>RPFO01000138.1:538258-655758 GCA_009746045.1 Mesostigma viride
AAGAGCTTACGGCACCAACAGTCCAGCAGTTCCAAAGACCCGTCACTAAATAACTGAGCGTTTGTCCTTTCGAACCCCGTTTCCAACCCTCCAACACTGAAAACGTAGCTGCACATCAGGGACGACCAACTAAACAGGTCGCTGCGACAGCCATAACGTCATCCCGCGGCCATCAAAATTTGAAATTTCGTGATTGGGCCGCGACGCAGAACGCAGCAAATTGGTGGGCCGACCGTTTATGGGGTTCCGTTAGCCCGTCGCCCGTCGCCGCTGAAATTCCTTCCGTCCGTTGCTGAACTCGCCGTCCCCCGTCGGTGCTGAAATTCTTTCCGTCCCTTTATCCTAGTAGCAACGTGCAACAAGTTTCAGGTCAAGCCTCGATGTCATTTGATGGGAGGGCCAGGGTGGGCTGCACCTGCACCCGGCCCACTCGGGGAAAAAGAGGGTAAATATGGGTAAATTGTTCTTTTCCCCTAGTTTACCTGGTGGGTAAAGTTTTACCCCGAAATTACCTGGTGGGTAAAACGGAAATTACCTGTTTTTTACCAGGTGGTAAAACTTTACCCCCTTTTTGCCCAACACTATGGCATACCGAGTTCAAACTGGGTAAAAACGGGGTAATTTTTTCATCTGTTTTTACCCACAAATTCCCTTTACCCTGTTTTTACCTTTGGGTAAAAATTTTTTACCCGGCATTTACCCTAGATTTACCCACAATTCCCCACTTTTTACCCAAGTTGGAGCCCAGAGTGTTAAATAAGGGCTATCGGCGTGGGCAACAGCAACAACTACTACAACTACAGTCATTCCCGCGTTAAGTTGCGATCGCCCCCTGAAACTTGGCGCCGCAACTTAACGCGGGAACGCAACTTAACGGTAGAATTAGGCTAGCAGCCCACCACCTCCTCCTCTGACGGACATCTATACGGCATTCGACAGCTCTCGTCAAGCCCGATCCAGCTGCACCGTTAAAGCCGGCCAAAGTCCATTTTCCAGGCCAGATATTTTGGACAAAGGCGGGCTGCAAAACACGCCGTGGGCAGCCACGCAGTGCCTGCGTTTTATACCACAAATGCCGGTGTGTTTTAACCCTCTGACTTCGGCTCTCTCAGTTATTGGCGGGTTACTACTTTAATTGCCAGCCGGCTTCACGTTTGAATGTGACAAAACATGGGAACAGTCGTGTGGGAACTAGCTTCATTTACTGTCAAAGGCCTGCCGCATGTAAACAATAATAACGCAACCTTGTCTTTGCCCTTCTGTGGTGCATTCGCCGGCATGACTATGGTGGTAATTTCCATCAAGATGTCTCAATTACAGACCCTAGTGCATGGTCGTGGCGTTTTGATGAGTAGTGTAGTTAGGCTTTTCTAGACTAGACTATAGCTTAGAGTTAGGTTAGTTCGATTACGCGGCTTCCTCCACTCCACCCACCCGGCCCATCATGGAATATGTGCTAAGACATGATATCCCAACGGAGGCATGTTATAATTTAATTTAATTTAATTTAATTTAATGGTCTTGGATTCTTATGTACCGCAGCCCGCAGGCTGCAAAACTGAATTTGTAAGGTTGCATTCACGCTTTTCACCTAAGCCAGCAGGCAGGGAAATTTGCGCGCCAGCGGGGCTTGCGTATTTTGCCGCCTAAAATCACGTAGCGGGTCCGGACTTGGCAAAAAATGGCCTCCTGCGCGGCCAAAAATGGCCTGACACCTACAAATTGAGTCATTACCGCGTTAAGTTGCGATGGCCTCCATGCTTAAGTTGCGGTCGCCCCCCAAACTTCGGCGCCGCAACTTAACGCGGGAACGCAACCTTAAGAAACGCAACTTAACGCGGGAATGACTGTACTTACTACTGTCCGAGAAGGGGCTATCGACGTTATGGGCCATCGGTGTATGTTGGAGGTTGTAGTGTGCAGCGGAGTCGCCTGCTGAGCTCTATGACTGCGGACAAGCTTGTCTACTGTAGGCCTTGCAAGTGGTTTTATTAGTGTACACTTGTCCAGGGCTCCAGGCGTGGCCATGCATTTCCAGTAAGCGGTTTAGGTACTTTTGACGTCGTGAGAACCGCCAATACAACCGGTTTGTAAAGACCTAACAGCATCAAAGGAGTTAAATCTGTTTTCGCCCATGTGATTTGCATGGCGACTTTGACAATACCTACCGGACAGCACCCTGTTTCGTGAAAAAGATCTTCTGGAGAATGAATCGTGTTTGAAAAGTTCAACCGAATTGATCCACGATTGCGCTGAAGTGACAGGCGCGCGGCAGCGTTAGCGTTCGGGGCACGCACTGGTGAGTAATGGATGAGCGTCGGGCGCCGGGATTAAGAAGGGCTCATTGTTTGCGTTTGTTGATACTACTGTACTAGTGGCACTTCCTGTTGCAACGCGCTTTTTAACCTTTGAAGTTGCGGATTATTGCATAAATGTCTATAGCAGCTCTGAGCACTCAGGCTATTGTCTGCCTGCCTCCAGGAGTCATCTGCTCGACCCTGTTTCTCAGCTCACCCGTGGGGCTTCGAAAACTTCTAAAAATAATAATAAAACATAACTGTCGTTGTTGTTTTTGAGACCTACGGATCGACGTCTCTGACAGCTTACTGCTTTTTTTGTTCGGGATGCTCCAGGATCTCTGTACAAGTTCCCACGCAGGTGCCACGAATTCATGAGCAGCTTGTTCACCAATGGTGGACAGACTGGCACCATCGACTCGGCACAAGTTCATCTACAATGGTAAATCTTTTTCCCCATTACACATTGTTTGCTTAGGTATTCATGAAGAAGGATGAGTCATGGATGTGAGATTGGCAACATGTGATCAGCGAAGTGCGGAACAGAAACAACGCTAGCCAAGTATGAACATCAGTCAATACCAACAACAACAACCACAGGCAGGCAACAACCATCAACTCTGCCGGTCCGCCTGGGAGCCCTGGTTACCCCTGGACCGCCTGGGCCGCGACAAAGTTGGCCCATATGCGGCGGACCAATATCACTGAGACAATATGTCCGCTACTGTGCGGGCAAGCGCAAGAAACATACACTCTCTTGCGCCTTATGTATTCTGGAGCTTTTACCATACTTTGGGGAAGCTGGCTAATGCCCATGCATGAGCAGCTCGTTCCTGGCCGATTCCATGTAGGCCACCACGTGATTTGTGGATGAAAGAGCCTGCCTGTTGATCGCACAGCATAAGCGGCCTCTGGATCAGTGCCCCTTGGCCCATGCGGCCCCCTTGTGTGACCCCCACGCGCGCATGCAGCGTATGCGGCCCCCTTGTGTGCACACACACCCCACACGCGGCCCATGCGGCCCCCTTGTGTGCACACCCCACACACACGCGGCTTATGGGGCCCCTTTGTGTGCACCCCCCCCGCGCGCGGCGTCGTTGCTGCAGGCCAGGCGGTCTATGAGTGGGACCAGACCAAGGAGGAGGTGAACATGTACGTGGTGCCTCCACCGGGCGTGCCCAGCAAGAGCATCGACTGCCACATCTCGCACAGGCACCTGCGGCTTGGCATCAAGGGCAACCCACCCTTCATCGATGTGAGTGGGGCCATGGGGGCTGGCGATGGCAGCGGGGTGGGGGTGGGGCCATGGGGGGTGGCAATGGCAGCGGGGCGGGGGTGACGGCATGGGGGCGGGGGTAGGGGCACGGGGGGTGATGATGCTGGCAAGGATAGCCATGGCTGCCGCATGCAAATGGGACTGCCCCTTGCACCTTGCGCCACCGGCTAGCTTCCTGGGCTAGGTGCGACGCCCACGCAATGAGCGTTGAGTGGAGGGGAGGGGAGGGGAGGGGAGGGGAGGGGAGGGGAGGGGAGGGGAGGGGAGGGGAGGGGAGGGGAGGGGAGGGAGGGGAGGGGAGGGGAGGGAGGCGAGGCGAGGCGAGGGAGGGGAGGGGAGGGGAGGGGAGGGGAGGGAGGGGAGGGGAGGGAGGGAGGGGAGGGGAGGGGAGGGGAGTTTATTCCCGCGCCGGTGGTCCGACAGGGTTATTAATAGCGGATCCAACGGCTGGTCCTGCCTTATGCAACGAGCGTGTAAAGCGAGCATGCGTCCCGCAGCAAGTACATGGCCGCGGGCAGCTGCGTTTGTTTGGCATCCAGTGGGGCACCGATCATGCGTAGGGCATCTTGGGGCACATTTTATCAGGGAGGTGGGCCGTGACCTGGGTGATGATGGCTCCTATGGATGGCCCCCTTGGGAGTGAGACAGCAGCGGTCATGACGTAGCCATTAACAATATTGATCTGACGGCAGCATCAGCGGTGCTAGTAATAACAACAACATTTTATAATCATAACTACATTTGGTACCACTGCTTGATTTGGTACTACTGCTTGGCACGTCAACCCCTGACACCGCTTGGCGCGGCAACCCCTGACATCACTTGGCACGGCAACCCCCGACACCGCTTGGCACGGCAACCCCTGACATCGCTTGGCGCGGCAACCCCTTACATTGCTTGGCACGGCAACCCCCGACACCGCTTGGCACGGCAACCCCTTACATTGCTTGGCACGGCAACCGCTGACACCGCTTGGCACGGCAACCCTTGACACCGCTTGGCACGGCAACCCCTGACATCGCTTGGCACGGCAACCCCTGACATTGCTTGGCACGGCAACCCCTTACATTGCTTGGCACGTCAACCCCTGACACCGCTTGGCACGGCAACCCCTGACATCGCTTGGCACGGCAACCCCTGACACCGCTTGGCACGGCAACCCCTGACACCGCTTGGCACGGCAACCCCTGACACCGCTTGGCACGGCAACCCCTGACATCGCTTGGCACGGCAACCCCTGACACCGCTTGGCACGGCAACCCCTGACATTGCTTGGTACGGCAACCCCTGACACCGCTTGGCACGTCAACCCCTGACATCGCTTGGCGCGGCAACCCCTGATATCGCTTGGCACGGCATCCCCTGACATCGCTTGGCATCGCAACCCCTGACACCGCTTGGCACGGCAACCCCTGGCATTGCTTGGCACGGCATCCCCTTACATTGCTTGGCACGGCAACCCCTGACACCGCTTGGCACGGCAACCCCTGACACCGCTTGGCACAGCAACCCCTGACACCTCTTGGCACGGCGACCCCGGACACTGCTTGGCACGGCAACCCCTTACATTGCTTGGCACGGCAACCCCCGACACCGCTTGGCACGGCGACCCCGGACACTGCTTGGCACGGCAACCCCTGACACCGCTTGGCACGGCAACCCCTGACACCGGTTGGCACGGCAACCCCTGACACCGCTTGGCACGGCAACTCCTGACACCGCTTGGCACGGCAACCCCTGACACCGCTTGGCACGGCAACCCCTTACATTGCTTGGCACGGCAACCCCTGACATCGCTTGGCACGGCAACCCCTGACACTGCTTGGCACGGCAACCCCTGACACCGCTTGGCACAGCAACCCCTGACACCGCTTGGCACAGCAACCCCTGACACCGCTTGGCACGGCAACCCCTGACACCGCTTGGCATGGCAACCCCTGACACCGCTTGGCACGGCAACCCCTGACATCGCTTGGCACGGCATCCCCTGACATCGCTTGGCACGGCAACCCCTGACACCGCTTGGTACGGCAACCCCTGACACCGCTTGGCACGGCAACCCCTTACATTGCTTGGCACTGCAAACCCTGACATCGCTTGGCACGGCAACCCCTGACATAGCTTGGCTCGGCAACCCCTGACACCGCTTGGCATGGCATCCCCTGACACCGCTTGGCGCGGCAAACCCTGACACCGCTTGGCACAGCAACCCTTGACATCGCTTGGCACGTCAACTCCTGACATCGCTTGGCACGGCAACCCCCGACACCGCTTGGCATGGCAACCCCTGACATTGCTTGGCACGGCAACCCCTGACACCGGTTGGCACGGCGACCCCTGACACTGCTTGGCACGGCAACCCTTGACACCGCTTGGCACGGCAACCCCTTACATTGCTTGGCACTGCAAACCCTGGCATCGCTTGGCACGGCAACCCCTGACACCTCTTGGCACGGCAACCCCTGACACCGCTTGGCACGGCATCCCCTGACACCGCTTGGCACGGCAACCCGTGACACCGCTTGGCGCGGCAACCCCTTACACCGCTTGGCACGGCAACCCCTGACACCGCTTGGCATGGCAACCCCTGACACCGCTTGGCACGGCAACCCCTGACATCGCTTGGCACGGCATCCCCTGACATCGCTTGGCACGGCAACCCCTGACACCGCTTGGTACGGCAACCCCTGACACCGCTTGGCACGGCAACCCCTTACATTGCTTGGCACTGCAAACCCTGACATCGCTTGGCACGGCAACCCCTGACATAGCTTGGCTCGGCAACCCCTGACACCGCTTGGCATGGCATCCCCTGACACCGCTTGGCGCGGCAACCCCTGACACCGCTTGGCACAGCAACCCTTGACATCGCTTGGCACGTCAACTCCTGACATCGCTTGGCACGGCAACCCCCGACACCGCTTGGCATGGCAACCCCTGACATTGCTTGGCACGGCAACCCCTGACACCGCTTGGCACGGCGACCCCTGACACTGCTTGGCACGGCAACCCTTGACACCGCTTGGCACGGCAACCCCTTACATTGCTTGGCACTGCAAACCCTGGCATCGCTTGGCACGGCAACCCCTGACACCTCTTGGCACGGCAACCCCTGACACCGCTTGGCACGGCAACCCCTGACACCGCTTGGCGCGGCAACCCTTAAATTGCTTGACACGGCAACCCCTGACACTGCTTGGCACGGCAACCCCTGACACCGCTTGGCACGGCAACCCTTAAATTGCTTGACACGGCAACCCCTGACACTGCTTGGCACGGCAACCCCTGACATCGCTTGGCACGGCAACCCCTGGCATCGCTTGGCACAGCAACCCCTTAAATTGCTTGGCACGGCAACCCCTGACACCGCTTGGCGCGGCAACCCCTGACACCTCTTGGCACGGCAACCCCTGACATCGCTTGGCACGGCAACCCCCGACACCTCTTGGCGCGGCAACCCCTGGCATCGCTTGGCACGTCAACCCCTGACATCGCTTGGCGCGGCAACCCCTGGCATCGCTTGGCACAGCAACCCCTGACTTCGCTTGGCACGGCAACCCCTGACACCGCTTGGCACGGCAACCCCTGACACCGCTTGGCACGGCGACCCCGGACACTGCTTGGCGCGGCAACCCCTGACACCGCTTGGCACGGCAACCCCTGACACCGCTTGGCACGTCAACCCCTGACATCGCTTGGCGCGGCAACCCCTGGCATCGCTTGGCACAGCATCCCCTTACACCGCTTGGCGCGGCAACCCCTGGCATCGCTTGGCACAGCAACCCCTTAAATTGCTTGGCATGGCAACCCCTGACACCTCCTGGCATGGCAACCCCTGACACCTCTTGGCACGGCGACCCCGGACACTGCTTGGCGCGGCAACCCCTGACACCGCTTGGCACGGCAACCCCCGACACCGCTTGGCACGGCAACCCCTTACATTGCTTGGCACGGCAACCCCTGACACCGCTTGGCACGGCAACCCTGACACTGCTTGGCACGGCAACCCCTGACATCGCTTGGCACGGCATCCCCTGACATTGCTTGGCACGGCAACCCCTGACACTGCTTGGCGCGGCAACCCCTTACATTGCTTGGCACGGCAACCCCTGACACTGCTTGGCACGGCAACCCCTGACATTGCTTGGCACGGCATCCCCTCACATCGCTTGGCGCGGCAACCCCTTACATTGCTTGGCACGGCAACCCCTGACACCGCTTGGCACGGCAACCCTTGACACCGCTTGGCATGGCAACCCCCGACATCGCTTGGCACGGCAACCCCTGACACCGCTTGGCACGGCAACCCCTGACATTGCTGGGCACGGCAACCCCTGACACCGCTTGGCATGGCAACCCCTGACACCGCTTGGCATGGCAACCCTTGACACCGCTTGGCACGGCAACCCTTAAATTGCTTGACACGGCAACCCTGACACTGCTTGGCACGGCAACCCTTGACATCGCGATCGGCATCGGGCATAGACAGCATGTGAGGCTTGGGCTCGATTCAAGCGCTTGCCGTGGGTCAGCGGGGTGCTCATGGGAGCTGAAGGGTGGCATGTTGTGCTGCCACATCAGCCTGCTTTACCTGGGCTGCTCACTCCGCCATCGTCCGTCATTGTCCTTCACCGTTCGCCACCGCTGCTGCCCCAATGCGTCTGTGGCCATGCGGGGTGTAGAATGCGCACGGTGGCGAGTAGCCAGGCAATGGCCCGTGGGCAGAGTGCCACCTGGCCTCCTCCTTGATTTTGGTGCCTGTGTGTCCTACCTCCAGTGAGCAGGAATATGGCCAGCGACGCTTGTCATTGGGTTTGTGGCTGCTGGCCAATATTTGCCGGCCTGGTGCCCCGTGCCGCATCTGCCCAGCTTTCCTTGCTTGCCTCCTATTCACGTGTGCAGTGGTGGGCACCATGACGACCTTACCAGCATCTGACCCCGTGTGCCTTGCTAGAGGGTGCCTCGTGATGATCGCGAGGATAAGGTGGGAGGTGGGTCGCGTCATGCGGGGCCCTAACCCCCACGGGATGATGGAATTCCCTCGCAAACGGATCGTCGATGGACCCAGGCTAGCCTGGTACCTTGGCACGTGTGCCATGCGAAGCTGTCGGCGCTGACACGCGTGTGCCCCTCATCAATGTTCTTGGGATGGATCAACGGATGGTTGCCCTACGCGTGCACCACACGCACACGCAGGAGGACTTTGCCTTTCCTGTGAAATCGGACGAGTCATTCTGGACACTCGGTGCGTTGCCCACATTAGACATGACTGCAGTGTCCACATGGCTTGGTGCCTGTCCTGGGATGGGGAACACGTCACTCCAAGGCTTTAGGCTTGTGCTCTAAGGTAGGTATCTCGCCTGCCACCCCATTTCCTCTCCTTTCCTTGGTGGCGGTGGCATGCGCTGGGGAACA
Organism: Mesostigma viride; assembly: GCA_009746045.1. Lineage (NCBI taxonomy): Eukaryota > Viridiplantae > Streptophyta > Mesostigmatophyceae > Mesostigmatales > Mesostigmataceae > Mesostigma > Mesostigma viride. The sequence continues at coordinate 547,247 of RPFO01000138.1, forward strand.
ACAAATGACAAGTCAAGCAGAGCTATTTGTGAGGCGTTACGGTGGAGGCCGCCACGGCACTCTGATTTACTCTTCAGGCCACAGCTTGCGCGCACCTTGCCCAGTGTGTGTTTGGTGAGGGAATGCATGCCATTCGTAGCTGTGAGGCAAACGGCTGCCAGCCGGTGTGTGCCGTGATGCGGTTACCCATGGTCCATGCATGGGTACTAGTATTCGTGGTCAACGGCGTGGCACCTGGTCGCCCGCTGGGTCCTGCAGTGGTGGCCCCAGTGGTGCCTCCATCTAGCCACCTCTGTGGCCCATGCGGGCACGAGACTTAACTCCCTCAAGTATGAGCCTGCGTGGACCTGGTTATTTTTCCTCCAAGCTTCGACAGCCGTGCAATCCTTCCTAGTGTGTTCAATGTAAAGATGTGGCGTTATTTCAACCTCGCGCGTATTTGTGCCAGCGTCTCCTCCTTGCCTCCGCTTCTCACCCCCCGTTCCGTGCGCGCTCTGGCGTCCACCCGCCTGCACCCATGGCCTGCCCCTTTCCCTCCCCCCCCCCTGCTGCCCCGGGTTGCCAGAGAACGGCTCGCTCCACATCACGCTGCAGAAGGCGGAGCGCAACCGCGCATGGCCCGGCGCGCTGCGAGGCCACGCGCAGTTGGACGCCACCACCGCCGAGGGGGAGACCAAGCGCATTATGCTGGAGCGCTTCCAGGAGGAGGTGAGAGGCAGGGACGCGGCCCGCTGGGGTCTGTCGTCACAGAGGGGTTTTCGTCAGCCAAGATGTTGGGTGGAGGTGTTCAGCGTGCCACAACCGGTTTTATCTCTGCCTTTTCCTGGTTGATAATTTTGCAGTGTGTTGAATGATGCGGCAGTCACTGTGTTTACCCGCTACGTGCTGTAGCTTGTTCACGTGTTTTGATGGTCGAGACAGCCAGCACAAGCTTCGTACAGCAAGGATCAGTCCTTTGGGAATTTGGCCCTGCCTGTTTTTTATATATACCAGTGATATCACTGACCACTTCATCTCAATGGAAGCGGGATACATGAAAAACAGCCGTTTGTTGCCATGCAGCAGTGATAGGAAATACGAATACGGGAAATACGGATATGGACCCCAAACTTCCGATGCGGTAAATACGAAATACGGCAAATACGGTAAAAATACGGTAACTAATGTTTTTAAGCGCTTTTTTAGCATTTGAAGGATGCAGCATGGGAATTCAACCTTTCAGCATCACTTTCTGCAAAGGACCTTTTGCCAAACTAACACTTATAGCAGTTAGAAAGCGTGATTCCAAGCTTGAGCGCACCATGTGTAGGCACATAGGCCATGCTTGTCCACTATACCTCTCTATCAACCACTCCAGGTAGGTGGTAACTAGTTGAAATAGGCTCTGTACAACAAGTTAACGAAACACCTTTGCTATACAGGTCAAGCCAATCGATGTCTAACTAGCTAGTTAGTCGGACGGCTTGATTCATGTGCCCCCAATGGAATGGTCAATCAGGTAGGTCATGTCTCTCGCTATAAATATATAAAGTATATCAAGCCATAAAGGACACATTCAAATTATAAGCACAGTCAGAGGTTTTGGAGCATTTGCAGGCCATGCAAACCCTGCAGGCCTGCAGCAGTGTTGAAGTTTGCTTGGAGCAGCCCACATTCATTATATCAAATGATCAGAAAAATCGACCTTGCTGAGCAAACAGAAATGCTGAAGTACAGCTTATTAACCCATTACCAAAATACTTGCCTACCAAGGTGTGGTCAAATTCCATGTTGGTTATCAGTGGCAATAACATGTTCTCACATACTTCTAGTAGGTGCTAGTAAGCACCATCATAGAAAAGCAGATGCCACCGAGAATACCAACACAAATGTAAAGGGCAGTTGTCTCACTTATTAGAAAAGCATTAAGGGGTATAGCTGGAACGCATTCGACACACATATGCTTTACATCGATGACTCGCCGTAGCATTTTTCCCATGACGCTGGCATGGCGGTGTTGTCCACACGAAAACAGTTAACAGGAACCCAGGAGGTAACGAAGAACTATCATTTACGTCCGCATATAAGACAGGCCACACCGACTCGTACGATTATCTAATCAATAGCATCTTAAAAGCAACCAATAATACCTCCGCAATACCCCGTACCTGACTTCAGCTGGTTCCAGTCGATGCCCGTAAAGTTAGCACTTTGCGGCATCTCAAAGATGCCGTGAAAGAATCGGTAACTGCTGCAAATAAGGGCAGCCTTTCCATGTAAGCGTCGGGAATGAATGATAATAAAACTAACTGATATAGCAGCAGTTAAGTTGTACCGAAAATTGTGCCTTGCAATCCGAACTTGTGGCAAGAAAAATCGCAGTGCTTTCCATTGCCATTAGGTAGCACATTAAAATCAGTCAGAAAGCTGCATGTCCAATCCTTGAGTTGCCATTAGGTAGCACATTAAAATCAGTCAGAAAGCTGCATGTCCAATCCTTGAGGAAGCTACCAATCCTGATACGGCATATTTAGGGCAATCAGGTTATATTTCTTAAGCTTGCCCAGCATAACCCTCTCCAGAAGCGTAATCAATATTGATGGAGCCGCCATGCATGGCACCTTTGCCAACAAGGTGGCCTTGTACCTTGGTTATTGGGCCTGCACTCCGGCAGTGCATTCGATAAGCTGGTAGAATTGCTAAGCTTTCGCCAATGACAAGTTGACCGCAAGTGGTCTGGCGCGCGCGTGACCGTCGAAACGTCGAAACCTTGGTCGAAACGCGCCATTGGCGCGCAAAAGCGCGCCTGCACAGTATTTTCCGTATTTTTGCGTATTTTCGCAATATGGCAAAATCATTGTCCGTATTCCGTATTCAGCGTATTTCTCGTATTGCAAAACGTATTTCCTATCACTGCCATGCAGAGCCTCATGTCAGCTACCTCGGTCACTCACCATCCCGTCGCTGTGTCGCGTTTGGACTTGACCTTGTTTTGTGCTGCGTCGTGGCAGAACCCAGGCTTCGATTTCTCCAATGCAACGTTCAACGGTGCATGCCCTGATCCCGCAACATTCATGCAGGATCTAAAGCATGGGTGAAATCTTACGGATTGTGAGGTGGCCTTTCCCCCTTGCAAGGATGTTCTCATGGCTGTGCAGGGGGAGGGTTCCCTTATTGATGCAATAGAGAAATGGCGTAGTGCCTCAAATGTCTCAGGAGCTCCAATGTCTCAAATGTATGATGAGACAAGCTCCTGAGCAAGGATGTAATTGCATGCATGCATGGCTTGACTTGACAACTACATACAATATTGACATTAAATTGACCCTGAGTACTTGCATGAATGCGCACTTTATCGGCAAGGGTCAGGTACTATGTCACGGATGCATGTTACATGTTCTGCGTACAACTTGGACCAACTAGCTGCACTAAGAGTAAGTAAACAAGTACAGTAGTATTTGCCTAGTGTGGGGTCATATGGATCGAGGGGAGTACTATAGTAGTCTTGTGTGCGTCACGTGGGTGTTGTTGGTTGTCTGCATGCGTCACGTGGGTGTACACCCATGCAAAGTAAAGGAACCTCCAACCCCTATACACATCAAGGAGGGATGGCGCCCTCGACTAGCATGCACTAGCTTCTCCCACTGCCACAAGTGGGCAGGCCACTGATTGCTCTCTCCACATCATGGTGACGGCGGAATAAATTCTTTTCAATTAATTAAGAACACATCTCCGTTGGGAGCATATGCAACATATATCCCTGAGACGGGACGTATGGTTTTTAATACATTTTGAGTCACAGCGGCAGCAGCGCCGCGGCATCAACTGAGCAGCTGCACGATCGAAAGATGTGGCGAGCGGAGAGCGGCCAAGCCACGGGGACATCGATAAGCAGACCTGCATGGCATGACCCTGCCCATCGTCTAGTCCAGCACGGTAAACATGTCGGGCCGCGGTGGTTGCACGCCGTGAGTAGCATGTAGAGGCCGGGCGGCCCCATCCGCGTCCTCGCACTTGATGGTGGATCGAGCTGGTGGGGACTGAGACCGACCGAATCAATTAGGAGCTCAGGTACACGGAGAAGAGCGTTATGGACTGGATATCGAGGAACCACATGCAGTTCTGGCTCTGCAGCATGGCCACCCATGCACGTCGCGATGTAGTGCGTCCCAGTAGTATCGAGAGCACGCCGGCCCGCATGGCTGCCGCAAGTTATTATGATCGAAGAGTGATGGAACCTTTTGCCACTCGGGCAACTAGGTCCGTTACTGTTTACCCTGCGAAAACCCCTCGCCGGTATCTATTCCGCGTTCATTAAGTCCACATGAACTACACGCGGCATTGATACCGGCGCCGTGGTTTTCGCCGGGTCAATAGTAACAGACCTGATTGCCTGAGTGGCAAAAGGTTCCGTCACTATTTATAATAACTAAAACGTCGTAGTGTGGGGGTCGATATCTATCGTACCGCTGGGGCCTACTGCAGTACGAAATCTCGCCTTCACGATATTCCAACAGGGCATGCATATTTTCCCTTCTGGCGCTTCAGTTTTGGACTTCGATCTGGTACAGGTACGAATTCCTTCCGGTGTTCGGAAAGACCTGTGACGATCACAACAGGGATCCGAACCCCCAACTTATAGGAGGTCTTAGTTATTACACCCCCAGCCCCACGTTTAAGATTATGAGACCCTGGATTTGACCTCTACTAGTAGTAGAATTGTATTATCTAGAATCTAGTAGAACTTAGTAGAATCGAATCACAGTGGTAACATTCTTTAAGATCCTGCATGAGCCCTGGATTGGTCGGACCCCAACGGGGTGGTGGGTGGGTGGGTGGGTGGGGGTTAGGCCTTACAGCTCACCGCCCAGCCGGCGGTAAAGGACATTGCCGCCCGGCAAGCACCTGCTGGCCCTGCCAACGATGCTCCTCCCACCCACGCCCTGCATAGGCGGGTCCGTGCTGAAGCAACACACCACGTACCTCCACCACCTCCGCCGTCGCACTACAGCTCAAGCAGCAGACGCACTGCCTCGACCTCCGCGAGGAGGCCGGCCGAGCTCGACAACTGCGCAGCGCCTTAACGTCATCGTCAAGAACTTCGACATATGGCCTGGAAGGTGAGAACTCCGTAAAGCTTGCACAGGCTTTTGAGAATTAAGAAATCCTTGGCCACATGGGCCCTCATAATATTGGTGAGCTCAAGCTGGATACCCGGCCTCCGGCTTCCCCGCTCGCTCGGTAAGGTGGGGCCAGGCGCCTCCGCTGCTGCTCATCTTTGAGAAACCGGCGGGCATGCAAGATTTCGTTCCTCAGACGCCGCAAGCGGCTCTAGAGGACTCTGATACACCTTGGACGACGACTTGACCCTGGCGCATCAACAACGGCGATATGGGAGCTATGGCGGACCTACCTCCAGCTAGCTGCTGAAACCGGTGCTCAAGGCCGCCCTTGTGGAGGCCTACGCACACGCTCAAGACGCAGAGGCGGCCCATGCAGTGCATCGCAGATCACCCAGGCCTGCCAAGCTTGCAACCAGCAGGGCAAGGACATGTGGTACCATGCACCTCGACTCCGGCGGCGGCGGCCGGCGGCAGCACACGCGTCCCAGTGGAGCACACAGGGGACGGCACGGCGCCGGTCAGCCTTGACCGCTGGTTGGCCCACAATGTTTTCTTGACAGGTGGGGCTCGCGCCCCCCCCCCCCCGCCGCTTCGAACCCCGAGATCGGCGGCCGCCCGTCTCAGTGTTGCCGGCCCCCCCCCGCCGCCTGCGCCCCCCTCCTCAGCCGCGGACTACCAAGTCCCCGCCTTGAAGGAGGGCTGCCTTGCCACCAACGACGTCATCCACCCCTTCACTTTGGAGGAAGTGGACGGCGCTCTTGCTCGCCTGCGGTTCGACGCGGCGGTCGGTGCCGACCACCTTTCTGCCGAGCTGCTGAAGACCCCTGACCCGGCGGTGAGGGAGCTTCTGCTGGCGTTCTGCAGTTAATCGCGTCCTGCTCTCTGATGAGCCTCCGCCTGCTGAGTGGCAGACGGCCATCCGCGTCATGCTGTACAAGAAGGGCTCGATGCTGCTGACCCCGGTAACTATATCGGGGTCGGTCTGCCTCCAGAGCGCCGCGCTGAAGGTCTTCATGAAAATGATGCTGCACAGGCTCCGCGCCGCGCTGGACCCACACCTGGGTGAGTCTCATCAGATGTTAGACTTTCCGTCGTGGTCGTGACACTGTCGTCATGGCTGCATTTGTCTCGCGCCGGTTGATGGAGGAGGTGCGTCGCCTTTGCGCTGGCAGTGATGGTTTGCCGCTGGTCTTCATCTTTGTTGACTATATTATCAAGGCCTTTGACACAGTCCTCTGGGAGGCTCTTTGAGCCAAGCTCCAGTAGATTGGGTACCGGCACCAGCGTTTATTGCTGCCATTCATTCGTCGACTGTATGAGGGCTCGCAGGCAGTAGTGCGGACTGCGGAAGGCACCACCCCACCATTCCCCCTTCACCACGGGGTGTGGCAAGGTTGCCGGTGTCCTGTCCCCATATCTGTTCATTATATTAATTGTCGTGGATCACGTCATGCGTCGGGCACGTGCGCGCTTTACTGCTCTTAAGGGGTTCCAGCCCGGCTTGGACATACTTAAAACGAGCGCGAGCACGGCGGCTCCAGGTGGCACTGGCTACCGCCTGTCCGACCTGCATGATTTATGCGGACTGATGACGTACCACCCTCATCGAGCGGCCCGAGCACATTCAGACCTGGCTGCATGGACTGTCTGGGCTTGGAGGCGCAGGCAGTTGGGTTGGAGATTAGCGCCAAAACTGAGGCGATTGTGATTGGGGCCTCCAGTCGCCCGCCACTGCCGCGACTGCTCGATCGACGGGGCGGAGGTCCCGTTCCGTGATCGCTTCAAACTGTTGGGGAGCATGCTCCCCGACACCGCCGACGATCGATGTGGACATCCGCATCAGTCAGCCCGGCCTGGGCTAGGCTTCGTTCGCTCAACACCTACTGGCACTCGAAGAGCCTGGGCGAGCACCGCAAGAGCATGCTCTTCTTAAGGTCCTCATCCTCACGGTGCTTACGTATGGCGCCGAGGCATGGACACTCACGGACACACTGCATGGCGGCCAAGCTAGACGGTATGGTTTACAGGATAGTGCTCCGACAGGTCCTGAGTGTAGGGTTTTCCAAGCATATGTCATATTGCGTAACAGCTTCGGGAAAATATACCAGCGTGTGGGTCTTAGAAAGGCAAAGCCATTGTGATAGTCGCGGGAAAATTTAATTGGAGCCCAAACGTAAAAGTTATGAGCTCCGCCGTCAGCCATGGCTACCTCGTGGCTTGTGGCTTTATGCTACATGTACTCCCAACGGAGATATGTTTCTAATTAATTAATTAATTAATTAATTAATTAATTAATTAATTAAGGGGAGGTGGCACCCCAAAAACCTTAAAACTTGACCCATGCTAATATCACTTGAATTTCAGTTGCACCATGCTAAATTATGATTGGGGGCACTAAATAACATCTCTAGTGAGTTGTCCATGCACTTGTTGGGGGTACTACCCCCACATATACGCCAATATAGCGCTATAAATAGAAAAAGACGCTAATTAGGGCTATGTATGCCCCAGCCCATGCACTCATTTGTTGGCAAAAAAAAATGTAGCGTCTATAGTTCCCTGCGTTTGTAGCTTGCTGAGCTATTTACATCATGAAAATGACAAAACCTTGAACAGTTATTAATTTCCCCGCAAAAGTACCCTTTTTTTACCGGACATTGGGAATAAACATGTCATAAACACTTCAGATTAGGCAACAAAATGTAGCGAAAATCCGGCTAACAGGGGGACAGCAGTGGTCCAAGTCCCAGGTCATTCCGACAAGTCTAGCTCAAGTTATTGCGTTTGGCGTGCTAAAACCTGAACATACGCTAAATGAGGTTTTTCTGTGTATAAGGCCACCTAGGCATCATGTTTTCCATCCAAGAAGCCAAAAAACATGCCCAACTCGATCACACAACATAAGAAAAGGCTAGGCACCTCATCTGCCCTCCCCTGCCCTCAGCATGGCCAGCCTTGCCAGCGTGCGCATAGCAACACCATCGCTAGGCATACACGCACCAAGAGAGCATACACTAAGCTCAGCCCAAGGTTACCATGTAAATTTATGCCAAGAACTCAGCAAGTATACGTGTAAAAACCTTAGAAAGACTGCCCAAGCAATAGAGGCAACTGCAGCCTGCAAACTTGGCAGCAAATCATACATGTTGTATGCCAAGCATTCACATCCTATCCAGCTTGCCTTGCTGCACACATAGCAGGGAAGTCTTAATGGTTATAGCTCAAGGAAAGCAATGGAAACACCTATCTAATGCAATGCCACTCATGCAGTATGGCCAGCAAAAGAACCACTCTCACCTTCCTTTCCAATAGGGCAATTTGCTAAGAAGCTGATGCCAGCTTGTTAGCCTCTAGGCACATGCCGGATGTCGTTCTAAAACAGGCGTGTCAGATCCGGCACATTACAAAGCGTCTGAGCAAGGTCACGTCCAAAGGATTATGGAAAACAAATGTCAACACATTACCAACAACTTGACCTCGGCGCATTTAGCATGCCAGCCACAAACTACACGAAATTGTACGAAATAGCTAGGAATCTGACGATGCAACCGAAAGAAATGGAGCGCTTCCTGCAGGGAAACTGCCCGAAAAAAAGGCGAAAGGCCGACGTTAATGCACCTGCCTGCGTGGAAATGTTTCATGCATAAACTGGCACGCAAGCTCGAACAATAAAAGACATCATCCATTGATCAGGCGAACAAGGAAGGTGCGCCTTCCGTGAATACGTCGAAGGCGACATGCGCAGGCCTGCGTAGGTTCTTACCTTGAATGCCGGAAATTTAAAAGAAACCGGGAAGCTTCGGCACAAACTCGACAACACCATTAAGTTAGCTTCATAATCGCTCTTTAGAGCCTACGTTGCCTCACAATAGCTGCCGTAAACCTGCATTAAATTTCATGATCCGCAAGAGAAATTATATCCTGGACCCCCGCGCCCGTAGCCGTTCGAGAAATTAGCGATATTGCAAACCGTAAACTTTCCGCCACGCAATGAGGTCATCAACTAATCTTCTGCGAAATTCAAGCATTTTTTCTAGCTGTTTACGTGCCATATCGATTAATATTGCATAAAGGCATGCCGCCATGGCCACTTCCGCGAGGGTTGAGCGGTCCGGGCACACATTACCGTAGTGGCTCTTATATGTGTACGCTTAATTATCGTACGAGGGCTTTTAGCGATTTTTGTTACGCGTACGGGGGTTTTGGGATTTTTTCTTAGTGTACGTAGGTATATCGTAAGGGTATATCGTAGGTATATTTGGGAGGCAGTACCCTAGGGACAACATATGGAGGCCCCTCATGCGCATATAGTAGCATCTGAGGGTGATATCTTGGGATGTACGAGGCCGGTAGGAGGTTTTTTTTCGGCCTGTACGGGGTCGATTCGTACATAATTAGGCGTACTGATATAAGAGCCACTACGGTATACACCGTACGGACGGTACCGCGAATTTTTTGGCGCGGAAAATATTCGGCGCGCCACGTCCCCTTAATTAATTATCAACATCACTCCGTTGGGAGTCAATGTAGCACATATCCCTGAGAAGGGGCATATGGCTTTTAATACACTCTAGGCTACTTCCTGCAAGATCGAGTGGAATGTAAGCAGCACTTGCTCTAGGTGCCTCAAGGGCACCGGCACCCTCATGATCTTCACACTATGCCCAGCTAAGGGGGAGTATGTCATGGGGGGCCGGAAGATCATCATGGCTATACAAGAGCTAGGGCATGGCTTCTCGACAGAGAGCAGCTCTCTGCATGGCATAGCAAGGCTAAATTCTTAATGCAACATCCATGGGGGTCCCATTATAGACAAAGCATGGCTAAATGTTGAAGGCATCATCCATGGGGGCCATTATGGGCGCACATGCGCGTGCCGGCCATGCACATGCTAGGCGCTAAGCCTTACTAATCTACACTACTGGTATATATTCAGGACTAGTCTGAGGTGGCAGGAGGGGGCTGCCAGGGCTTGTGGTCAACGTGGATGACCGCCCCCCTCCAGTATACCGGCTTCCCCCTTGCGCTCTGCCGGAGCTGAAGGTAGGTCGGCCATAACTCGCGTCGCCGCTGTTGCTGGGCCAGGGTCAAGTCGTCGTCCAGCGTGAAGCGAGTCTCCGAGAGCTTCTTGCGGCATTAATTTAAGGAACGCCAGCTTGTCCGCCATGTACTTAAAGGTGAGGAGCACGGGTGCCGGGCCAGCCTTCCCCCGCGCGCGGGGGAGGCGGACAGCCGACATGTCCAGCTCACCATGCAGTGAGTAACATGGGGGCAAGAATGGCGCGCTTAAATGCCTCAAGAAGGCTCGTGGAGGTCTCACCTGCCTGCTGGTCGAAGTGCTTGACGATGACATTGTGGCTGCGCCGGGCGATGTCGGCTTCCTCGCGAAGGTCGAGGGCTTGTTGCTTGAGTTGTGCCGAGATGGTGGAGGTGGTGGAGGTGGTGTGCTGCTTAAGCAAGTCCGCCCAGGTGGAGGGAGCATCGCCGGCCGGGCCAGCAGGCGCCGGCTGGGCGGCGATGTCCTTCACCGCCTGGGCGGTGAGGCCGGCGGTGTCATGCAAGCTCTCAAGGGCGTTGGCGGTGGCTTGAAGGCGGTGGTCGAGGTCGAGGAGCTGGGCTTTGATGTCGGCAGTGGAGGCGGAAATGGCAGTGGAGGTGGAGGCGGCGGCGGTGGAAATGTGAGGAAGTTCAGCAGTCAGCGTGCCGCCGATTGCTGCTAGGTCGGCAGCAAGGGGGGTCACGTGCTGCTGAAAGGCTTCTGTGAGGATGGAGCGGAGGGTGGGGGCGGAAAGGGATGGAGCCCAGATCTCGCCGTCAGAGCGCTGGAGAAGGGAGTTGAGGGTGGCGTGCTGGAAATGGGGGCGGGGGCAGCCGGTCAGATGGTGGATGCTGGCCCAGCGGCCGCCGTCCGGGGCGAGGAGGCGATTGATGGAGTGGAGATGGAGGCACAGGTCGTAAAGCGAAGCGTAATCCCCGAAGAAGATGCAGCGCATAGCATCGGTCGGAGAAATGGTGGCCCAGTCGTAATCTGCGACCTTGAAAGGCCGGGGCCGAAAGCTCGGTTCTGGGGGGCGTGAAGACCCTCCTGTGTCGTCGGCTGGGCGGGTGCGCTTGGGGTCAGGCGATGCAGATGGCGAGGCGTTAAGCCCGGGGGGTTGCTGGACGACCACCAGTGCACGACTAGTGTCATCGCCGCCTGCCGGACCTGAAGGCGAAGCTGCAGCCTGAGCTGCAGACGTATTTTCATTGCCGAGCGCAGCCGCCAGGCTGCGTTGCGTCGAGGCGCGTTTGTTCGCCATATATTGCGTTTTAGATTCGGAAAATTATATCAGCATGTGCGTCTTAGAAAGACGAAGCGATAGTGATATTCACGGCTAAATTCGGTGCTCAAACGTGAAAGTTATGAGCTCCGACAGCCATGGCTACCTCGCGTGGCACGTTATAAGGGGCATACATGGCCTATACGTCGGCCACAAGCCCTGGCAGGCGACCCCCCCCCCCCGCGGCCCCAGCGACTCCAGACGCCCCAGCTTAGGGGAATACAGCAGTAGTAGTGCAGAATAGATAGACCGTGGCCATGTACATGTACGCCTCCTAGAGGCACTATCCTAGCTAAGCCACGCGCTTTCCTTAATCATGTACATGTGTGCCTATGATGAGCCACACCCCAGATGATGCCTAGCTTTATTTAGTTATGTTGTGCCCATGCAGGGAGTAACTCTCTGCTGAGACGCCATGCCCTAGCTTCTTTGTATAGCTATGCTGCTCTTCCCCCCCATGACAGGCTCCCCCTTCGCTGGGCATAGCTTGAAGATCATGGGGATGCAAGTGCCCTGGTGCACCTAGAGCAAGGGTCCTTTACATCCCCACCCTTGCAGGAAGTAGCTTAGGATGTATGATAGGCCATATGCCCCCCTCTCAAGGGCTGTGTGCTACATATACTCCCAACGGAGTTATGTTACAATTCAATTCAATTCAATTCAATGGCCTATTAATTAATTAATTAATTAATTAGACTCGTGCTCCCGTTGGGGAGTCACGGAGCATTAACCCCGATGGATGGATGGATGGGTGCACACATTCCTACCGGTCTAATCTATCTACATTGGCTACATACTACATCTATCTAACAACATTCTAATTACAACATCTATCTAGGCAGCCGCACGCTGCCCTAGGGGGAGCTATCTAGCGTGCCTCCCGCGGGATTGCACACGCGGGCGCTTCCCCACTGGGGGGCCCGGCTCGTTGTCCTCTATGACCTGGGCCCACTTGGCCTTGTCCATCATCTTCTTCCAAATCACGGAGAGGCCTAGGCCCCCCATGTCCTCTACTAGCTGTTCTTTGAAGGTGCGGGCCTTGCGGCGTCTAACATCACTGGGCCCAGCCCACGTCAGGAGGTGCCGGCCAGGCTGGGCTGGTCGCAGTCCTGCGGGGGGGCCACGTGAGGTGTCTACCTGGTTGGTGCGAGCTAGGTGCCCTACTAGCTGCAGGCGGCGTTGCTTAATTGTGCTGGTGATATAGGGCATGCCCTGGTACAGGTCCTCATTGCGGACATGAGCAGCATATCCTACTCTGAAAATGGAACGCAGCATGCTGGTGACCGCGCCGTCCAGCTTGCGGGCCAGGTCGGCGGTGAGGGTCCACGTCTCGGCGCCATACGTGAGAACAGGAAGGACGAGGACCTTGAACAGGTCCTGTTTCTCGATCTTGCCCAGGGGCTTGCGCCATAGGGCCCGGTACTGGCGTAAAGCGTGCCAGGCGAGGGAGATGCGGTGGTCCACATCCACCTCGCAGCTAGGGAGCAGGCTGCCCAGCAGCTTAACGCGGTCCCGATACAGGACTCGAGAGCCGTCTAGGAGATAGAGGGGCGGCGCTGAGGTGGTGAGCCCAACCGCCAGGGCCTCTGTCTTCTTGCTGACCTCAAGCCCCACTGCACGGGCCTCGAGAGCCAGGCAGTCAAGCCATGTCTGCACGTGCTCAGTGTCCTCAAAGCATGGCCTATAATTAATTAATTGTGGCTTTATTATTCTGCATCACCCCACACCCAGGGTATCAAAGAGACAACAAGGGTATAATTAAATAATTAATTAATAGACCCACACCCAGGGTATAATGCCCGGCCTAAAAACCCTCAGGCTCCGGGAGAGGCGTAATATTCTCCCAATCCGGCGCCTCTAAATGCGTTCAAAGCCTATCTGCCTGAGGGCTCTGGATCACGGGGCAGCCTTACTGCATCTGCGCTGCATCAGCCATACTGCCATGCACTTTTGCTATGCCATTTGAAGCTTGATTGCACCCACAGTTGCGCCCGCACCATGAGGCGGAGAGAGCTGCCTCTCCCACTTAGGGCAGTGAGACAAGCTGGGGCGCCCTCCCTCCTCATTGTCAATAAGGGTTGAAGGTTCCCGTATTGGTACCCACGTGACGCAGTCTATGTGAAAATGAATGAATGAATGAATGAATGAATGAATGAATGAATGAATGAATGAATGAATGAATGAATGAATGAATGAATGAATGAATGAATGAATGAATGAATGAATGAATGAATGAATGAATGAATGAATGAATGAATGAATGAATGAATGAATGAATGAATGAATGAATGAATGAATGAATGAATGAATGAATGAATGAATGAATGAATGAATGAATGAATGAATGAATTAATCAATAAATGTTCAGTAATAGTGCCTGTAAAGGCAAGAAATACTTGTATAAGTCAGTATTGGTACGAAAAACTTGGCGCAAGTGCTGGCCAGCGAATAAGGCTGCACACCAGCAAAATGAGGACAATTTACGCCCGCCTACAACAAAAAATTTCTAGGGCCCCACAGGCAGAAAGCGGTGAACATCCTACCAAATGGTGGCCATACTACCAAAATTCCACTGCGAAGGTCGTCCCATCACCATGGCGACGTGATGCCTAGAAAGCCACGTTGCGCCATGGGAAGCATCCCGATTGAGGACGCAACAGCAAGGCTTTATGCTGCTTGATCCTACATGGAGATAGCATGACCCGAGGTACTATACACATGAGGCTTCCTGCACCCACGTCACGGCATATTTTATGCCGACTGCAAACTTGAGGATCAATTTGACTGAACACGACTAAAGCCAATCATGGTCAAAGCTCAACCCATTGCAAAGCAATCGTGTGTCTAGGCACCCCCCAGGCAGCCTTGTGTATCCCAAATGAGGTGCCAAGCAACACACCTCACGACCGGTCATGTAGGAAGGAACCCCCGGCCCTTGCTGTCCGAGGGAAGCCACTTTCCCCAAGGCATTCGTGGCATGGCTTGCTGCCATCTCCTCACGTTTGCCGCCTCAGTACCCGATCGGTCCTGCCCAACTGGGAAGCATGGCCAGAGAGTCCCATGGCAGGCCTAACGCCAATGCACAAGCAAAATACAGGCCACCCGACAACCAGAAGGCGTGCTGCCCGCAACTTCAGCCTCGACTCGAGGCCATGGTTGCACCTATCTTTCTGGGCATGGTTTATGCAGCTGAGTCATGCTGCCCACATACTTCTCCTACTCCCAACCCGCAGGCCTTGCTCGCATAGCCTTACCTCCATTCTTTCCTCTCTCAGCTCAACCAGAGTCTTCTCGTCCCCCCTCTCCCCCCCTCCCTTGCCTAGTCCTCATCCTTCTTCTGCTGCACCCAGTGCTCGGTATTCTCGTTGGCCTGATCCAGCAGGTGCTTGGCCTTGGGGAACGCCTTGGCAAACAGCTTGAACATGGGCAGAGCTGCAGTAGGGCAAGGGCGAGCATGTACGAGCACAAGAGCAGGGCAAGCAAGGGTGAGCACGCATAAGCACGCATGACTACGCAAGCAGGGCAGGGGGAAGAGAGTTAGGGGAGTTGTGGGACGCTATTTGCATCCATCAGGAGGGCATATCAAATCTAGCAGCCATCAAACGGGGCATACCATCTCTGGCATCTGTCACAGGACGGCATCAGCTGCAGCACGACTTGATTGGGGCCATAGAGTACAGACACGCGAGGAAGGACGTGTGTGGGCATGGGTGTAGGCAGGAATGCACATGGCTGCCACCCGTGTGTGGGGCAAGGTGCAACGCGCCCAGGAGTAGTTCCCATACCCCTTTCCTGCTGTGCCTCATACACACACGGGCCCATCTCACCAGGTTCCCTGGCATGCCAGTTTCACCTAAGCTCAGACAGTGGTTGCACCTGGGTACCCTGGAATGCCCACGCCATCCTCGACGTTAAAAGTTATTTTCCACCAACCACAAGAGGCAGGGCTGGGCCGAGCACTTGGCAGGTTGAGGTTGGGTGAAGAGGGCGAGGGGGGTGGCCAACAAGGGAACCGGTGAGGTCTAAATGCAAGGCCGGGGGCACATCACAGGCCACAGCAATACCCCAGGGCGCCGCAAACGTCATCTTATCCTTTCCGTCTTCTGTACCAGCAACGAGGCAGACACATCTGTCCTCATCTGCCCACACCAACATCCACGGGTCCACAAGCTGCAGAGAGGTTTGCAGCACACAGCGCATCCTTGCCCCGCCCCCCTGAACTGCCGCGTCGGACGTACCAATGAAGGAGAAGAAGCCGACCTGCCGCGAGTCATGTCGTCCATCACACGTCGCATGCCGGCCGCCCATGGCAATGCCATGCGAGGAAGCGGCGCACACACGCAACACCGCGTGGTCAGCACACCTGGTGGAGCATCTATGATAACCACGACACCATGCGATAGACATAAAGAGGGGGCGGCGCGCCTCTAATGCCTAACTGTCCCCTCCCCACCAAAGGAGACCGCAGCGAATATGGCAGAAGGCCCCTCACAAAGCTGTGGTGTAAACTCCTGGCGGAGGTGCCTGACCCTCCCATGCCCAGCCCTGGCTGGCACGCACGCCACGACAAGCCGAGAGCTCATGGCAAACCTGCCTTACTGGCACACGCCACATGTGCCTGATTAGCGCATGGAAATTATACACTTACTGGGCTGTGCGCAATGCGTGGCAGGCCCACCCTTTGGCACAGAAACATACACCATGTCATGGCACGCCCAGCAGCTTCTGCCATCCCAATACTTGCACACTCGTGCCGTTGCCAGACAATTCTTGCGCCTTTGCACGACAAGAAGCAGACACGTTCGCGTAGCCCTCGGCAACAAAACCAAGGCACTAGGACATGGAGCAAGGCACAAGGGATGGGAGCCATACGGCCACACCCAGTGGCGGCAACGGCGACAGGTGCCACGCTGCGAGGCCAGAGCCATGTGGCATCGTCCCCCCATCCCTAGATGCACCCCTTGTAAGGCTACTGCGCCTGAGAGTTGGGTGACTAGAAGGAAGGATTGCGACGCCGATCCGTGCAGGATGTGGCAGGGCTACTGCGGGCACATCGTGGCCTGTGACAAGAAAGGCCAGGGCACCAAGGCGCGAATGGGGTACTTGCCCACCGTGGGAAGTGGCTAGGCACAATCGCTTGCAACTTGGGTGGCTGCGTGCCCATGACCTAGCCTGCAAGGTGGGTGGCTGTGTGCGCGTTCACTTTACCTGCAACAAGGGCATGAGCGTGCGCATGCGGTGTTTACCTGTGAGGTGGGTATGTGTGGGTTCTGGCGGTCCATGAAGGGGGACACCACCAGATCCAGCGCGCGCTCCGCGTCGCCTGGTGCGGGGGGCAGCAGCAGGGGCAAGGGGCCCACACGGCATGGACAAAGGCAAGGGGAGAGGCAAGAATAAGAGCAAGGTTAGAGGCAAAGGCAATGAAGAAAAATGGGATGTGGACGCGGACACGGGCGCGAAGTGACAGAGGCAGTGGCAAGTGGAAGTGGCAAGCGGCAAGTGGCACGTGGCACGTGGCAGTTGGCATTGGCATTGGCATTGGCATTGCCGTTGCCGTTGCCGTTGCCGTTGCCGTTGCCGTTGCCGTTGCCGTTGCCGTTGCCGTTGCCGTCGCCATCGCCATTGCCGTTGCTGTTGCAGCGTGAGACGCCCACAACATAGTGGAGCACGCCAACTTGTGTGACAAAGGCAAGCATGAGAGGGGCCTATGCCTCTCCCCCACAGGGTGCCGCTGTGGGGAACAGCCATCCCCAGGGCCCGACTGCCATCCTCGTGCTGTCCTTAGCATTGCCCACGCACGCAGACAAGAAACATGGCGAGCGCCTGCAATTGCTTTGCCCAACAACCTGTTTGTAAAGGCCGCCGTCTCGCCATGGCACAACAACCCCCCCTTCCTGCCCACCCATCATGCCCTTGCTATGGCTCACCCTGCACAAACTACTCTCGCTACGATGCCCAAACAACTACCCTCGCTGGTGCCCACCTTGCACGAAGAACTCCTCCTGCATGCAGTTGGACCAGATGAGGTGGTACACGAGCGGCTTGGCGGCGTGGCCGATGTCCGCCACCTTCATGGCCAGCTTGAGCAGCAGCAGCCGGTCAGCCGCGCTCTCCTTGTCCCACCGCTTGCCCACCGCCATGCGCGTACGCAGCGACTCCATGATGGAGAAGTGCTGGTGGTGGTGGTGGTGGTGGTGGTGGTGGTGGTGGTGGTGGTGGTGGTGGTGGTGGTGGTGGTGGTGGTGGTGGTGGTGGTGGTGGTGGTGGTGGTGGTGGTGTGTAAAGCAGTTGGGGTGGTGGTAGAGGTGAGGGAAAGACAAGGGCTAGGGGGGGGGGGGGTCGTGGTAGTCGTGGGAGTGCGCCTAAGTACCGAACGTGTTGGAGTCGTCCCACGCTTGTTTACAAGCCTGGGCCCTGCATGGCCCGGCCCCCTCCTCCCCCGTTTGCATGCCATGAACCGCACATGCAGGCCTGGTGCCAACGCATGATTCCATTACGGAGGACTGTAGATCGTCTCATGGCGGCATCTGCCTGGTGTGATGGACGGGAATTCTTGCCAGCTTCACCACAGCATGCGCCCCCCCATGGCAGGCCTCTACTTGTACCCTCCCCCCCCCCCCTACATTCATGCAAGCCCTGAAAGGGAGCAAGCAGCCTCGCCTGCTACCCCTGATGGCACGACCCCCTGTCTGCTCGCTTCCCCGCGGGACCACCCTGGCGCATGCGCGCGGTGGCTTACGCACGTACTGCGGTCACAA
Organism: Mesostigma viride; assembly: GCA_009746045.1. NCBI lineage: Eukaryota > Viridiplantae > Streptophyta > Mesostigmatophyceae > Mesostigmatales > Mesostigmataceae > Mesostigma > Mesostigma viride. Next base: position 565,427 of record RPFO01000138.1, read on the forward strand.
TACACACTACATGGTCATGGTCACTCTACCAGCGGGTCACTGTACCTGCTTGAGGTCGGACGCCAACACCAGCTCGATCATGATGTGGCGAACCTCCTCGTAGTCAGGCATGCTCAGTTCCTGTGTGGCCGTGGCACGTCAAGGAGGGCCGTACAATGCCGTTTTCAGGACAGTGTCAAGCCAGGGGTCAGGTAACGCGCCGCACAGCATGGCTCACACAGGCGAGGAGAGGGGACGCGGATTCTTGAACACATTGTATTCAGCTCAGGCACCCTGGGGCCACCCTATGGCCCCTAGGGCATGCATCCAGCAGGCTGCAAGCATCACAGCGGTTACTGCGCTTGCCTGCAGCTGGCTGGTAAGTATGGGTGACAGGCTCCCCTGGGCATGAGAGCTCATTCGCTCCCCCACCAAGAGCAAATGGATGCCACCAGATGCAACTGCCCACCGACAAGCGATGTTTACTCACTGGATCATCCATCAACAACCCCTGGCTATAAGCGCCCAACAGGAGCCCTCTTCTCGCCCCCCACAGAAATGCACACAGACATTGGACAGGACTCGCTACAGAAAGAATGGGAGCACATGCCAGCCCCCCCGCGTCGCAAACCAAGCCCCTGCGTCGATACCCCCCCCCCCCCACGTCGATTACCCCCCCCCCCCCCGCATTGCTTCCCCCCCCCCACGTCGCTACCCCCCCCCCGCGTCGCAACCCATCCCCCCGCGTCGCACCCCACCCCCGCGCTCGCACCCCACCCCCGCGTTGCCACCCACCCCCCGTGTCGTCAACCCCGCCCCCCGCGTCGCAACCCCCCCCCGCGTCGCACACCCACCCCGAGGATGTTGCAGTCCAAGTTCGGGTCCTGCATCACCCGGAACGCCTCGGCCAGGTGGAAGTTCTCCAGTATGCTCCGGTCATTATAGATGAGCGCCAGGTCCCCCTTGCTGTTGCGCACAAAGTCACTGTTGGTGCCCGGGTGCTTGAAGTCATGCACCAGCGCTGCACACAGCGCGCCAAACACATCGATCGGCCGCAGATAGGCCTCCATGCCCACGCGCGTGAGCACGTGGTAGATGCTTGCCGCCACGTCGGCAATGTGTGCGCGGTTGTGGTACGGGTTGGGCTTCATCCCTTTGTCCATCTCGTACAGAAATTTGGCTACCTGCAGCCGCGGCAGCTTGAACTTATCCAGCACCCCTGAGCGCTCAAACACAGAGTAGCCCACCAGCAAGATGGGCATATCGTTGGACGCTTTGGCGAGCGCCAGCGTGTCAAAGTCCCACTCGCCCAAGCGTGCGAGCGCCACCACCAGTTTCTCGGGATCAAAGGAGACCCACTGCCGCATGAAGTGGGGTGCGCCGCCGCCCGCGCCAGCTGGCGCCCCAATGGCCGCCCCCCCGCGCGTGGACCCCTCCCGGTCGAGCGCCACCGCGGCCAGTGCCGCGTCGTTCTTGCACACGGCGGTCAGAGCGCTGAGGGCCTCGCTGGGCAACTGCTGGCCGCGCTCCAGCACCCGAGCGAGGCGGTCCGGTTGCCGCACCCACGACGGTTGCTCCCCGACGTGGGGGCTTGCCCCTGAGGATGTGCTGCTGCGGTTGACACTGCTGCCCGACACGCGCCGGTGTGCTGCGGTGCCCACCACGGTGGTACCCGACACCGTCACCAGCCAATCGGAGGTCTCCTTGTCGATGCCGCGGATGTCGGCACGCTGCTTCTCCCCCTTCCATGCCCCCGGGTCGGCCTCCATCTCCGACAAGAACTTGGGCTTGTGCAGGTCGCGCGCGCGCACGAGTGCCCGCATCTCACGCAGCTGCCCCTCGGACGGCCGGCCGCCCGAGTGCAGGCTGTCGATCAGGCCGCTAAGCTTCTCGAGTGGTGTGCCCATGTCCACTTGCGGCAGCTGCCGCTTCTGCTCTCGCATCTTCTGCTCATCTCGCTCCTTCTCTAGTGTGTCGATGTGCGCTTGCAAGTGCTGGCGAGTGGCAGCGGCACCAGCACCATCATCAAGGCAAAGACATTGGGGGCGGGGGGGAAGTGGAGGTTAGCCCGGAATTTCCCCACAAACTGGCACGTATCTCAAAATCATGGTGGCAGCATCTGTCTAGTCCCACCGTGGGCCTTGGGACAAGAAAAACAGCTCCCATGCGAAGACTTACCAGCAACGTCAACAAATATTCGGCCAGCTGGCAGGCATTCGGGTGGTGCACAATGTGACAGCAGGCTCCTGGTGCACACACGCTAGCGAGTAACCCACCCTGGCGGATTCATGTGATCTCAACCCCATGCCCTAGTTCCCTCCGAAAAAGGGGCTCTCCTTCGCCCTTCCCCTATCCCTTCCCCCAGAAAACCTTGCCCAGAAAACATAACAAGTCCCCCTTACCAGCTGGTCCCCTGGTCCCCTCACCATCCCGACCTTGCCAACGTCCTCACACCCTTCCCCTCACCATGCTGACCTTGCCAACGTCCTCACACCCTTCCCCTCACCATGCTGACCTTGCCAACGTCCTCACACCCTTCCCCTCACCATGCTGACCTTGCCAACGTCCTCACACCCTTCCCCTCACCATGCCGACCTTGCCAACGTCCTCACACCCTTCCCCTCACCATGCTGACCTTGCCAACGTCCTCACACCCTTCCCCTCACCATCCCGACCTTGCCAACGTCCTCACACCCTTCCCCTCACCATCCCGACCTTGCCAACGTCCTCACACCCTTCCCCTCACCATGCCGACCTTGCCAACGTCCTCACACCCTTCCCCTCACCATGCCGACCTTGCCAACGTCCTCACACCCTTCCCCTCACCATGCTGACCTTGCCAATTTCCTCGCCCCCCTTCCCCTCCTCACCATGCTGACCTTGCCAATGTCCTCGCCCCCCTTCCCCTCCTTACCGTGTTGACCTTGCCGATGTCCTCGAGCCGCTTTAATTGATGCGACAGCCGCTGGCCCAGCTTGCGTGTGGACAAATATATCCCAAAGGTGCCAAAGATGAGGATGCCAAGCGCGATCGCAAGGGCCAGGCCGAGCGCGCGCCGCCGGTCGCTGTCGATGTGGCCTCGGAACTCGTGCATGGGCACCACAAAGAAGATGCCCAGCTGCAGGCCTTCGTAAGGGAGGGGCAGGAAGCTGAGGTAGTGGTGTCGGCCGTTCACGTGGATGACAGCAGACTTGTACATCTCCGTCGAGTTGCCGTGCGTGACCAACGGGGGCGCGTAGCCCCACACCTTGTCCACGTGCCTGACGGGGTTGAGATGGAAGTGGTGGTGGACGATGGTGGTGTGGGGAGGTAGGGAGATTTCCGAGTAAGATGTCGGCCAAGATACCTGGCATGGACGAGGGCACGAGAGATGCATGAGCGCTCCCCCCGTCCGGCTCCAGGTGACAGCAGGAAACAAGGTGACTACTCCCATCTTGGGTAAGTCCTGGGGCCGGAGGCAGCAAGGGTATGACCTGCCACGATGGTGGCCAGCGGGCAGGAGCAAGAGAGAGCAGTCCCTGGGTGGGTACCAGGCAGTGCCCAGGGGCTGGATGCTGCAGACGCACATGGGACCAAACACTGGCATCCGACAATGCTTGGTCATTGAGAGGCACCAATGTAGGCATGTCAGCGGATACTAGAGAAGGAATGATGGAGATATGTGACATCAGCCACCAATCAAAAGTGCCGGCATCTGCACGATACGGTTGCAAGGCTGTGCACTACATTCCTATCCGCCATGCTTTCTTTGAGGTCATCGTACAGAATAAATTCACCCACGCATGTCAACAAAGGGGGCATCTGCACAAACACAGACACGCAAACATGCACGCAGGCGCGGCGTCAGCATGAAGGCATGCGCATGGGAACAGCAGCAGCACAAGAGCAGGGGGAAGTCTACAGGACGAGCGAGCGGTGCGGATGATGGCGAGCGCGTGGGGAGGGAGACACGCGACCAGGTCGCGGGAACTCTCCCCCAAGTCACCAGGACGAGCGAGCGGTGCGGATGATGGCGAGCGCGTGGGGAGGGAGACACGCGACCAGGTAGCGGGAACTCTCCCCCAAGTCACCAGGACGAGCGAGCGGTGCGGATGATGGCGAGCGCGTGGGGAGGGAGACACGCGACCAGGTAGCGGGAACTCTCCCCACAACCTGCCCGGGAGGCACGAGCCCCTTACATTCCATCCCACGCTCTGCTGCCTCTCCTTCCCTTGCATGTCTAGCCATAGCCCCGTCCCTAGCCAGCGCGCCCCCCCCCCCCCCCCTTCCCCCCCCCTCGTCGGCATGTTCCTGCATGTCATTCTACCCACCGCGCACTGGTCTGCACCACCGTGTTGGTGGAGTTGAGCGCACTCAGGAACGTGGCGCTGGCACCCGGCACGCGAAGCGCGATCGGTTCCTCGATGGTGGCCGCCAGCAGCTTGAAGGACGGCCCAAACGTGACTATGATGATGCCCCCGTACTGCTTGCGCACCGCCAGGTCGTTCAGGTAGTTGCGCAGGCGCGATGAGGATAGCACTACTGAGATGGACGCCAGCAGAATCCTCGACCTGTCGTCCCACACGGGCCCCGTGTAGATGAGCAGGGGGTCGTCCCCCAGGGGGCCTAAAGAGGGCGAAAGGGGCGGGTTGCGGGCAGGTGGCACGGCACAGGGGTGGGGTGAGGCGGGTTGTTACTCATGAAAATGAAGAATAGGAGGGTAGGATGCCATGGAGATATGGAGGTGAACAAATGAAGAATAGGAGGGTAGGATGCCATGGAGATATGGAGGTGAACAAATGAAGAATAGGAGGGTAGGATGCCATGGAGATATGGAGGTGAACAATTTGCTTTATTCATGGAGCAGGGTGCAGCTAATGGCCATGCTAGCGCATGTGGGGAGCAGCATACATACACATGCACAAAAATGCACACAAACACATATGAACATGCACATGCACACCCTTCGCATGCGCCAAGGCCGGTTCGTCAGTCGGCGCCGGCCTCCAGCCTGCCGCGCCAGGGCGCGGCAGCCAGCGGTTGCAGTAGCCAGTGATTGCAACTGGAAGCCGTTCCCCCGGCCTGATCCGCCTCCACACCATGCGTGGCATGGCATGATGCTTGCTGGCCAGCGTGTTGCACAACCACAACCGCCACCTCTTTGGCATGTGCTTGACGCGCGGCTAGCATAAAGTCGTACCTACAACCCTTCACACCAGCGCAACAAAGAAAACAACAGGCATGCACGGCACAGTGCCCAATGCGGCGACGCCGTACCCCACCGACAACACCACGTCCAACACCGCACGGGCACGCCGACCTTGCAGGCAGGGCTCCCCTGTGTTGGCTGCCAGACATAAGCTCGCCGCCACGTACCTATGTTCGTTGCCAGGCGGAACGCCCCCTGCGCCAGTCCCTGCGCCCCCAGCCAGAGCGGCGTCCTGTGAGGGTTCTCGGTCGGCGGCGCGTACACCCAGGGGTCCAGCGGGCCAGGGGGGCAGCTGCCAATGAAGCACAGCCGCACGCGCGGCCCATCCAGCAGCGGCTGGCCCGTCACGTTGTGTGCCTTGTAGAGGACCGATTCCGTGTCGTTCACGTTGTCCATGAGGCCCACCACGGGGTCGAGCCCCAGCACAAGACTCTCAGGGCCCCCCCGGCGGTACGAGGTGAACAGCGGCGCGCGCTGGTGGTGGGGGGCGTGGGGGCAGTGCCGTGCGCAAGCAGAGAAAAAGGGACCCAGGTCACCCAGGACAGGGGGTCGAGAGCGCATGATCAGCCACGCACATGGAGGAATAGACACGCATGTGGGTGTGCGTGGCATGGGCGGGTGAGGCGGCACACGCACATGGAGGTAGTGAGCAACGGCTGATGTGGCGTGTGCAACGAAACATGAAACAGCATCTTGACATAACGCCAGGGTAGTGTTGTGGTAGATAGCAACATTTCCAATGTCTAAATTTGCTAGCCGCATCGGCCAAGCCGAGGCCCTGCAATAGCCTCACCCGCACAAGCAGCCATGGGCCGTGGGCCATAGCGAACACAAGAGCCGTGGTTTAACACGGTGCGTGGTTGCCTACAAAGGGTGGACACACGGTACGTGGTTTGTCATGGGGCAGTGGCAGCCAGGGAGAGCAAGAGGCGAAGCGGGTGCCAGCATGCTCGTGCAGAGGGAAGGATGAAAGCAATGAGGATGACAGTGACGTGCGCACACCAAGCAGTGCGAGCAGCTGCGGGAACATCCCTAGGCCATCCCTCACCCGACGTCCCCTCTGTCACCAGCCATGCTGGCATCATCGTTGACGTCATCGTCGTCGTCATCCTTGTCGATGTGATAACCTACTCTAGTTGCCATCGCCATCATTACAATTGCCATTTCAGTCAAGACCATCACTCTGATCATTCCTAACCACAACAGGTGACACTGCTACCACGGTGCAGCAACGACACGCCATGCTTGTCTGCCTGGATGACTTGCCAACCCGAAAACCGGACCCACGGGGCCCGCCAGCGATAGATTGCACATAGCTCGCCACCGCTAAGTGGCGAGGGCTGGCAAGACCTGCCAGCGATGTGGCCATAAGAGGGGTGAGTGCATGTCTGCCAGCCATGTACACAGAATACGGTGACTCAACAACACCTGCCCATGCACACACAGCAAAATGCAAGGGAAGACGAAGCTACTACCCCGCACCTCTTGCAATACAACCACCACGCCACTACCTGCAAAACCTATGCTGCTATTTGCCTACAACGCTGCTGCTATCTGCCTACAGGTCGCTATCTGTCACTAGCCCATCTCTGCCACCCATACCTGGGCACTGTCACAAACCCATGAGCGTCCAAGGAGCCATGCACACGATGTAGGTCCCTTTCCCCCCCTTCCCCCCCCCAAGCCATGCGGATGCCATCTGCCATGGCCACTCGCGTTTGCATGATGCACATCTATGCCGGACACATGTGTGGTCCAGGGTTGAACCTAATGCTTGCGGCCGGTTCCCCCCTCCCTGTACCATTCAGGTGAGTGCCATCCCCACAGCGCACACGTTAACATGCCCCCCCCTTACCGCGAAGGTGAAAATGGTGGCGCTGCAGTCGTGGCAGTGCCGGAAGGTGGTCCACATCACCTCGCGCGCGGTGCTGGCGGCCGTGGGAACGTCCTTGTCCAGACCCACACCCCGCTGCACCAGCGTGTCGTGCAGGCCTTGCCATGACAAGGTGGAGGTGGCCAGGAATTGCTGAGCGGGGGGGAGAGGGGTGGGGTGGGGGGGCACCGCACATAAACAGGTAGGGAAGGGGGGCAAGGAGGAGCAGCAGGGGTGAGGGGGACAGCCAGGGCTGGGGAGGTGGGAAAAGGGGGGAGAGGGAGGAGGGATGAGGGATGAGGAAAGGGATAGGGGTGGGAGAGCGGAAGAGGTGAGTTGACATCAGGCGTGGCGGGTGGCAGGCGCGTGAGCGACCCCATGCGCGGGCAGCAGGGAAGGTGCCCACAACGCCCGCAACGGGAGGGGAGGACGCAGCACAAAGACGCCACAAGGAGGCACAACAAAAGCCGGCAGAAGGGTCGCAAGGGGGTGGCTGTGCACGCCCAGCCCGCCACGCCACCGGTACTGCACGTGCTGCTCCTGCGACCCCAACACTAGCATGGTGTGACACATGATGACAGCGGGATGCAAGCAACCTTGCCATGCGCTACAATGGGAACTGGCAACCGTGCGGGGGCATTGCACAGGAGGTGCTTGGGGGCAGCAACACTAAGTGAGAAGAAGCCAAAGTACACGCCATTTCCATAGAATGAAAGGGTCAGGGGGGGGAAAGAGTGATGGGAACAGTCGGCATGCGGTAGGCTCCCCATCCGGTGGACACAGGCGCGAGAGGAACCGGCGATGGGCCATGGGTGCCCCGCACAACAGCCACTGCATCCTGGCAACAACATCGCGTTAGCATGACATCGCCATCGCACCAAGATCCGCAGGAAAAGCAATGGGCATTGCAGAAAACGGTTGCCGTGGCTTGCCGCAACACCGCCCAGGCCCAAGGACCGTGACAATTCATGGCGCAGTGGATGGACGAGATGCGGCAGTGATACCCATGGTAGGAAGCCAAAAGTATGCCCTGAAATCTCGCTCTTTACCTCTCCCCACCCCCCCACTCCCCCGCCCCTCTGCCCGAGTGCCAGCAGGGACTAGCTAATTTTGTCCAAGCTAAATGCTGCGCAGGTGGCATCGCTTCGAACGAGTTGTAACAAGGCTGGCGAGAAAACAGTGCCCAGCAAAGAGATCTGGCATGAAGAAATCCGTCACCTGTACTTGAAGGGTGGTATGCGACATCATTTCTTCCCGGAGGTCAGTTCTCATTTCGCTGTAGGACGCAGCCGTGGTGTCAACCGCAACGTGCCACGTTACTACAGATGCGATAATTATGGACACAGTCGTTACCACTACCATAACAATCCTGGTTTTCAGGAGGAAATCGCGGTCCCGCTTTATTCCAAGGTCCTTCACAGACTGCTGGTGCGCGTCGCCCATGTTTGCCATAGGCAACGCCTCCATTTACGTTTCGTCGCTTTCGCCCGGTTGCCTACCTTCACTCATGCATCAACCCAAGTCCGATGGCCCTATCCAGCGCATTGTCGTGCGCTGGACATGATAATTCACTTATGTGTGTCCTGCATACGCTCTTTTTTTCCTTAAGGAGGCTACGCCCTCCAAATCTGCGTCTTGTGCACATCATTGAAAATTGGCATTTCCCTGTTTCATCTCCGCGAGACGACCAAAACGTTGTGCAAGAAGTGCCATTTATGATTTTGGTCATTGCAATAATAACTAGACCGTGGTGGCGGCGAAATTTTTAATGTTTTTTTTTTCGAAATTCGATTGCCAGCCCGTAGTTGTTCATCGTCCAGAGTCCAGACATGTCCTCCTCATCCCGTCGGTCTTTACATGCATTGATATTGGTAGTTACTCGATGTCAGCTGCCCATGTGTGGCATGGGAATCAACAACAACAACTTCCGACAGTCAACTAGGGAGTTATCCGACAGTCAACTAGCCTGGGTATGGCTCCGAACTAATATGCTATATGCGATCTGGACTATCCGGAACGAGACGGTTTTCAAAGTGCGGCACGAGTACACCGTCCGCATTAGAAGTTTTAAATAAATAATTAGCTTCTGGAAAATGTTCTGGCTGAAAACCATAAAAAAACAAAAGAAAATTAATTAATTAAGTAGCTTCCATCATCATTCCGTCATCATTCCGTCATCGCGACTAGGAGAAGTGCACCACCCTTATGCTGGCATCTGCCACCCCTATAGTGACCCTATAGTGACCGCGGCCTAGGATGGGGTCTCACCCTAAGCCCTAAACCCTAAAACCCTAAACCACTTGCACAAACAGAAGTGCCCCCTGCCACCACTGCTCACCAGGTTGTGACATTTAGGCTGGCATCTGTCACCACCCCGGCAGTTGTGATGGTGTGTTTGGGGTGTGACAAGGATGGCGAAAAATTGCACGTACTTACTCTTATATAAAGAACGCCCAATTTTTCGCCACCCTGCCACCCCTTGGCGCACGTCATAGGAGGTGTTTGTCAAGGTGTGAGAGTGATGGCGAAAAATTGCACGTACTTACTCTTATATAAAGAACGCCCAATTTTTCGCCACCCTGCCACCCCTTGGCGCGGGTCATAGGAGGTGTTTGTCAAGGTGTGAGAGTGATGGCGAAAAATTGCACGTACTTACTCTTATATAAAGAACGCCCAATTTTTCGCCACCTTCCCCCACTGGCCAGCGCTGAGGTGGTGTAGGTTGTTGGATGTGGCGAAAAATTGCACGTACTTACTCTTAAGAAAAGACCGCCCAATTTTTCGCCATGGCCTCGCAGGGTGAGGGAGCCGGCGAGGGCCGCGCGGCGGGGTGTGCAGAGTGTTAGGGTTTATTAATCTGAAAACTCGTACGACCTATGCAAGAATCCGAGACGACCTGCGTCGATGCATGAGATGTTTACTCTGGATGCATAACTCGCAGTTAGCACTGCATTTCGAGACGAAATGAAAATTGTTTTCAGCATATATTGACGCGTTTTATACTGCATAAACGAATTCATTAAAATTTATATCACGTTCACATTCGTTATCAGCTCAACAAGAGCGAAATGGCAAGCTCGTTGCCGTCGTCAACAAGACGACAATCTACTCCTTGTCATTGGAGTGTCCCGTCGGGCTCTACATAACGTACGAGGCGGACCGCTTCTTGTCGCCATGGCCGTGGGAGCTTGACGCTTCCTCGCGGCTCCTCTTCCTGCCATTGGAAGTGGCGGTCTTTGCGTCCTCGAAACCCTTCTTTGCCTCCTCCCATGCCTTGTAGAGGGCAATGGGGGAAATGCCTGGCTGGCGCTTGGACTTGGAGAAGCCATTGAGGAATTCGTCAACCATCTTAACGCATCCGTCGGCTTGGTCGAGGCGAATCCACTCGCAGCGGTCCTCGACCTTCCTCGGCTTTGCCGCATTCTTCTCGTAGACCCACTCGACGCAAATTTTTGGCGTCTTGCGGTCGACATCGTCATATCCGGCGTCGTGAATCTTGAAGACCTCGCAGGTAGGTCCGGTGCCTCCAACAGCACCTCCGTTTCCGGAAAGAAGGGAGACCTGGTGCGTAAGGTGTGCGAGCTGGTCAGATATCTTTGTCTGGCCGTCCTCGAGACTATCGAGGTATTTTCCAAGCGTGGCCAGCGCCTTCTCGCAAGGCCCTGCGTTTCGGGAAGCCATGGCTACCGGCAGAGAGCTTGGCAACGTGAGATGCGTGACTTGCACGTGATTTTGCCTATTTGTGCACAATGTGCCAAGGTCCGTTACGTCTGCTGGCACGGCCTGGACAGGACGCGAAGGTGGCTGGACTTGTACAAGTGTCGAACTTTGTTAAGTAAGTAAGTAAGTACTTGCGTGTCATGCGCAAAGGCATGCCACGGAGTACTATGCTAATCTCATTAGAAAAATAATTACACAAAAGTTTAAACAAATATCGTCTGCATCATCCCCCAACCGTTAAGCACTAGATGGGGATGTAATCCTCAGCCGAGCTGTCCTCTACTGTAATGGCAGACGAGGCGGTAGTGTAGCGGCTATCCTCAGGACCAATAACCTCCACCTGCGGACTTCTACCCTGGCTAGCAACGGGCCGCGGGGCCCGTGGGGAGAAAACAGGAGCATACCCCTCGGGAAGGTGCTTATCGCAGATGGCAGCCCATTTCTCCTTGTCAATCATGCGGGCGCGGAGTACGGATAGTCCCAGAAGCCCTGCATCTTCAAGCAGTTGTGTCACATAGGTCCGGGTCGCGCCGCGCCGGTGCCCGGCGCGCGCAAGTTTGCCAGTGGGTTGCGATGGGACAAGGGGACCCTGCCATAGGAGGAGGTGTCTACCTGGTTGGCCCGTCTTAAGCCCCCCGGCAGGGCCCACATCGGTATTCACCTGGTCTGTGCGGGCAAGATGGCCGGCAAAGAGGAGGCGGCGGTGTCGGATGGTATGTGTTACGTCCCAGCCCAGACACACCTAGCCTGAGCTACGTAGCGAAAGACCCTTCTTGCCGGAATTAGGAATAATTCAGGATAGCCTAAAGTAGGTTGCGCTTCACGACGTGAGTCGTGAGATATCTGGCATCACGGCTTAATGCCAAGCTAATTAGTTCACACTTATAATGGCTAGCAATACCAATCACAAATGGATAATGCCCCGGGCTCAATGTGTAGGCGTATTCGCACTTATCATTCATTAAACCAAGAGGACGAGACTCTCGTCCTCGGACCAATTTAACCTAGGTTGATTGCGGCGCAGATACATGCCAATTTCCCTGGACCAATCCGAGCCAAACATTCCACGTAGGATCCGGGCCGACATCGACCCTCAACTACAGGATCCACGTCTAGTACCACAAATGGACTCGGAACTGACGCGGCGCCACCGCACCGGTACCTAAAAGGGCAACCTAGGACCAAAATAGCTAGTCCAATTCACGCAAGAGTCATTGTCCATAAAACTTAGTACAACGGCCACAAGGCCTTAGTAATTTATTCCATTGTTACGTCCGACCTAAAGGGCCGGGACGTAACACTCCTCCCCCCCACGGGGGTCGGTAGTCCCTACCGTACAAAGGTAGAATAGGATCACAAAACAAGACTACTATAAGAGTACTATGTCCCAACCTCGATTCACCCGCAGGTCAGTAATGCCAGTTCCTCTAGAGGTTGATACACAAGCCCAACCCTGACGTAGTAGCCAAAACCTGGCGGGGATTGAACTCCGTGTTCCATCCCGAAACTGAACTATCTAATCTAGCGTCCGCCGCTAGTAGCCCGCCGCAGCTGGGCCTCATGGAGAGCCCGTCGCCCCGCGGGGGTCATGATGTGAGTCATCACCCCTGGATGCGCGCATAGGTCCACCTCGAAGGCGATCTGATATAGGGACGTCTTCTGCCGACCCAACCGAGACAGCTCCACCCACGTGCCCCGGGGCCACATGGCCAGGAACCCAGCGAGATACTGGGGGTGGGTGAAGAGAAGGGTCAACGCCGACCAATCCGCCGCCCCACAACGGTGATCGCGAACAAACTTCACCCCCATCATGAATACCTCGGTGCGCACATGATCCTCGAGGATGGTCGCTCTAGGGGCCCCTACAATGTCGGGCACCACCAGTTCCAGGAAGGCGCGTCCCTCCGCCGGAGCCACCTTGGGTGGCGTAACCACATGCCCCACCCCATCCACCTGATATCTCCAATCCCACCAATTCTCGATACCGAACTGCACCGTGTGGCCCACCGTCCGGGGAAAACGCAGGTCGTCAGGTTGCGGCAAGGGCAGCGGCGCCTGTGGGAAGAAGGTGATCTCAAGTTGCTCCCAGTAAGCACCACGGTCAACCGCGCACCACGGGCCCGCTTGAAAAACCAAAGGAGCGGGCAGGTGCATACCAGGAGGGACCGGGAACATGGGTCCCTCGAACACTACGCACAGCTTCTCCGTTCGAGGCCCCGGCCCACCGTGTCTTACGGTCCTTCCCGGAATGGTTCGCATGAAGTCCCCCAGCGACCACTCCTCGTGTGAGGCTGCCCGGGAAGCGGCCTCGTAGCCTACTGAGGTGGCGACTGAGTGATCTCCCTGACGCCCGAGCTGGTCCAGCATCCGCTGCATGAGACCCTGCCCTGATTGCACCGCAGCCACGAGAGTCTCAAGGGTAACCACGGGTTCCGCCGGCACCATAACACCCGCCACACCAGGACCCTCCGCGGCAATCCGTACTGCACTAGGTAAACTCGGTCCCTCCGCAGGCCGTGACATCGACGGTCCGTCCTGGGCAGGCCGGAGACGAGGCTCCAAGGAGACCAGGAAGTGGGGCTCCGGTGGGACCTCCTCCGCTCGGGAGCGCGGTTCCAGGGAGACAAGGAAGGTAGTCTCTTCTTGGCCCGCATCGGGCGGGTTGCTAGCGGGAACCTCATCAATCGGCTCCTCCCTAGCCGGCCGTTCGGCCCTGGCCACTGCGGTCTCTGTCGGATCCGATCGCCGTCGCCGATTCTCTCGCTCTTGCTCCAACCCCACCGCCGACCCCCACGTGCGCTCCCAGTACCGATCCGCTGGTCGGCGAGGAGGTGGTGACGCTCGGCGAGCGGGGCGTACATCATTCCCGGAGTCCGAGCGGGAACGCGAACGGGAGGGCGGGGATGGTGAGCGACGACGTGCCGGCCCCTCCGGAACACGTCGAGGAGCAGCTTGGCTGCCCCCACCCCATCCGGTCGCCCTTGGAAGACTTCGCGTCTCGCGCCCTGAAGGTCGCCCCCAGCCCGTCGCCGGCGGTGGCGCCTCATAACGAGGCACAGGGCGGCTTCTTCCGCCGCTCCCCTGGGAACCCCGAGACGGCGGATCCCGCGGAGGGGAACGAGAGGGAGGGTGTGGAGGATGGTCGTCGTCGTCGGAACTGGAGTCATATCCCTCACTCCCATCATCCTGGTCCTCATCATCCATCGCCACAATGCGATCCAGAGCCTGCCGCAGCGAATACTGCCCTTCTCGCAGGCATTTTTCACCCCGTAGCGCCCCCACTGGCGGAAGATACCGGGGGAAGTGGTATTCCAGCAGCTGCCGCACTGGGGGTGGAAGTAAGAGGAGAAGGAGCCGGGGAATGCCAGCCCCGCTTCCAGCGTGTTCATGCACCCGTGACAGGCGCATTCCCGCTCATGTGTCTCCCAGTCGGTCCCAACCACCACACCATTGTGCGCAGCCGTGCGGGTCTCGATCCGGAACCTCACGTTGCGCCGCACGAACCCTCGAAAAGTCTCCATCTGCACAGGGCCGACCCGCGCCATGATAGAATCAGCGCGGAGATGCGACGGCATTTGATTACGGCGACGCCGCCGTCGTTCCACCAGGGTTTCCCCCTCCCGACCGTAGTCACGCAAGAACACCCGGGGATTGAACGTCTCCTCGTGCAGCTCCTTTACCAACTCCAACGTACGCGCGTCCGGTGCTCCAGGCCTTGACGAGGTTTCTTGCCGGTGCTCGCGACTAGAGGAGGGCCCCGTCTGCCCGCCACCATCTCTCAAACCCCCGGTCCCTGGTGCATCCCTTCGGACCGCAGGCTCTCCACGAGCTATCTGCGTCCTTACCCCTGCTTCCGGCTCCGAGACCTCCGGATCGTCTTGTATATCCATGTCGACCAAATCCCCCTCACTGGACTCCCCGTCTGCAACCCGGAATCCTGTGTCAGCAGCCTCCGCGGCGCCACCGGGAGTCTGGTCTCTGGGAAGCGCCTCCGCGGCGTCCCTCTGCACAGCCCACACACAAGATGTCAGGGCGTTAGTCGACGCGTACCAAATACCTGGCCCACGCACCACCCTCACCCTACACCCTACTGGCTGGGGTCTGCTAACGCAGCTGGTGCGTCTTCTTGTATGCTTCTAGTAAGCGGGCGCACCCCGCTAACTCGGGGGCGGTGCGCCAGGAGTCCTCAGACTCGTGTTGTGCGAATCGCCATCGCACCCGATATTGTCGCTGGACCCCTCGTCCCCGTTTGACATCCCGGTGACCCACGATTGCAGCCACCTCGTCCTCCTGTTCCCCCGTATCAGGATGGAACTCCAGTGGGGCTGGGGGATTGACCCTACCCTGAATGGTGTTCTGGTGATACAACTTGAGCTGGTCACGGTGGAAACGGTTGGACGTGAGGTTCCATGACACTGGAATGTCCACCTGGAACATGACGTCATCGAACTTGGTGAGGACCTTGTAGGGTCCCAGGAACATGGGTCGGAGCTTAGTCTTCAGCTCCTTCTCCACCTTGTGCGAAAATCGCCCGATCTGCGGGCCCTCGACCAGGACCCAATCGCCCACCTCGATGGACGGCGCCCTGGGTCCCGCTTGCCGGCTGTCCTCTCCAGATACCGTGCTGCCGCTGCGCGATAGCCCTGAACCGCGCTGTTATGCGCTTGGTGCATCCGCTGCAGCAACCGGTCGACCCCTTGCAGGGTATCCAGTCTGACCTGATCCTCTCCCAGCTCGTGGCTCCCAAGCAAGTCGAGCGGTGTGAGAGGGTGTCGGCCGGAGTTGAGGAAAAAGGGGGTGAACCCATGGGCGGCCTGGGGGGCATTGTTCAGGGAAAACTCCACCAAGCCCAGAAGTTCTTCCCAATTGCTGCCCACCGTGTCGGTGTAGTGTCGCATGGTCTCTTGCACCGTGCGGTTCAACCGCTCCACCAGGTGCGACGACGAGCTGTGATAGGCCGTGCCCAGCGACACCTTGGTGCCCAGTTGCTCGAAGAACTCCTGCCAGAATTTGGCCGTGAAGAGCTTGTCGCGGTCAGAGATGAACTGCCGGCTGAGCCCATGAAACCGAAACACGTGCGTCAGGTATATCTTGGCGCACTCCTCCGCTGTGAGGTCGACCGGACACGGGGCCAGGTGACACATGCGCGTCAGGCGGTCCACAAACACCAAGACCATGCTGTTACCGTTCTTCGTCTTCTTGAACGGGCCGATGAAGTCCATCATGATAGAATCCCAAGGACCCATAGGATCCGGCAGCGTCTTAGGGACGGCCTGAGAGCCCGTGTTCCTGGACTTCATGATCTGACACGAGGGGCACTGGCGCACATACGTCTCGATATACTCCTTCATCCCTGGCCAGTAGAAGTGCTTACGTGCCCGGGGAAGGAGACGATGGCTTCCCTGATGTCCGCCCAGGAGAGAATCATGGAGCTCGTGAAGCAAGGCAGCCCTACAGAGCTCAGGAACATACAGCCGCCAATCCTCCGGCTGGGGACTCACGAACAGTTTCCCCTCCTGGAACTTGCAAGGATAGGCCCCCATCTGCTGGGGATGTGCCCGGATGGCTTCAAGTGCTGCTTCCTCCGTGATTGTGAAACGGCTGATCAGCATCTCCAAGTCCGACGTGACAGTGAACGCGTCCTCCGCCGGTTCTGCCGCATCCGTACCAGCCTGGTTGACGAATTCTGAGAAGACTGTGGGAGGGCCGAGCGGCTGAAGCTGAAAAATTCCCTGGGGCGGCACCACATGACTAAGGGGCACGCGCGCATGCGACCCCTCCCCCTCCCCGGGGGTGTCCACGTCCTCGTGGGCTCGTGGTTGAACCGTCTCCTCCGGGAGGGGTGACAGGTCATCCATGGTGGTGTGCCCAAGATGAAACAAGTGGCGGGCCTGGGGGACCGTGGTTCCACACCGTAGGCGGTCCCCGGGGCGGCCACTGGGACACAGGTGGTATGCAGCACGTCCATGTCCTCGTAGAACCAGTAGTCTGCCCGTCGCGAGAGAGCGTCGGGCACTACATTGTCCGCGCCCTTGACATATTGGATCTTGAACGGCGCGAACTGTGACAGGTACTCCATCCACCGCGCCTGGCGGGGCGTCAAGTTGGGCTGCACCAGGAGGTGGGTGAGCGGCCGGTGGTCCGTGTGGATCACCAGGCGATGGGGGTCGAGATCCCCCTGCTCACTGATGGCCACCGAAAACTGGGCCCCCAGAGATGATGACGCCACGTGTGGCAGCTGTAGACGACTGCCAGGAGTTCCTGCTGATGCACTGGATAATTCCGCTCCGCCGGAATCATCGTTCGTGAGATGTACTCGATGGGCTGAAGGCCCTTGCCGTGGTCCTGCAGGAGAACACCCCCGATGGCCACCTTACTGGCGTCCGTAGCCACGACGAAAGGAAGGGCCGGGTCCGGCAGGATAAGGACTGGCGCTGTGGTGAGGTGGCGCTTGAGCGCCTCGAAAGCCTGTTGGCACTGCTCAGCCCAAAGGAACGGAGTACCCTTTTTGAGAAGAGCATTGATCGGGGCGGCGATGGTGGCGAACCGCGGGATGAACCGGCGGTAGTAAGATGCCAATCCCAGGAAGCTGCGTACCCCTTTCACGTCCGTAGGGACAGGCCATTGCTGGACAGACTCGATCTTCTCAGGGTCGGTCGCGATGCCGTCCGCGGACAGGGTATGACCTAGAAACGGCACGCAGCGACCGGCGCGCACCTTGGCTTTCCGCGCCGAAAGGTGCTCATCCTCCATGATCTGCAGCACGGCGTCCACATCCTCCAGGTGCTCCTCGAACGTCTTGGAGTACACCAGGATGTCGTCCAGATACGCCAGCGCGCACGTGCGCTTGTAGGTCCAGGGCGGGCGGCTCCCTTCTGCGGGTCCGCCAGGTCCTGGGAGACCTGCGGCAGGTGGGCTGTACCCATCACCGGGCGGAGGATGTCATTCATCAGCATCTGGAAGGACGCAGGCGAGTTACACAGCCCCATTGCCGCCACCCGAAACTGATAGTGGCCGAAGGGCGTAGCGAACGCGGTCTTGTGGCAGTCTTCTGGCGCGATGCGCAGCTGCCAAAACCCGTCCGCACAGTCGATGACGGTGAAACACGTCGCCCCCTGGACACGGTTGAAGATGTCGTCGATCCGCGGTAGAGGATACCGGGACTTGACGGTGATGGCGTTCAGCTTCCGGTAGTCAGTCACCAGACGCCACTTGCCTCCTGGCTTGGGAACGAGCAGCACGCCCGCTGAGAAGGGGCTGTTGCTGGGTTCAATGAGCCCAGCGTCGAGCAGTGAAATGAGAATCTTCTTGAGCTCCACCAGCTCGACTGGGCCCATGCGGTACATGGGAGACACCGTAGGCCCGGAACCCTCCTGAAGCTGGACACGATGCAACACCGATCGGTTGGGAGGGAACTGGGGAGTGCGATCTGCGAACAGGGCAGTGCGCTTCTCCAGGACGGCATTGAACCGCGCCAGCTCGTCCGGTGTGAACCCAGCACCAATCTCGTTAAGCAGAGCCTGAGTGCTGTCCAGGTCTATGCGATACATCGCGTACTCCTTGCCCTTCCGGAGCTGGCGTGCCAGCGTCTTGCTACTCATCAGGATCTGGGACGCTGGTCGGGGCCCGTCCGCCGAGCGCTCGTGTGTAATGTTATGGACCTCCGCGGCCTGTGCCCTATACTCGCTGTCGGGCACCAGAAGGAACCATCCGGAAACCAAACCACCCGCCGGCGCACACTGATGTCCACATCCTGCTTGTCCAGCCAGTCCACTCCAATGATGATGTCGGCAGCGCCCAACGGCGCAATAGTCGCCACCAGGTCCACCGGCGTGCCCTGCAGTACACCCTTGATGTCTGCTAGGCCCGGCGATTGGTGCCGCCGGCCGTCTGAGTAGGTGACATATACTGCCGTGGTGTGAGGTCGAGGTACCAGGCCCAGCCGACGCACCAGGGCCTCGTTGATGAAGGACGTGGAGGCGCCGGTGTCGACCAGGAACTTCACGTCCATGATCGTTTTCTCCTTCAAATACGGATCAAGGACGGTGGGAGGGACCAGTAACCCTCCGCTGAAAAGAAACAGATGCCGCGAATCTCCTTGAGATGCACGCGCCGCCGGTTGGGTGGCGCGTCTGCGGCCACGTTATTGACGTCTACCTCTACTCTAATTGACTCCGCGTCTGGGCTACCATCTGATTTTTCTACCCTATCCCCTACCCCGGGACCCAAGCCCATGGGCAGGGCTACTACTCCCGAGGAGCGGTGGGACGGGAGGCCGCCTCGCCCGACCACCCGCCCTCTTCCCCCCCTCCTCCTCTTCGTCAGCCCCCTCCTCGTCGTCATACTCATAGCCAGCCACTGCCTGCGTTTGGCCGGAAGAGGAGGACTGTCGCCGCGCCTCAATCTCGTTGACCGCGCGCAACACACCCTTGGTAGAGTTGGTCGCGGGTGGTCGCGGCTGCTGGTACTGCGTCGGGACCTGTCTGGCGTGCTGCAGGCGAGCCGCACGCTCACCCGCGTTGCGGGGTCGGTCCCGAGGGCCGGAGGAGTCGGGGCGGCTGCCGAAGGCCGGGACGGAGAAACGAACGCTGGGTGTCCCTTCTCCTGCCCCGCGACCGGCGTTCTTGCCCCGGAGCTTGGGGCAGTCGCGCTTGAGGTGCCCCACCTCACTGCACATGAAGCAGCGCGCCTTGCTAGCATCGATCGCGTTGACGCCAAGGTCAGTGTAGCCATCATCAGGGTCGTCGGGGTACTCCTCCTCCTCCTCGCCGGTGAGCTCCGTAGAGTACATCTGGTTCACCCGTCGCGGACCTGCAGTGGCTGACCTGAAGAAACGGCGCACCGAGGGTGCGCGCCCGCGAGACACCACGTCGGCCACCTGCAGAAGGTATCTCTGGATATTCAGGATGTCCCACTCCTTCCAGGGGACCTCAGCGTAGTGTTTGAATACCTCGTCCTGCAGCTCGGGGCTGAGCGCCTCGATGAATCTGATCTTGTACTCGTACCAGGTCATGTCGGTTAGATAAGCGGCGCTGGACTCAAACTTGGACAGAAACTCGCGATATGGGGTGGTCCCCTGGCGCAGCTGCCGAAAGCGATCCGCTCGTGGAGCTCCGCGTCTGGGGGTATCAGCTTGCGGCGCACCCGGTCCATCAGCTCCTCCACGGTTTGCGGGTATGACTGGGATGCGATGCTCTCACAGTTCAGGATGCTCACCACCGAGGGGTCCATGCAGGTGTTGACCACATGTGGGATCAAATCGCAGGTGGCCAGTTCCCAGCTGTTGTGATTGCACCAAACGGTATACTGCTGTTGCCACATGCGTCCCCATTCGTCGACCTCTCGCGGTTTCATATCCGCGTGCAGCTTGGGTACATTCTTGAAGGTAGGCATCGGTGGGGCCTTTACCGTGTTAAGCTTAGGCCCGCCGACCTCCTGTAGGAGATGGAGCCGAATGCTGGAGGCTGCGACCGCGGGAGAGATCCGGATCTGTCCGGTGTGCCGTGTGTCCGGCGCACCTGTACTGACGAGGGGTGTTCGTACCCCGGGTCATCCAGTGCCACCCTGCTGAAATTCAGGTTACCGACGGCCGCGGGCGAAGGGACCACGCTACTGTCAAACGCCCGTAGACGCTGCGGTGAGATGCCGGGCGCTGGACTGGCGTGTGAGTCTCCTCGTCTCTGGTGGTGACACTGCTCCTGGTCTCCCCTGGGCTGGTCCGAGGTCTATGAGTACCAATAGGCGGGCCCTGCGTGACAGTGCCCTCGTCCGTCTCGTTAGTCCCTCCAGGTCATCAAGCTCGCCGTCTGGGGCCTCCCCTTCCTCGTCCGAATACCATAGCGCCGTGGGTAACAGGGACGTGCTGCCGAAGGACACTCTGCGTCTGCCCCGGTGTGGGGGCCCGGTGGAGGTCCTTGGGGCCGCCCCCGACCTGTCCAAGGATGCGTGGGCCGCCCGGTGACTGGCTGCTGACGGCGGTAGTGCAGGGTATCTTCAATCTCGTCTCTCTGCTGCTCTGGATCAGGTGGTAGCCATTGTGGTCTCGTCTGGGGTTGTTGCTGCTGCATCCGGGGTTGCTGCTGTTGCCATTGCTGCTGTGGTGACCGTTGCTGTTGCTGATGTTGCTGCCGCTGTTGCTGCTGCTGCGGTTGCTGCTGCTGCTGCTGCTGCTGCTGCTGTTGCTGCTGCTGCTGTTGCTGCTGTTGCTGCTGCTGCTGCTGCTGTTGCTGCTGCTGCTGCTGCTGTTGCTGCTGCTGCGGGTAGTCGTGGAGCCTCTCTCGGTCGTTACTGTCATCTCTCTGCCTGGTTAAGGCGTCTATATTGTCCCCATCCACTGGGGAGCTAGGTCTGGATCGTAGGGAGCCTTCCACAGGTCTCTCCATGACCTCACCTGTACCTGTCTCTACTTGTGGTGGTACCTCTAGCCCTTCTGTACCGTGCTCGTGGTCGTCTACCGGTTCTATCTCTCTATTATCTGGGTCTCTCTCCCTAAGCTCGTCTTCTGTCTCTCTGGCGTTCCTTGTCTGGTACCGTGTTGGCATGGTGCTCGTACCGGTACCTTACACAGCAGGCATCACCTCCCCAGAAAGAAGAGAGAGAGAAAGAGCAACCACGTGCTATGGATCTATAGATATAGAACCTAGTATTACTTCCTAGTAATAGTATCCTCTACTGTTTGCTAGGGCCAATGGTCAGCTGAGAGAAGGTAACTGTAACTGCTGTCCCCTCCCCCTGGCTGCTGAGCGTGGGTGGCTTGGAGCATTCACGTGTGATGTGCATCCCCTCAGGCAATGGCATGTGTTCCCTAACAAACCTATCTGCATCTGTAATGTTATCAAACCCTTTCCACTTAGCACTAGAGCCTTGGGACAATATCTTATCTTTAATGTGTTCCTCACAAGTCTTCCAGCTGTAGAATATAGCAGGTCTACCCTTATCCCCGTCGTGAGCTACTGCATAGTAAGGATATCCAGACTGTCCACCCTTGTTTATTTTACGTCGGGGCATGTTACATCATAGTCTGGCAGCGGCTTGCAAGCAGGAGAGAAAGGGGAAACCCAGGCTACCTCTAATGCAGTGACCTTAAACAAACGAGGAGGGAGCACGGAGTGTAGTACAGCACACGCCCCCGCCATCCGCGGCAAAGAGGCTATACAACGATTACACGGAGGTAAACACCGTCAACACAGTCGGCAACAGCCAGACGGTATTCACCCCCACAACATGTAAAACAACGAATGGTTGTCGTCCGCAACTTCCATTCGAACCAACGACATTCACACCCTATAGAGGCACAACGTGTAACGAGAACCCCTACGCGTGCGAACCCGGAGAGAAAGCGAGCAAGCCAGCTAGCCTTCCACAGGCATCGCTTGTATCCTATCTAGGGGACGCACCATAATCGATGACGTTAAATCCTCCTGAGCTGGCCGCCACCCGGTGTCGTTGAAGGCAAGCCCTGGCCGCCACTAGGTGTCGTTGAAAACAGGAGAGCTGAACGCTATCGTTTACAGCACCTCACCACAGGACTATTGCTAGCCCCGCCGAGTATCCCAGACTGGCCGCTTGCTGGCTAGGTCGTCGTTGAATCCCTTTACGGGCTGGCCGCCGACCAGTCAGCAGTCGTTGAATTCCGGAACCTCTACCTACGTCAAACTCAGCCTTGGTATCCCAATTGGCTCACTAACCCTCTCCGCGAGAGTTAGCTAACCTTTCCAGCACATTTCCTCCGATAACCAGTGTTACGTCCCAGCCCAGACACACCTAGCCTGAGCTACGTAGCGAAAGACCCTTCTTGCCGGAATTAGGAATAATTCAGGATAGCCTAAAGTAGGTTGCGCTTCACGACGTGAGTCGTGAGATATCTGGCATCACGGCTTAATGCCAAGCTAATTAGTTCACACTTATAATGGCTAGCAATACCAATCACAAATGGATAATGCCCCGGGCTCAATGTGTAGGCGTATTCGCACTTATCATTCATTAAACCAAGAGGACGAGACTCTCGTCCTCGGACCAATTTAACCTAGGTTGATTGCGGCGCAGATACATGCCAATTTCCCTGGACCAATCCGAGCCAAACATTCCACGTAGGATCCGGGCCGACATCGACCCTCAACTACAGGATCCACGTCTAGTACCACAAATGGACTCGGAACTGACGCGGCGCCACCGCACCGGTACCTAAAAGGGCAACCTAGGACCAAAATAGCTAGTCCAATTCACGCAAGAGTCATTGTCCATAAAACTTAGTACAACGGCCACAAGGCCTTAGTAATTTATTCCATTGTTACGTCCGACCTAAAGGGCCGGGACGTAACAGTATGGGTGACAAGAGGGAGCTCGCAGTAGAGCTCGGCCCGGGTGCGGCGTTCTTGGTAGCGGACGCCGAGGATATAACTTTGTTAAATTTCGGAGCGATGCAAGTCTAAGGTGGCCTCTACCACGTGTCTAGTTCTGGGGCGTGAATTTAGGTAAACGGACTCGTAAGCGTGCCAGTAATCAACTGGGTCACTTGTCAAGCGCCTGAACGAAGATTCTAGAGTGTCCACGAGAGTGAATTTTCCGAAGCAACCGCCCATATATAATTCGTAGAAATTACTTGCCATGGCAGGAACATTTTTTTTTCTCTAGCCCTCGGACTTTCTCGAAACGCAAAATTACAACGAATTTCGCCACAGCCGTTGGGATCGTGTAAGAATCATCACCAGCAGCCCTGTCGAGGTGCACGAGGCTTAAAGATAAACGACCACCATTCCGAAACAGATATGGATCCGTCAGATTCATATAATTGTGATCGTTGACGCATGTATAAGTCGTAGCTACAGCCCCACCATAGCAGAATTCTGAAAAAAGCACTGCGTGCTCATCCAAATTGTTCTCGGCCCCTCGAAAGTTAGGCGAGGTCACGCCAAGTATACTCTTCCCCGGCCGCTGCTCCCTGGATGTTAACTAGATAGGCTGCGTGCCCACCTCCTCGCCAGTCCTCGTCGATGATGGGGGCTCTCGGGTCTGGCTTGATGACAAATTCTGCCCGTCTCGTTGTGGCGTCAAAGGAGAGTGCCTTGTTGCTGTCTAGTAAAATCTGATAAAAAGTGGGATACTCCATGCTTTATTGTGATATATAGGAGAGATATTTAGTTCTTGTCTTGCATTCTATGTCTATGGGGGCGGTGTTGCAGGAGTGCCCCACTTGGCCACGAGGTACCCGCGGATCAGCTCCAACTCGGCGGAGGTCTTGGCGGTATTGTAGATGAGGATCTCGCCGATCCACCCATCAAAGGCGCGGACTGCGTTAGTCGTATCGCCACCAATTGCGAGATTGCCGGGTAACGTTTCGGGATTGGACCCGGCAGCTGCGTTTGCGGTACGCCCGTCAAATCTGGTAGTGCAAGTGTTCAATACCGTGTCCACCGAAAGCGCGAGGACGTGCTGCTTGTTGTCGAAAAAATTAGGTATTGATGCCATCGTGACGTATATCTGGGCTGTCCCAGGACCCGGTGTCGCGGCTATGACTTCACCCGATGCCACCTGGTACACGAATCGATTCGATCTCACCGTTGTGCTTCCTATCATGTAGCCTCTGATAACGTCCGTGGCCCCGGGGTTGTTGGTATCGGGGTAGGTAGCCGTCGTCAGCTGTTTGGCGACCATCACCATGCACGACTTGGTTCCGATAGATCCCCAGAATGTAGAGGGCGAGGTCAGAAGTCCCGAGCGGAGGTTGATGAAGCGGAGGGACGTCTTCCCGTTGAGCTCGCTGGTGTCCAGAATGGGCGTCTTCGCGGAATTGGACTGCGTTACATGATACCCCGAGGCCAGGTTCTTCTTGTCGTTCATCCGCAGCACGTTGCCGCCCGCGGTGCTCTGGACGGCGGTCCCCGTGGTGTCGCTGAACAGGGTGCTGCCGTCCGACGGGTCGTACCACGCGTACAGCGCGGGGTCGACGGCTGGGTCGTACGAGTACGTGAACGAAAGCGTATTGGAGGCCGCGTTGCCACTCCCCCACGATGCGTCTATCACCGTGTTTGCACCCACGTTTACAGTCGTTGAGAAGTTGGCCGTAGTTGGAGTGACGTCGAACGTGTAAGAGTTTCCACTTCCCAGGAGGTTTGAGGCCGCCCCATTGGTAACGGTGATGTCGCCCAACACAAAACCAGTTACAGGCCTGTTAAATGTGGCAGTCACGGTCGCCGGAACAGCAGTAGGCGATGGGCTGCCAGTCGTGAGGTTTACAGTATTCTTGGCACGCCTCTTCCGCGTGAGTAGTGGGCAAATGCTATAATCAAACGACATCAAACTAATCTACAATATCATGACACTATTTTTTGGAGTTTTGTGGCAGTGGATATTGAAACTTACCAACCAGAACCGGCCCTTGTTTTGCTGGCAAAAGTGAGGCCCTGCCATCATCTGCTAGGTTTGGCGTATCGAAGATTAGTATCTGCCTGTTGAAGGGGTTTGCGACTATCCTTGGGTCTTTGAGATAATCCATCGAAGACACAGTATACTAGGGAGGGAGATTTTTACAGCTGGACGACGGCCTGGCGACCTGCGCCGATGTCCATGCGCGACTCGGACTCGGCAAAGATGTACAAGACGAGGTCCGTGCCGCCTGTCTTGGAGACGCGGAGAGTGACGACGCTGGCCGTGCCCCTCAAGTCGAGACCTGACTGCCACCCCTCTCCAGCGGATGGCATGTTAAGGTGCGCGGCCATGGTGAAATGTCGCGTAGGCCAATTCGCCTCGGTAACGGTGGTGCCGACAGGAGCTCCGATGTTGCCCTGCCGGTCACCAAAGCATGACAAAAGGTTTACCCATGCCTCTGTAGGACCCATAGCGTATGCAGGGGTTTGGTAGTTCCCATTAATGTCAAATTGGAACGAAGTGAGATCATCGTCTTGGTGGTAGAACATAATATTGTTGACTCCGTTAACTAGCAACGTCATCGCCACTGTCGACCTGGACTGCCAGGAGCTTAGAGGCGCTCATGGCGGATAAGCTAGCCTTCATGGCGTACGTATGTGTTGCCAGCACCCAGTGACTGCTTCGTCGACGTCCACGTGTTCCAGGTGTATGGGATAGTCCCGCCCTGGGCCAACCGACTAGACAATACCTGCCCAATGACATCCTCTTGGAATCTGTACACTTCAATGGACCAGTAAATATCCTTCAGGGTATACGATAGCCTAGCCCCCGCTGCACTAGGAATAAGAACGCCGGCAGCTGCCAGTGTCACCCGTACTTCTATCGGCGGCATGAGAGACATGTCCACAATCCTTGGATTGCCAGACAAGAAACCGATGAAGTGATCAATGCACCCTGGTTTAGCGTCGGCTTCCGCGATATTCGCCGTAGGGGCCGCTACAGCGTTGTCAGCCCAGCCAGCTGGCCTTTGAGTTTGGGTGTAGCTCGCCCCTCCGTGACTTGCGAGGAGGGTGTAGTACAACTGGTTGTAGTCGTTGATGTTGTCTACTTGCTGTCCTCCAACCAAGACCTCCAGTCGCTTGATGAGGCTCGAGGTATGTGGGGGGAACGAGGCGAAACCGGCGGTTGTAGAGGTCCATCCCTTAAAATTCATTGTGAGCGTGTGCAAGTCGTAGAACCCGGACGTCGGCAAGCGCACGCTGATAGTCGACCCGTGACGCACATCCGTGGCCGCGGAGGTAGTGGAGAGCTGAACCCTCTGGGTCGTGTGCTGCCCGAGGGACTTGATGACGTGTTGCATGCTGCGGGGGATAGCGCGATCCATCGATGTATACCCATGAGCTTAGATAATTTTACCGTAAGATCTCTCCTAGTAATGGGTTGTTTTGTCGGTGAGCCTTGACCCTCTTGTCAAAGCTCGAGAGTGCCTTCAACCCAGCGTCCGCGAACCCCGCGATGTTGCTGAGCACCGGCGTGTTCCTCACGATTTCTCCTGGCACCCCTCCAAATACGGCGTCCGCGGTTTTCAACAAAGCCTGTGCCGTGCGCGCGCCATGGCCGACCTTTCGAATAGCATCCCCCGCAGCATGTCCGACTTTACGAACGACAGAGGCGACCTTTCCGAAGACTCGATCAAACATTTCAACTTTGATATGGTATAGGCTGAGAAAATTTGTCGTCTGGGTCCTTGAGCGCGACGTACTTCAAGACCCGCGATATCTTGCGGGCCTCTGAGCCGATCACTTTCTGCGGCGAGATGCGGAAGGCTAGCTGAGCAACCCAGTCGGTGTACACGTCTATCGGCTGGTCATCCTCGTCCAACAACCGCAACGAGATGGAAGTTGGCGACTCTCTCAAATGCTGCCACAGAGGCTGGTACGACATCCACACTATGGGCTCCAGGTACTGCGACATCACTGGCAGGACGGCAAGGAGCCCGCCATACTGGGCGCCCTGGGGGGAAGATACCACATTCCCGCGGACTAGGTCGGTGTACACGAACACGGAGCTCAACCGACCGTTTGTGGCAGGTCTGTTCGAAGTGAGAGACGTCGTGGATTGGTATGCTAGTGGGAGAAGGCCAAGTACCCTTCCTGCGTATTCAGAGACCTGGATGGAAAACGCATTGGGAGATGAAAAAGTGTACTTGCTCTTCGCGCGATCGTAATAATGTCACCGTCATCCCAGGGTCGTGCACTCGTAGTGCGTTCTCAATGTTGGCCCTGTTCTCCAAACACGTGTATGAGCCGTGGGGGAGAAATATCTCATGGGTGTCTGATGTTACTTGTGTGGTGAAAAGGAACTTGTTATTTTTTGAAGTGATGTGCGCTTGCTCGTATGGGACTGAGAGTAACTCGAGACCCACGTCGTGGAAGTCGTCCAAAAGGCCCATGGGGATGTCCCACGTGGGAGCAGCCAAGTCACCCCTCGCCCTGTCAGCAGTTCTAAGGGTCAAAAGGATCGTCTCTTGAACATGGTCTTTCATATGCTTATAAGCTATAGCTCTCTACCATCAACTCCGATTTGATTTCGGGTCTATTCAGAACTACCACTTCGCCCTCTTTTGCGTCCTTGAAAGCGCGTTTGAGAGCGCGCTTTCCTTTCCCAGTCATAGGTTTCTTTCTACAATACAAAAACGCGGCCTCGATGAACTCTCGTGGCATGCTAGGGTACAGTACCATCCACTGAGAAATCTCGATCAGGTCAGACTCTGTGAAAATTGGATCCATTGCGTAATATTATCACACACAGATATTTTTTAGGCACGGATACCCGTAGCCATTCCCAAGGCAGCTAACCTGGCTGCTCTCAACCTCTCTCTTCCACCCGAGCCAACTACAACTGGCTCACCGCCCACCGTCCTGCCTTGGGGCCTTTTATGAATTCGGTTGATATGAGTCGTCCTTCCGCCTTGGCTTTTAAAGTCCCTCGTGCATCCAGGCTCGGTGCACGGAAACCGGGCAGGTCCGGTTCCGGTATCTGATGTCAAAGGTGGCGCTGGCTCTCTAGGCACCGCGGTCTCACCAAAGACAAACATGGGATCCGTTCCCATTTCCGCCGTCTCCTTCCTCCCACTCGCACCACCTCGGTATATCTTCAACCTTCTACCGACCCTGAGACCTGTTGCTCTAGCGGGAGCTGCCGGTGGCGCCACTACTACAACCGGCTCATCGGGTGTTGTAGCAGCTGCCGTCGTCGCGCCGCCAGCCGCGGTTGCTGGTGGGGCGACGCTTACGCCACCTCCTAATGAGTGGTCGATTGGCATCATCGGGACGCGAACCGGTTGCGCGACGTTGGACAGGGCCGCCAACAGAATCGCGTCTCTGAACCCGCGAGCTTCCGCTACTTTCCCCTTGGCAGCGGGAGCTCTGTGTGGTCGCGAGTTGATTACGATCGTGTTCTTGACGGAATTGGAGGACCTAGAGGAGACTCTTGTGGACGTCGTAGTGGTAGGCGCGCGTTTTCGTCCTGAGCGTCTGCCGCGTTTTGTTTTCCTTGGTGGCATGTTTACTTATGCGAGAGATTTTTATGCGCTCGTCCACGTGATCGTCTTCGACACAGCCGTTGCGGCGGTCCCAGCTCGGGATTTGCAAAAGTTGTTGGATAGGGTGATAGGGGCAGAGTAGCCTGTTGGTGGGATCCGGTTTAAATGTAGCAGGATTTGGAACTTGCCATCATCTTCTGTGTACCCGGGGACGACGGACCAATAAGGCGCGAATATCAGGAATGGGAGCCCGGTTCCCACTGCTTTTGCCTTCATTCGATAAGGGTTAGAGAGGTCGAGGATGGTTGGTAAGGCACCCGTGAAATTGACGCGAAGGTACACGTGCTCCAAGGACGTTGGCAAAGTGAGCTCGCTTTGGTTGGCTGGGTCGTGGAATGACAGCGTGGCCGTGGGGGTACCGTGCCATAGCTGAGGGATGAAGTAGTCGTACACAGGAGGCCGCAGACCGGGGATGGTGTGGGATATCCTCCGCGTCTCGTTGATGTCAGTGAACTGGGCGACGTCTAACCCATGAGTTGTGCCTATTAGCACCAATGCGTTGTCATAATACCCACACACGCTCGTATCGAGGACAAGAGCACCGGGTCCAGAAAGGGTGGGACTGAGCACAGTGGCAAATGTGACCGTTGCAAGGTGAGTGAGCCCACCAAAGACTGGTACAAACGTGTTTGCGAGGGTGGACGTGATGGTTACCGTGCTTGTCCCTGGGGTGAAGACATTTGTACCCCCTGCCCACTCCGCTCCAAAGACACATGTAACCTGCCCGGCAACATTGCTCACTTTTGTCGGGTCGAACCCCATGACAACGCTGAACTTCTTAATGGCTTGACGGGCTGGAAGTACAGTTAGGTTAATATTGTGCGGAAACCTTTTTGCCACTTGGGCTTCTCAGGTTCCGCACAATATTACCGGCGATAACCACTCGCCGGACACTCAAGTTCACGACGTCGTGAACTTGAGTGTCCGGCGAGTGGTTATCGCCGGTAATATTGTGCGGAACCTGAGAAGCCCAAGTGGCAAAAAGGTTTCCGCACAATATTAACCTAACTAAAACCTAGCCTCTTGGGGCGAGGACGAATCACTAGGCTCGGAACACCCGTATGCATGAATATGATCGAATATAAGCATCTCGTTGGTGCAAATATCGATATGAATATGATCGAATATGAGCATCTCCTTGGTGCGCATATAATTAGAGCCGGGTGCCAAATCGGAACGAATTATTCCCCCAAATAATCCGCTTCCGAGTGGATTCGAACCTGCGCCCCGCAAGGATCCAGGTCTTAGTTAGGTTAATATTGTGCGGAAACCTTTTTGCCACTTGGGCTTCTCAGGTTCCGCACAATATTACCGGCGATAACCACAATATTAACCTAACTAAGACCTGGATCCTTGCGGGGCGCAGGTTCGAATCCACTCGGAAGCGGATTATTTGGGGGAATAATTCGTTCCGATTTGGCACCCGGCTCTAATTATATGCGCACCAAGGAGATGCTCATATTCGATCATATTCATATCGATATTTGCACCAACGAGATGCTTATATTCGATCATATTCATGCATACGGGTGTTCCGAGCCTAGTGATTCGTCCTCGCCCCAAGAGGCTAGGTTTTAGTTAGGTTAATATTGTGCGGAAACCTTTTTGCCACTTGGGCTTCTCAGGTTCCGCACAATATTACCGGCGATAACCACTCGCCGGACACTCAAGTTCACGACGTCGTGAACTTGAGTGTCCGGCGAGTGGTTATCGCCGGTAATATTGTGCGGAACCTGAGAAGCCCAAGTGGCAAAAAGGTTTCCGCACAATATTA
Source organism: Mesostigma viride (assembly GCA_009746045.1). Classification (NCBI taxonomy): domain Eukaryota; kingdom Viridiplantae; phylum Streptophyta; class Mesostigmatophyceae; order Mesostigmatales; family Mesostigmataceae; genus Mesostigma; species Mesostigma viride. Next base: position 595,932 of record RPFO01000138.1, read on the forward strand.
ACCTAACTAAGACCTGGATCCTTGCGGGGCGCAGGTTCGAATCCACTCGGAAGCGGATTATTTGGGGGAATAATTCGTTCCGATTTGGCACCCGGCTCTAATTATATGCGCACCAAGGAGATGCTCATATTCGATCATATTCATATCGATATTTGCACCAACGAGATGCTTACATTCGATCATATTCATGCATACGGGTGTTCCGAGCCTAGTGATTCGTCCTCGCCCCAAGAGGCTAGGTTTTAGTTAGGTTAATATTGTGCGGAAACCTTTTTGCCACTTGGGCTTCTCAGGTTCCGCACAATATTACCGGCGATAACCACTCGCCGGACACTCAAGTTCACGACGTGTTAACCTAACTACGTCGTGAACTTGAGTGTCCGGCGAGTGGTTATCGCCGGTAATATTGTGCGGAACCTGAGAAGCCCAAGTGGCAAAAAGGTTTCCGCACAATATTAACCTAACTAAGACCTGGATCCTTGCGGGGCGCAGGTTCGAATCCACTCGGAAGCGGATTATTTGGGGGAATAATTCGTTCCGATTTGGCACCCGGCTCTAATTATATGCGCACCAAGGAGATGCTCATATTCGATCATATTCATATCGATATTTGCACCAACGAGATGCTTATATTCGATCATATTCATGCATACGGGTGTTCCGAGCCTAGTGATTCGTCCTCGCCCCAAGAGGCTAGGTTTTAGTTAGGTTAATATTGTGCGGAAACCTTTTTGCCACTTGGGCTTCTCAGGTTCCGCACAATATTACCGGCGATAACCACTCGCCGGACACTCAAGTTCACGACGTCGTGAACTTGAGTGTCCGGCGAGTGGTTATCGCCGGTAATATTGTGCGGAACCTGAGAAGCCCAAGTGGCAAAAAGGTTTCCGCACAATATTAACCTAACTAGTACTCCATAGAGTTGGACAGGGTACGTCACGAGTTGCGCCTCATAAGACGTTGTTGGGCACTTGACCACTGTGTGAATCATGCTTTCATCCGTCAACGTGAGCTCCTTGAACCATAGATTGGTAGCTCCAGGCACTGGCTTTGTTACGGAATACTTGCCGAAGATGGAACAGTTCTGCCCCGCGGTGCCCCGGTGTCGTAGTTGAATCACATCTCCTCCCTTTGTACAGGTCCCGGAGGGGTTATTCGTGAAGATGGAATCTAGCTCAACAGCCGTGAGATCGTCTTCGATGTTCGCTATTTCAATGGCGTGGTATTCTCCTGACAGGTGCATAACTGGCCGTAGGGGCATTGGCACGTATGGATCAATGATATCTGTTGGCGTGGATGTGAAAATCCCGGCGCTGTTTGAGATTTTTGTCATCTGACTCATCCTAGTCGGGAGTGTCTTGGCTATATACCTCTCGACTATTCCGTCAGACCGTCGTCGAAACGCAACCCAGTAACTCAACTGCTGCCTCCACGAGCTATTGAGTGTGTATCGCACTCTTGCCTTGAGGTTGTCATACAGGTCGAGAGCATAGTCGGAGTGGTGAAGGTTGACCCCAAGCATGGCCCAATGGGTCGTTTGAGCGTTTCTCCAATTTGAGTGTCCGTCCGTAACGGCCAGATGATACTTTCCAGATAAACTCATCGTGTTCTCAGCAAATGACACAAAAGCGTCATTGCTTCCAAGATACATGCGAAAACACATGCAGAACGGACCGTCTATTAACTCGTTCGCAAAAACGACACACTTTGATGGAGCCGGCGTGGCTGTTTTTATCAAACAAAAGCTCGTGGGGTCATTCGGTTCAAAGTAGTACTTCGATGACTCTGCCTGAGAAGTCGTGAAGATATTACGAGAAAGGACGTCTAAACTGCGAAGGGTGTCATGAGTCCCTTCTACTGTCGCGTTCTCCCCAGAGAGGTTGGGGTAGTCTCTTGGGCATGTGAAGCTGTAATAAATGTCCGTATTAGCGCTTTCGTGGTCGGTTGGTGTGTACGTGAAATAGTTAATCCCTGACAAGGTTGCCTTGACACCCCCCTCTATATGCAAGTTGAAACTGACTGGGTTTTCGAGGTTCATCCCCCACCCAACGACAGGGTCCGCCAGTGCTGTAATTGCTATCCTCATTGGATTCGCGTATGATACGAACTTGCTCTTTGATCGTATCCCACTAGAGGTTGTAGAAAGTTTCGAGACACCTACCATGACCCCCGCCTTCCTAGTCGTAAACGAGGTAATGGTAGAGTCATCGAAGAGGTCTAGCTCGTAACTCAGCCATTTTCCCGTGTCGGTACTTGTCAAGTTGGTAACTAGAGCATCCTCACCACGCAGTCCTCCGTTCACAGATAGCGTGAACCCGCCAATCGTCGGAGAGGCCTCCGTGAGTCGAACGTTGTTGATGTACCATCGCAAAGGGAGTTCATGTCCCACGTAGCAGTTAGTGCAGGCTGAGAGCTTGGGAAAACTCAGTGCACGCAAACGATGCCAAATGGCCAGTGTGGAGACGACGAGACACCTTGGCATTAGGATAGAAGGGCACATATACTGCTGGTCAGCCGTCAACGATGGCTGGCCAGACTTTGCGTAAGTTAAACTAACTTACTGATCCTGGACGGACTAGCCTATCAGTTACAACCTGATCTAGTCAGTCCTAACATGACAACTACAGTCCCGGTACTGAGGTACCGGCTCATCACATACTGAGTATAGTCACGTGTCCATGCCACGACTGCTCTAGTCCAGCACCGTCCCAGTACCCAATTGATTGGGCGCCGGCGGTGCTGGCACGTGTCCACTTAGGCTACAGGCGGGAGACTTAGACTAACTCCCACTTTAAGTTTTCTTTGGGTTTCAACAGAAACACACATAGCCATCAAATGGACGCAGCCATTCCCAATGCCTTAAAAAACTGTCAGATAACCTACTAGGACCCAAAGGTCACCTCACACATGTACAAGAGATGCATTAAAAAGGCCCCATGTCTCAAGCATGGTTTCTTAACTGAGTGAGATGGGTGCTCCAGGCCCCAGCATGTCATGGTCATCCAAACAAGTGTCTCACAAAATTTTATTCAATAAATAACACATTCATCATGTCCCAACTTTCTAGACCAGTGCTTCTCACTGTCAGAAAACTACCCAGCTGCCACTGCAGCCTTTCAGCTGCAGTATTAGGCAGGGGGTCATGGGCTAACATGTACAATGTGCCAGTCACTTCAGACTGTAACCAGGGTTCATCAACCCATACAAGACCTGGTATTGTGGTCCTGCTGCTTGTGGCACCTTGGTCAGTGCATCTGCAGCATTGTCTTTGTCCCTGACGTGGGCTTTAGACTCCAGGTACTTGCATTCCTGTTTTAGCACAATCCAATCCAGGTCCGAGTGTACAGCCAAAGGATTGGCAAGGAAAGAGATGATAGATTGAGAGTCAGTCAGCAAATGTGCTTTCACTCCTGCAGAGCTACCAGCCTGGTGTTGAAGCCAGACCAGCAAGTGATTGAGATACCTTGCATGCAAGACAGAAGATACCACAGCCCTGCATTCAGCTACATTGCTACTCACAGCTTTCCTCTTGTGCAATCTACTGAACCAGGAGACTAGTGACTTCTTCCCACCTTGGTTATGCAGGAAAAACAATCCAGCCTCTCTGGCTTGAACCTTGGTAACTACCCTGGACTCCATTGAACTATCCATCATGCACGTGATGTGAATGGGAGTAAACAGGTCCAGTGAGTGAAGCATCAAAGGTGGACCATCATGCAACAACTGCTTGATTGCCCGTGCTCCTACCTCCTGTAGTACCTCATCATCTACCCTGCTCACAAAAGCCAGGTGGGGTGCACATGTAGCACATAGCCAACCAAGCTTGCCTCTAATGGTAGGGCACATGTCAGGGGTGATGTGAACAGGCAGGACATCCAGACAAGACTTAATGTATTCAGCAGAGGCCTGCATGGAACAAACCCAGCTGCCCTGCTGCTGCAGCAACTCAAGCATCATGCCACAGAACTTGACTGGCTCCTTGCCCAGCTCTAGCTGCTTGCCAATCTCAAAACTGGCAGACACCTGAGCTATGAAAGCATCCACTGCAGCTCTAGGACCTGAGATTAACTGATCATCCCCATGCCAGACAAACATCATCATTCCATCAGGGTGTGGGATGACAAACAAGCAAGGGTCAATGTCATCATAGGTGGCCCCTAGCTTCATGAATACCTCCTGTGCAGACAGCCTAAAAATTTTTGGAGCTGACTGCAACCCTTCAACCCCCAGGTTTGGCCTCAACAAGGGTTGAACAATATCCCTGTGCCACACCTTAGGAGTATTCACCACGTATACCTGACCTCTCCAGACCTGCTGTGCTATGGCAGGGTCCCCCTTTAGAAAGGCTCTTTTGATATCTGTGGCTTTACACACATAATCCTTCCCTGTATTAAGCTGATGCAAAAACAAGGAAAGCAACACCTTGAGAGACGTTTGCTGAATACCAGGAGTATAAAGCTCAGCCTCTGTCAGCTCTGTAGAGCCCCTGAACTCAGTAACACATGGCCTAGCATGGAAAATGGGTGGTCCCCCATCAGCCTGAGGTTTATGCTTGCACACAAACTTTAACCTTAGCTTCTTGGCTCCAGCTGGCATAGCATCAAGAGGAGTCACAGGTGGTGTGTGTGTGGGACTACGTGCATCTGGAACAACCCACTCCTCCCTGGCTTTGGTAAAAGCCTCAAGCCACTTAAGAAACCCAATCTGCGTCTGGCAGTCCCGTACAATATCATCATAGGACAGGGGAGACATGGATGCAACATCCCATCTACCAAGCCCAAACGCTGAAGGGTGTAGCTTTTGAGAGTGTATGAGGTCCTCCACACACGGTTCCTGACCTGGGAGGTACTTGGGCTTAACTGCATTGATGGCAGCATCCAACCCAGTGCTAATCTGGCTCAAAGGGATTTTAAAATGATCTAGAGGCACCTGTCCTACCCCTGCCACACTCAACCTCCCAGCTGAGATGACAACACCAGGGTAAGATACAAAAGGTTCCCCTAACAGGGCATTCCCTGAGTAACCCTCAACCACCTGAAATGGAGTGGGCATACCCAAGATTTGAATGCTCACCTGACCTTTGACCTGCATTTTGGTTTTGCCTGAAAAATCTGACACTCTAGCCCATGGTGAGGCCTTCATTTTCAGACCAGATACAGCTTCTGCACTGATGATACTCACCTGTGCTTGGGTGTCTACAGCCAAAATACTAGGATCTTGACCTGCATCCCCTACAGCATTGACCTGTGCTGTACCTGTTGCCACAACTGCTTTAGTGTTGTGTGCCTTGTGCAAGGCCTTAAGAATCTCAGCAAATGACTTCCTGGGAACGACAGGATCTGCTCTATTTTGTGACTCCTCCAGGTGTGAGGGAGGTGCTACCTGCTGCTCACCCTGTGCACCGTCCTCCTGCCCAGGTGGACTATTGGGTTGTAGTGGGGCTGCACTACTGAGGAACACAGGAGCTTCTACTGTGGTACTAGTGCTTGCATCAATGACGTCCTTAGCCAATTCATTGGGTGAGATCAATCCACCAGACTCCTGCTCTGAATCCATGTCCAAGAATTCTACCCCTGACACGTCTGCCAGTGGTGGGTAATAAAGCTTGAGTCTATGCTTGCTGACCACACGCTCTCTGTCATGTTGTATAGTGACTGCAGTCCCTTCTTCATGAATTTTGGTGACTACAGCTGGACCGTGCCATCTGGCAGAGTGTGCTCTTCCTCTGTCACCCTCTCTGAAAAACAACACATGGTCCCCCACTTCAAACACAGGCCTGGCATTATTTTTGTCTTTCTTTGCCAGCAACTTGGCTAAGTGCTGCCTTTGTGTGTTGTAGTGAGTGTGTACCTCTGAAGCATAGCTGCCTGACTGAAGGCCAGTTGGGGTGATTTCCCCAAAAGGTGAGGACATTATTGGTTTGGCGTTTAGCTGGGTAGTCACCCCTGCTGCCCAAGATGCCCTGTCAGCATAGCTACCAGAGTCAGCCAACCTGGATGGCATTTTTCTTATCACATCCCTGATGGCTCTCATGGTACGTTCTACCAACCCCTGACGTTCATGATCTTGAGCCCCAGACACTTCTATCTTGGGCAGGTCATTCCTGTCCTGGATGCAGAGAAACTGCTGATCCAGCATTACTTTTTCAATGGGGTGAAAACGTGCCAAGGCTATCTGTAAAGCTCTGTGCAGCTGCTCTTTATCCATCCCAGGCAGGGGCTCCACTACCACAAACCTTGACCAGGCATCCTTTATGACTAGGTAGTATACCGTGTCCTTCACCACGTGTATAACATCCCCAACCAGTTTGCCTCTAGCCAGTGGTGGTGTGGCCACATGCCATTTTCTGGGCTTAGGAGCATATAGCTGACATTGCTCACAGTGCTTACGTACGTGCCTGCACATCTGTTCCAGATCATGGCCTTGTATTTTATTGGCTAGCCTTTCAGCCACAGCCTCATGGCCCATAACCTTGTGCAGTTGCTCTGCTAGAGCACCATACGTGATTACCTTTTCTGCTGCTGCACTAAGGGAAGCTATGGTGGGGTCACGCATCATGTGTGACAGTGTCATGTCATATGCCACTTCCCAATCCACATCATCACACTCAGGCAACACTTGGCAGACAGAAGGTAACAGGAAACCATTTGTGAAAAATGGTGAGGGTAGCTTACAGGAGTCTCCCTGGTCTGCCGCCCCCGCGCGGTTGTAGCGCCCTGGCGTGTCTTGTTGTGCCTGGGTGCCGTGCAGCGCGCTCCTGCTGCAATGGGGTGACGTGTTTTCCAGCATCCAGGACAAACATCAACGTCAGAACCATAGTCGGGTTTGCCCTTCCAGCAATCATCTTTTAGGTGCCCCTTACAAAGGCACCTAGTGCAATGTTTGGTGGGGTCATGAGGCAACCTCTTGTCCCCCCCTGCTGGCTTAGCACCCCCTGGCTTGCTAGCTCCCCCACTTTGTTTTCTGTTTTTATTGTTATTGTTCTTTCCCCCCCCTTGTTTCCACCTCCCCCACTTTTGTTGTTTTTGTTTTTATCCCCCCCATTACCGCCTTTACCTGGGCTACCAGCGACTGCATCTGCTTCTTGGAGAGCCCCGTACCTGAGGCTTCCTCCCCCTTTACCTGCTTCACCTTTCCTCCTTGGCTGCAGCAGCAAACGGCTCTAGGCATTGCTGCACATAGGCCATTGCCTTCCTGAAGTCCTCCCACTTATCCTTCAGACCTGCCAGGATTACTGACAGGGTGGTGGGTCCAGTTCTGCCTTTTGTAGCCATAGGTGTACTAGGTACTTGGCATTGAGCTTCTTCAGCTCCTCATCCCCTCTATGTACATGACATATTTTTTGTTGTCACTCACATAGTCACGCTTATTGACCTTATAGGCCTCTATCCACTGGAAGCCCTTAAGCACTTCTAAGTGCTCCCCCGTGGTAACAAGTGCCCTAAGATCAACCATGAACTGCGCCCACAACACATTTTCTGCCACGTCTACCCCGCTGCTGGCACGCTTTTGGTACAATTGTACCAACTGCTGGATAGGCTTGGCAGATTGGTGGATGGGTGTGGACGCACGTAGAGAGGCAAACCAATCACGAACATTATCACTAGCGTATGCATGTGACAACTTAAACAACCACTCCCTAGCTTCGTCCTGGGTATGGCCCTCTGGCAAACCCGGAAACACTAGCTTGTCCTCTTTCTTTTTTGGATCAAACCTGGGCCTATTCAAGGCCATGTTGAAGGTGGTGGTCGTTCCTGCAGTTGGCGGTTGCTGCTGCTGCTGCTGTTGCTGTTGCTGCTGCTGCTGCTGCCGCTCCCCGCCCTCGTGCCGTGTTGGTGCAGACTCCTGGGTGCCGTGTCCCCCCCGCCCTGGTTGCCCCCCTCTCCCCGTCATCCTCCCCCTCGTCCCTCTCGTCCCTCCTGCGTTTTTGCTGTGGCTGGCACGCCTCCTCCGGTGCCCTTCGCTTTGCTGGCTTCAGCGAGGCCACCAGCCTCGCCACCGTGTCTGCTAGGCGGCCATGCTCGGCCGGGGTGAGCTCCCGCCCCTCGTCCAGCATCTGCTGGGCCAGTTGGAGTTGCCTCCGGATGTCCTCCCGGTGCGACAAGGTCGCTGGACCGGGTTCGCCCCGGTGCGTCACCCTGGTCCTTGCCGCTGTGCCGTCTCGGTTTGAGATGGTATGCGTTGGCTGCGACAAGAAATGGTACAGTTGCTCGGTGGAAATGCGTTCATCCGGCATCAAACCAAATTCAGCTCTTACCGCTTCCCCCATGCATCCCCTCACCGCAGCCTTCTTGATGTTCTTCGACATACGGCGTCGCTGCTTCAGCATACGCCTCTCCAGGCGACCTACGCTAGCCTCCCAGGCGGCCAGCTTCCTGCGGTAGCGCTCCTCGGCTTCCCGACGAGCCGGCCCCTGCAGTGGTGCCAACTCCGCGACCTTCCGGTATTTCCAGGTCTTCATGTCGCGGGTGAGACGCTCACACCGCACCTTGGTGTGAGCCATCTTCACCCGAATCCTGGTCGCGAGCGCCTCCGCCCTGTCACGCTCTTGCTGCTCGCGCAGCTTCCTCTGCGCGATCACGTCCCGCCTCCGCTGCTTCTTCTCCCGCTCCGCCTTGAAGACCGCTAGCCTCCTCTGCGCCTCCTTCTCTCGCGCCTGCATAGCCGGCGTCATCTCCACCAGGTCGTCCGCTTCGGACGCCGACGGACCCGTCAAAGAATACTCCGACTCCTGCAGCACCCCATCAATCTCCCTCGGGATCGTTGCGGACCGTCGAAGGCGCTGGAAACACGCCAGGTCCGCCCTCCTCACCACGTCATGGGTCGGCGACGCTGACCTCCTCATCAAGGCCGCGCGGACCCGAGCAGCGTCCTCCATTTGTTGGGCGCGCTCACGTGAGCGCACAGCCAACCTCCGCTCTTCCACGGACTCCTGCTCCTGCAGGCTCTGCGCCATTGCAGCATCCGCTGCCACCTGCGCACTGCGCGCCTCGTCAGCCGACGATGGCTGCAGGCCGAACAAACCCAGTGAGCTGGTCTCCGACGCACTGTCGGAACCCCCGCTGGACTGCTCGCCCGACTCATCAGGCCCCGCCCCCGCACCGCACGGTGCATATGGCGGTCCCCTCGGACGCACCACTGGGGTCGACCCCCTCACCCTACGCATCAGGGGAATGCGCACCACGACATTCTCCACCACGTCACGGTACGATGGGTCCTCCGCCTCCATCGCCACATCCTCGGGATGCATGGGATCCTTACTGTCAGTATCCTCAAAATCCTGGCGCATGCTCGCCAAAATCGAATCAGACGTCCCCGAGTCATCGGACGTCGGGGACGAGGAAGAGTGCCTGCGCACCTCCTCCTCAGAGGACTCATCTCGCATGAGGGTCTTGCCCTTGTTGTTGTTTGGGTTAGAAGACATTTTCAAGAAAAATGGGTGTAGAAAAACCGGGTTTCGAGAAATGAACGCTTGAACGCTCGTCGTCAAAATGCACACCTCACGGAGTGCTTTTTTAATGCAAGTTAGTGCAGGCTGAGAGCTTGGGAAAACTCAGTGCACGCAAACGATGCCAAATGGCCAGTGTGGAGACGACGAGACACCTTGGCATTAGGATAGAAGGGCACATATACTGCTGGTCAGCCGTCAACGATGGCTGGCCAGACTTTGCGTAAGTTAAGCCTAACTTACTGATCCTGGACGGACTAGCCTATCAGTTACAACCTGATCTAGTCAGTCCTAACATGACAACTACAGTCCCGGTACTGAGGTACCGGCTCATCACATACTGAGTATAGTCACGTGTCCATGCCACGACTGCTCTAGTCCAGCACCGTCCCAGTACCCAATTGATTGGGCGCCGGCGGTGCTGGCACGTGTCCACTTAGGCTACAGGCGGGAGACTTAGACTAACTGTAGCTCCCACAAAAACCAGCATCTTCATTAAAACAATAAGTGGAAGCATACATGTGACACTAATTGACATGCCCGGAGGCACGCCGTTCAAGGCCCTTCATGAAGTACGTTGCCCTAGAGGCAACCAAGACAAGGGTGGGTGGGTGGGGAGCAAAGAAAGAGGCCGACAAAACCAGCCAGAGCGGCTTTTAGTCGCAAAACCTCCCTTATCCCTAGCTAACTGACGTCATTAAACCCTTATGTTCAGTGATGCTAGTAAGACGCTAACCGTACAGACCGGGGGTAGAATATCCCGAATCTGCACGGCTATAATGCGTAGGTTGTTCTTTTCAGGGGCACTGCACCTCACGCCCCGTTCCGCCCGGGTATAATCAACCCAAGCGCGGAACGCACATTTTATTTAATTCATTTTTCAACCATGCACTATATTGCATCTACTAATCACAAAAGCTCTAGCCAAACAGCTACGAGAAAACACTACGACCTATAAGCCGCTCATCCAGCGGCCTCTTGTTCCCGCATTCACGTATAGAAGAAACTCCGTTCAAAGAACCCCGATTCATGTCCCACGTAGCTCCCACAAAAACCAGCATCTTCATTAAAACAATAAGTGGAAGCATACATGTGAAAATGGCTGACGGCGGTATGGCTGACGGCGGAGTTCAGATCTTTTGCATCTGAGCCCCAAATTCGGTCAGACCACTCGCATTCGATGCGCTTTTTTGAGACGCACCCGCCAGTATAATCGGTTACGGCTGAAACGCAGTATTGCGGAAGTTATCACGTGACAGGCAGCTATGACGACCTCTAAAGCAAAACGGGGTTTGGAAAAGGAGCTTACCGGCTCCCAGCCCAACCCGCTCGCCATCGTTCTTGCCCAGCCGCCTGGGCTCGCCAACCCACCGCCAGCAGCCCCATCGCCCAGCGCCTCGCCTGAGCCCAAGAAACCCTGCCACGCTCGCAACTGGAGCAAGTTCCTCCCCGGCGACCGACGCTTCGGCTGGACCGTGTGGCAAGAATTGTCGCCGCAGGAATGCATTGAGGTTCTCCAGTTCCTCGAACAGGAGCGGAAGCTCTTCGTGCCCAAAGGGGGGGCGGCTATCGACTACAATGGAGACATGTCCTGGCTCTATGCTTTGGACGAAGTACAACAACGCCTGATTATCTTGACCAGCCAATTCCAGAGCCACCTCTCCGACCTCACCCTCACGCTCCGCACCCCAGCCCCCGCACAGCCGGCAGCCCCATCGGCTTCCTCCCTCTGCAAGGATGACCTCCGCGCAGTGCTGGAGGAGCACGTGACCTGGCCGCTGGCCGAGCAGCTGACATCGCTGAACACCACGCTCAACAAGGTCGAGGCCCGGGTCTCCAACGTGGAAACCAAGGTCGTCCACAAGCTCCAACCCCAGTTCACGGCTCTACACACCGCGGAGCAGGCTTCGGAAAAGCATGCTACACTTGTCTCTCGCCTTAACCAGGTGGAGGGAAAGTGTGGCGTGCTCCTGAAGAAGCTTGAGGCCATCACCGCCCACACCGAGGCCCTGGCCACACAGGTCCCCAAGATAGCGGAGCAGACGGCCACCATTGCATCCCAGCCACCCCGGCAGGATGCTGGCGACCTCCCGCCGCTCTCCTACGCGGACCTGCTGCGGTCAGCGACCGCCTCCACCACCGACGCCATCGCCACAAAGCTCCAGGAGCTGGAGAACCACCGCCAGGCCCAGCAACGGGAGGTCACCGACCGCGCTCGCCGCGAGTGCCGAGTGGTGCTACGTCGCTTCCCCCAGAAGCCAGGTGAGACGTCAACCTCTCTTGCTGACGAGCTCAAGAACCAGCTTCTTACCCTCATGGGCCTGGTAGGTGAGGTAGCACTGAGCGGGTGCCACCGCCTTCCCCACTCACGGGACAAGGCGGCTCCCCCACCAGTCCTCCTCACCTTCCCCTCCCCTGAGGATAAGCAGCGGTTCCTCTCTCGTCGCAAGCGGTTGCACGACCTCACCTGGACGCTGGATGACGACCTCACCCCCGCTCAGCAACAGCAGCGACGCGACCTGTGGCCGGAATACCTCCGCCATAAGCAGGACCCCCAGAAGCCCAAGGTGTACTGGAGGGGCGGGGACCTGATGATCAACCACAAGATGTGGACGCCCCCAGCGGGCTAGAATAGCAATAGCCCTAGATTGTAACCCTTGGCGTCACTGCCGCTAAGGCAGCCATGCCTAGACTATTTGCCTAGCTGTGCCAACACACCTAGTCACGTGCCGCCAACGCACGGTCCACCACCAGCCATAGCCTAGTACAGCCATGCTACGCCCTGGCTATGTTTAGCCAAGCCATGCCTATAATGGGACCCCCCCATGGATGTTGCATTAAGAATTTAGCCATGCTATGCCATGCAGAGAGATGCTCTCTGTCGAGCAGCCATGTCCTAGCTCTTGTATAGCCATGCTGATCTTCCTCCCTCACAGGCATGCTCCCCCCCTTACCCGGGCATAGCGTGATAGACCATGAGGGTGCAGGTGCCCTGGTGCACCTAGAGCAAGGGTAGCTTACATTCCCACCCTTGCATGAAGTAGCCTAGGATGTATTAAAAGCCATATGCCCCTTCTCAGGGATATGCGCTACATTGACTCCCAACGGAGCGATGTTGATAATTAATTAATTAATTAATACATGTGACACTAATTGACATGCCCGGAGGCACGCCGTTCAAGGCCCTTCATGAAGTACGTTGCCCAATCACCCCCGCCCTGGCTTTCCCTTGAAGCCGCACTCCACCTTGCTCGTTGTCACAACTCACAAGTGACCGCCCTGCCGCAAAACGGGAGCCCCCCCACATCGGGAGGCGTGTGCCCGGCGGCTGTGGATGCATGGCCAGGCCCAAAAAGGCCCAGCGCATTTGCACTGCGATTGCGCACGGCCAGCCTATCATGACCCCTCTCGGGGCCCCGAGTCGGTACCGCTATGGCCGTCTTCCCATAGACCCGGGGTGCTTCGAGAAAAAACGTGGACCTAGCCCAGGCCCCGCCAACCCGGATGCCCGAGGCCACAGCCCCAGGCACCTGGCTGAACGAGAGTCCGTTCAGCCAAGACCGCATTCCCCCCCGAGGTTTGTATGCGTGGGGAAAAAATTTCTAGCTTAGGCGCTTTTCCCATCGCCGTCCCCAGCCCCAACCACCCCCCCTCGGCGGAAGGCAATTGCAAAGTTTGCTGGCCAGCAGCAATTTCCGAAGAAAAAGCCGCAGGCCGCGGACCGAGACACGGGTCGCCAGTGCCAGCCATCCGGCTCAAACCCGGGGTGCAAGCATCCCCAGGTACGGAGCACCAGCTCGCGCACTGGGCCGACCAAGCGACAGTTGAGCACCTGTCACGGCATCCGGCCCACCAAAGACCCCAAGCTGGGGAAAAGGTGCGGACCGGAGGTAATCATTTTCTTTTCTTTTAGTTAACCAGGCGAGGAACTACGCCTGGCCGGTTAACAACTGGAAGTCTCACCACTGGCCAAGTGGCCGGTGCAACCAGTGCCTTTGGGATTTTGCTCCGCAGCACCCATAGCTGCGGCTGCCGCCGCAACGACAACGAGCAAAGAAAGAGGCCGACAAAACCAGCCAGAGCGGCTTTTAGTCGCAAAACCTCCCTTATCCCTAGCTAACTGACGTCATTAAACCCTTATGTTCAGTGATGCTAGTAAGACGCTAACCGTACAGACCGGGGGTAGAATATCCCGAATCTGCACGGCTAGTATTAAATAATGCGTAGGTTGTTCTTTTCAGGGGCACTGCACCTCACGCCCCGTTCCGCCCGGGTATAATCAACCCAAGCGCGGAACGCACATTTTATTTAATTCATTTTTCAACCATGCACTATATTGCATCTACTAATCACAAAAGCTCTAGCCAAACAGCTACGAGAAAACACTACGACCTATAAGCCGCTCATCCAGCGGCCTCTTGTTCCCGCATTCACGTATAGAAGAAACTCCGTTCAAAGAACCCCGATTTTCTCAGGTAGGCGCTAGGGATGCAATCTTTGATGCCTTGTACTATCGAAAGCCCTGGGATGCATTCATACGTCTGAAAAGGGTAGGTGACTACTATAGCCAAGTGACAGCGTTCAATTCATCGATCCTGCCAATTCTCCAGCTAGAGAGTTTTGCATAGGATCGGGTTATTGTGAAAGAACGCCCGGTTAGCGCGGCAGGGCGGTTGTGGTCTCTCATGGTGGAAAACGAGATTTGCTCGACTAGCAAAGGGCTACCCGAAAATCGCGTCCCGCCATATCCAAAATACAGGTCCTTGAAATACGGGTATCCGACATCTGGGTTAACCAAGTTGTTCCCCGCTGCATAAAATGAGGACTGGTAGTCTCTCGCGACAAAATCGCAAATTCCGCTCACTTCTCCGCTGTTGACCATGTATGGCAACTCAACACGCACGTCTTGGTCATTGATGACGCTAAAGGCATTGTCATGAGAAGCCGTCGTTCCATCTTCATAATGCATGACAAATGGCGCGTTTGGATTTGTCAGAGTAGTATAGCCGATACCCAAGTTGTCGAACAGAAAGTCTAGCTGTGTGCGGGTCGGTATTCGATGGCCTGGGTCTTGGAGCGTATCAGCGTCAAAATGGAATGACATGACCCCATTGCTCGGTGTCTCGATGTCTATGAAGCTGCTTTTTACGTACATGTTTTCGAATATGGCTTGGTCTTTAAACCACGATTTCCCATCCACTACCAGCTTAAAAAATGACTCGATAGGGTCCGCGGCCGTCTCCTCGTCGTAATCATCGCCTAAACGCAAACTTGTTGGCTCACTTGGGTAACACACCCGCACGCCATCAACAATCGTATGCAAGTCAAATGGATGAACCTGGGATAATTGCAACGCTACAATGTCCTGTTCAACGCTTGCGATTCGCGCGTCTGTTTCTTGGTCGACCGTCAAGCCGGTTGCGAGGTTTATGGGCCGGTTGAGAGTCGAAATCACTACCATTTATTATCTGCCTAGAATATAAACATGGCCTCTGAGGCTTCAGAGACCCCAACGAGCTACCAAGACGAAACCTTCGCCGAGACGCGGGAAGAGCAGGTTGACCTGGTCAAGACAATTCGAAAGGGACAACCGCTGAATGATGAACAGAAAAAAGCCCTTCGCGACAAAATGAGAGTTTACCAGCAACGCGCAAAAGCCGAGAGGGAGAAGAGACGAAACGAGGAAAAGGAGGCAGAGATAACGAAACGTAAGGTCCTTGCAAAGGAATTGGAGATTCAGCGGCAAAGGCTAGTCGAACTGGAGCTGCAAGAAGCCCGTAACAAATCGCGATTGAACGCCTTCTCGCTGAAGATTCTGTCGCCTCAACCCCCGCCGACACGCCAAAACCAAGACGGGGTCGAAAGCCCAAGGAGACAGAGCCGGACTCTCCGCCATCCCCGATCAAGACCCGACAGCTCCCACCTCCACCACCGCCACCTGTCGCGATGACGCCATACGAGATGCGCATGGCCGCCATCCGCGCGTCTCTCCTTGCTAGTCTGGACGATTAAAATGTCTTCAGAATGATAATGGCTATCATCGAAGAGCGACGAATTCATTCACTCGAGAACAAAGACATCAAGCAACGATACGCCCCACAGCGTCCTGCTCCACCGAATATGCCGAGTCTTCATTTTATCGCAAACTTCTGCGGAGCTCGACGGTCTGGGAAAACTACATCGGCAGTCAACATGGCGAAGGCTTACTTTGCTAACAACTCATTCGACAAGCTGTACCTCATTTCAGGGAGTGCCCACACGGAGCCGAAATACAAGGAGCTCCCGGAACCAGCTATGACGATGGAAGTCTACTCTAACCTGGCATTCGATGGGATGATAGATCATATCAAGTCTGACCTCCACGAATACGAGAGGTACAAGGACGATCTCAAGGTATGGGAAACGTTCAAACGCGAATACGTGGATGGGAATAAAAACGCAGAACTCATGGACCTCTCCATGTACCTACGCCTTGATGCAATGAACTGGGATAAACCTGCGACAAGGTTCGAGCACGGTCCTCCTTCGTCGCTCATTCTGATAGACGACATGCAAGGCAGTGCCCTCTATCAGAGCTCTAGCAAAAACGCTGTTGCGGCTTTCGCGTTCAAACACAGACACTTCCTCACGAGCATGATTTTCCTGACACAGGCGTACACAAGCGGTGGCGTACCACGAGCAGTGCGAGCGAATATATCGTTTCTTGCGCTGTTCAGAACGAAGGACCATCGAGCCGCGCGACAGATCGCGGAAGAGAGCGCGGGGGCTGTGGCGCCGGACGAGTTTCTCGCGCTATGGGACCACGCCGTCAAGGACGATCCTCACGACTTCTTTGCTGTCGACTTCGACCAGCGCGACCCGAAAAAAATGTTTCGTCGAAACTTCAATACATTTCTCTCGATAAAATAATTTTCTCTGAACATGATATACTATGGATATTCCGTCCACCAAACGATACGCAGGCGCCGAGAAGGAGTACGTGTTGGACACCCAAGCACTCCTCCGATATTGTTCGGGTTCTCGACTGGGGCAGAAAACTCTAGAACGTGTCGTCAGGATCCTTCAAGAAGCAGGCCACCACGACACGATTCCGTCCACCTGTCACGACATGAGCCCCGAAATCCGATTGGCCATCCTCGCCTTGGTGGGCGATCGCAGGCGTCCACGTGGGCGCTCACCCTCCAAAACGGAAAAACGACACGAACCGAAACGGCCTCGAGGGCGCCCAAGGATCCACCCCGTAGGGTATAAAAAGCCTCGAGCCAAAAAATTGTCTCATGTTCAGTCATCAGATGACGGTGACCGTAGAGGAGCGTCGCGAGCAATGGCGACGGGCCCAGGCGAAGAGGCGAGCAATCGCCCGCGACCAGACGAACTGCATCTCGGCGAAAAGCAAGGTCAAGAAGGGCGTCTGGAATCCCAGTGACCGATGGATCGCAAATAACCCCGAGTGCGCGGAAAAAATCGGCTTGCAGGCGACCTCTCACCCTCGCCGGAGCCACCGCACCATGAGGAAACTCCCGCGCGAGCTGGAGGAGGGCGGTACTGGACCTTCGACGAGGCCGTCGCCGCAGCGGAAGCGCGACCAGAGCAGCACGAGCGTGGCAGGCCATCGAAGGAGCGCGGGGCGACTCGCAAGACCGCTTTGGGATACATTGGCAGGATGCGGGTCCTGCTCGACAAACTGGGGTGCTCGCAGTACGAGTCCGTTGATTGCCTTGCCGACACAGCTCGTGTTCTTCGCGTGGTGCACGAGACATCAGAACCCAAGCGCAAGACCCAGCACTCGAAGGACGACGCCTGGAGGGAGAATGAGAAGCAGCTCCTCGGGGTCATCAACGGCGTGAACCGAATGATGCCGCCCGAGAAGAGGCTCCCAAGTCACGTTACGGACGCGTACACTGCTCGCGTCAGGGAGCTGAAGGTTGGTGACCTGGACAGACGGTTTGACCGTGCCGAGAACAAGCCGCTGAGGTACACGTACGAACAGCTCCAGAAGATCGCCAAAGCAGAGTACGAAGCCGATCCCACGTCCGACGCCGCGCTCATGGGCTTGATCTATCTCTCGGGTGAAGATCTACCACCGACGCGTTACAATCACGACCAGATGCGCATCGTCGACTCGGTCGCTGAGCTAGGACCGCACGAGAACGGCTACATCCCGAGCGAGAGGAGATTCTACATCCAGAATTTCAAAACGCAGCACAGCATGCCAGTTTATGACGTCGTCATCCCGAAGAAGTACGGAAAGCTCATCAAAGCGTTGGATGCCCGTGCTAAGGCTGGACAGAAATTCCTTTTCGAATCAGAGCCTGGCATTCCGATCAAACACGAGCTCTACAGCGCCCGTTACAACCGGATTTACGGAGGCATCGATGCCACGAGACAAGCATACATCACTCGTTTCCTGAAGGGCGCTTCATTTAAGAAACGTAAATGGGCTGGCGACATGATGGGCCATGACGTACTGACAGGAGCCGTTTACGAGAGGCAGGGTGGCGAGACTGGCGGACGTCGGCTGAGGCCGAGGAAAAAGTAGATAGTTTCCCGTGGGAAATTTTCATGAATGTCGAAAAGGGTATTCTAAACTGCATGCATTATACAGGGAATATAAAAGTTCCATGGGAACATTTTTCTCGAGGGTCGAGGTTCGAGGGTTTGGCATTTTATAATCTGAATTTTTTTTTTCTAAACAAGTAATATACTATCATGTCGTCTGAACCGAGTCGTGTCGTCACAGTCGAACCTTCTAGAAAGCACCGTGGGAGTATAAAGGACGTTGACATTCCGTGGCTGGCTCTACTCCACCCACCACCCGAGGCCACCCATGAGACCATGAACAAGGTCGTCACGCAGTGGCGCTACAAGAAGGCTCCCACAAAAGAGGCCGGGGTGTCTCTCGGCCATCGCTTCATTTGCGCGCGTGGCATCAACACGAAGGACGCCAACGAGTACGCGCATTATGGCAACCTCGCAGACTTTTCGCGGATCTATGCGGAGTGTGCTGCTCATCCCGTTCGCCGCACGCTCGACGAAGTCATACAACCCGACGACCCGTCGTGGGCGTACGTCGACATTGACGACAAGGTCGACCCAGATGACGAGCGTCTGGCGAACATCGATTACCCGGGACACTTTCGCCGTGTTCACGACGAGTACTGCCGCGTCGTCCTGAACATCGCAACCAAGGACTTTCGCTACGAGGTCAGCACGGCGTCTCGCATGAAGAAGGATTTGTTCAAGTCGTCTTTCCACATCGTCGTGCGCGGTCTCGTTCTTGCCGACCTGGACGCGAGAGTGTTTTGGTACAGCGGCCTCACCGATTTCATCAAGCGCGCGTCTTTCGACCTGTCATCTCCCGTTCACGAGGACGCGCACGAGCTGCTGAAGTTCAAAGTGAACGGTCAAGAGCAATTCGACGAGATCTGCCGCCACCCAGCTGACTATTTCGGTGAAATGGACACGGTGATCGACGAAGCAGTCTACAGGAGAGACAGTCTTTTCCGATGCGTCGGGATGCACAAATTCGGGGACACTGACCCTCTGGGAATTCTGCGCACATGTGAAGGCTCGTCTAGTGACTTCCTCGACCATCTCATCAACATCTACTCGCCGGACGACGTCTCGGGCGGGGTATTGGTGAGTGCGCCCCCGGACTGGGCGGCATCGTTGAAGAGGAGAGGGGTTCGCGGACGTCGCGAGTGCACGGTGAAGGCGGCGGGCAAGGACATTGACGTTTCTGCATCTCTCGCGGCGATGGAGAAGGTGGCTCCGGAGTGTGACTATCTCGAGTGCGGCTACATTGAGTTGTCTCCAGACGTCAAGCTCGTGAGGGTGAAGTACCAGCAATGCGACGATCACATCTGCCTCATATGCAACAAGGTGCACGAGAAGAACGGCCCATTCACGCTCCAATACCCGTCAGGACAAGTTTTTTATGACTGCTACAGGAAATCGCCAGACGCTCGCAAGATCGAGATCGCACCTCCCGTGATGCAGCAACCGGGATCTGACCAAGTGCCGTTCACTCACACGTATTCGTCCGAAAAAATCAAGCCATTCAGCTGGGATGCGCTATTTGGGGGACCGCATAAGAGCACTTCCTCGTCCAGTCCAACTGCGGGACAGGTAAATCTGAGAGGATTCGTGAACTCGTCAACGAGGCGGTGAGGAGGGATCCAGGTATTCGCGTGTGCTGCATCGTTGCCAACATTAGCCTATCAAAGGAGGAGGATCGCAACTACAAGTCTCTGGGCGAGGGTGGGAGGACAATTGTATGGGAAGGCAACGCGTTCCATCTCCTGTACAGTGACCCAAATTTTCGTCACTATCTCAGCGGCTCAAAGGGGATGATTTCTGACGACAGGGTGTTGATAGTCCTGAACAGCATCTTGCGCCTCACGGACCAACCGTTCGACCTCCTCATCCTGGACGAAATTTACAACACCCTCACTGCCCTTTCACAGCGCTACGTGGAGAACCGTCGCGAGGTGTTGAGAAAATTCGTCAGGCTCATCGAAACGTCCAAGGTCGTGATCGCGCTAGACGCTACTGTTACTCGAAAGGTCTACGATTTCATAGCGGCCTATCGCGCGGCGGACACTATGGAGGTGGATTGCAACACCTTCAGGCGCCCTACCAACAGGACTCTGCGATGGGTGGACGTGACCTCAGAGAAGAACTGGCGAAAGGTCTGCGTAGACCGCTTTGTTGCCGAGTGTGAGAGGAGGATAGAGGCCGGAGAGAGGATTTTCTGCCCAATGTCTGGCAAAAAAGAGGCCGCCATGGCGTATGAGGCACTCAAACCCTTCATCGACAAGCGCAAGAACGGGCGTCTCTACACTAGTCTGACGAGCAAGGAGGATCTGGAGGTTGGCGCGAATGCTGCGTGGGCTGACTTGGACTTTTTGATCTTCAGCCCCACGATCACGGTTGGAGTCAGCTACACGGAGCACACGTTCGACAGCATGGTGGGACTCTTCATCAACGGTGACTACTACGCGAGCTACACGACAACCCTCCAGCAAATTTTCAGGGTGCGCCACTTAGTCAAGGGAGAGATGGTCATCTTCTATCGAGACACGACTTCGCTTCTTGACAGGCCTCCAACGGACTACGGCACGATCGTCGAGAACATGATCGCGGGGGACACTGCGCTCATCCAGCTGCTGTTCGACAACGCCGACGTAGTCTGCGACTGGAGCGCGGACAAGTCGCGTATGTAATAATGACAGAAATTGCCCCAAGTTCCGTCTCTTCTGCCGGAACCAGCAAGATCTCGCGGTGTCGAGGTCCCACTACAAGGGAAATCTCATCAAGATACTGACGGAGGACTACGGCGTGGAGGTGTCGGCAGTGGAGGAGTTGGGGGACATCGACGCCCCTCCGCTTCCGGTACTAGAAGATCCAGACAAGGACAGGGAGGTGTTACGCCGCAAGCCTCGGCCGCCACCTCTACCTCTACCTGTCCTGATACTACCTAAACTAGTGAGGCTGCTTCTATTTACACCCCTAGCGAAAGACGACCGAGACGAACCAGATCTCAATGCATTTACATATGTACTACTGTAATACGCCATAGGCCATTTAATCAAACCCGTTTACTCCAGGAAAAGAGGAAGGAAACACAACTAAACTGCCGTGACCCAAGCTAATATGTGCTAATTCATTTAACACACGCCGGGTGACCACACAAGGAGTGGAACGTGCATAAATGGTCACCAACGGTCCAACAGGCTCGGGCCGACCTGGCCCTCGCCTGCAGAAACACAGAAACACAAGCAGGTGCACAGATGCACGCCTGTCCACTACATTCTACAAAAGGATAAGGACCACTAATATAGTACGCGGCGCGGCGCCCAAAGGCACCCACTATACCACAGTACTGTTACGGGGACAATCATGTCCAAACTAGGACTGCACGTAACCTAGGAACAACCGAGGCCAAGGACCTAATTTACGTCCGTAACTACAACGAATTGTTACGCGACGTAACACCTCCCCCCCACAAAAGGTAGGGAGCCCTCTCCCTACGCAGAGAGGAGGGAACCAGAGGGGTAGGAAAATAATCCTAACGCACCCAGCACACACCAACACAATCGATAGACCATCCCAGATACAAAGCACCAATAGTTCACACGGTCTCCACCACCACGCCGGGTGGTGTAGGGTTAGCCAGCACCAAGCCTGGTGGTAGGTTCCCCTAACTGCCTGGAACGGAGTCCTGGCCGGGGGGGACGGCACTGGGCAGGACACACAGAGTAAACACATCAGCGCTAAGGACCAAGAACAGCCAACCAACTGGCCAGAATATGAGGGCGACTCTACATACCGGAGGGACAACACCCTCAGGTCGGGCCTAAGGCCCTCTATCTAGTGGCCATCCGTCTGGTAAGTGCCACGAGAGGCCAGCAGGACCTCCAGGTAGGCCTGGTAGTGAGCCACATCCTCAACATTGTCATGCCTATCTACAGTGAGGAAAACATCGGCCCACACGCCGTCAGGAAAGAGGCCCAGGAAGGCCCAGTAATACCTATGCTGCGTGAGGACGACCTGGCCACGGGCCCAGTCCAGAAAGCCACAGGCAAAGAGGCGAAGGAAAGGCTCTACCGCGATCAGGCAAAGGGCCCGCAGGAGGAGGCGATGGTACCGAATCCGAGGGCGCATACCCGTCGGGAAGAACAGGTCCACCAGGGGCTCCACGTTGGACGGCCACAACCGGATGTGCCGAACCTCGCGGGAGCGCCACCGACGAACACACTGTCGCGACCCGAATGTCTCTAGGTAGTCGCTGGCACGAGGAGGAGGGTGACCGCGGGAGTCTAGACCCTGGCCCGGGATAGGCGCCGGGCGGCGGGCATCCCACTCAAGGATGGGCTGGAGGACCGTAGTGTACGCCGCACCCGGCACCGCAGGAAACTCTACTGTAAGGGCATCCGAAGCCATAATGCCCAGAGGGGGAGGGTAAGCCCACTGAAACCCACCGTAGGTGTCCAAGTCGTTGTGGCGCCTCGCCCAGCGATACAGGACGCGCCGGACCAGGATCTCACCCTCGAACACCGGATCAGCTAAAATAACCATGTCGAACGGAGGCCGATCAGTCTCAATGGGTAGGCCACGATCCCGGGGCGCCCGACACACCTGGGAGAACCCATAGGACATGGGAGAGATGGCAAGCTCAGCAGAGGCGCGCGGCAGGTCACACTGTCGGCAGGCGAGTGCGGACATACCATACCCCGGAATGGGCGTGTCACGCGACTCCGGCGTCGCGTGCACCACAGAAGGAGCCCTGTCCCGATCACCCTGGGACAACTCCCTGAGGGAATCGGCAGCGCGGGTGGCGCGAGGATCCTGACCGGTGGACCGAACAACCGCGGCCAAAGACCGCGAGGCCGAAGGAGGAGGGACCGGAGCAGGGGCTGACGCAGGGGCAGGAGCCGACACCGACGCAGGGGGCACTGGTAAAACAGGAGGTCGCGCCGGACCCGAAGCCAGAGAGGGCCGTGACGGACCCGCCAACGACGCAGGCGCGCCGGTCTCCGTTGCCGGTGCACCCTCAGGCCACATGTTGAAAATGGGGCCCGTAGGGACAGGCAGTCCTGCATAAGATTGACTACCATCCAGGCCCCAGTCAGGAACCGGAATCCTCTGCGGAGGACCACCCTCCCAAAGTCTGGGAAGCCCGCTAGTATCGCCAAAGAAACCCCGCGACGTCTGCGCCTGAGCGGGAGGAGGCTCGGAAGCAGCGACGGAGGGCGAGCTAACAGGGGCAGGAGACTCCCGCGTAGGCGCAGGTAGAGCGGTAACAGGCGCAGAGGCAGCAGGAGTCGCAGGAGCCGCCGGAACCACAGCGACCGCGGGCGCAGGCGGGGGCGCGGGCGAAGCCGTAGTCGCCGGGGCGACAGAAGGGGTAGGGGGCGCGGATCCAGCCGGCGTGGCCGGGACCTGCGCCTGGGCCGCAAGGAAGGCCCCAAACGCCGTGGTCAAAGACTGGATCTGAGCCTGCATAGCCGAGACCGTCGCCGAAAGAGGATCAGGCAAACCCGAAGGGGTAGGCTCCACTGCGACATCCCGGGTCGACCGAGGGGACGACGGGACCGGAGAGGGAGGAACAGACACCGAGGAGGCGGACGCAGCGCTCGAGGCAGAATAATCTGGAGTATAATGTACCTCGGCTGGGGCGCCCGAAGGGGTAGGACCACTAACCGCTAGTCCCGCCGACTGATCAGCTATCTCCATGAACTCTACGGCCCGTAAAAGGTCGCAGGGGTTCTCGTCTACCTCAGCATCACCCTCAGCTGGAAGCCACGGGAACACCTCCCGTAGGCAGGTACGGCCCACAGGAGTGGAGAGGTAGGAGAACACACGGCAACACCGGAGAACCGCATCTATCTGCCCCAAGGCGGGACAGCTGGAACCACACCCCAACAAACAGTGTCCGGCATCATCGAACCCGTGCAGGACAAGCTGGTGCGGCTCATCAGGGGAAGGACCATACCACGTGACCCCGAAGAGGGCCGCCCTGACTAAGCCCGCATGTTGGGCCTGAAGGGCCGGCTGCACCACGCCACCCGGGTAACTAGATCGCGACACCCAGCGGCCCGGAAGGGCCTCGAAATACAGCTCAGGGTCCGGTGGGGGCGGGGACGGCAGCGAGCTCTCAGCCGGAGGGGTAGGCTCTGACATGACGGCTGCGGAGGGGAGGGGACAACCAACCATCCGTCGACAGCAGACATAACATAAGAGAGGAGAAGGTCTACAACTAGAGCTTATGCAGGGTTTTATACTCCTGCAGCAGGCGACTACACCCATCTAGCTCACTCTCAGTATACCAGACCTTATCTACCTCACTACGAGCATACATCCACTTCACCTTATACTGGCGCTGGGTACCGCGGCCTTTTTTGATATCTCTATGGGCCACGATACCCTCTACCTCATCCTCTACCTCACCAGTATCCGGGTTATGCTCTAAAGGGGCAGGGGCCAATTCTCTACCAGCGAACGTGCTCTGATGATAGAGCTTCAGCTGGCTTCTATGAAAGGTGCGAGAGTGGGTCTGCCAAGAGGTAGGAATATCTATCTCATACAGAAAATTACCTACTCTAGACAACACACGGAAAGGTCCTAAGAAGGCGGGCCTAAGTTTCACTTTCAGTTCAGCTTCGAACTTATGAGCGAAGCGGCCAACACGGGGGCCTTCTACTAAGACTAAATCTCCTATTTCTATCTCAGGTGCTCTTCTATCTAATGAGGCACGCAACCTAGCAAGGTATTTGGCCTGCGCCCTATGGTACCCTGCAATAGCGTTGTCGTGTGCATTCTTCATCTTATCTAATAACGCCTGCACACCTTCTACAGTATCCCGGGACACATCATCCTTGTCCCTTAAAGGACTAGCTAAAAGAGAGGTAGGGGTAAGAGGTTGTCTACCAGTATCTAGGAAGAAGGGCGTATAACCATGCGCAGCCTGAGGGCAATTGTTAAGGGAAAACTCTACCAAACATAGGTAATCCTCCCAATCACTCCCAGAGCCATTCACATAGTGACGCAGAGCTTCTTCCACTACCCTATTCAAACGTTCTACTAAATGAGACGAGGAGGAGTGGTAGGCAGTACCGAAGGTGACCTTGGTACCGATAGCAGCGAAGAACTGCTGCCAAAAATCAGAAGTGAATAACTTATCCTTATCACTAATAAACTGCCTACTCAAACCATGATATCTATATACGTTATTAAGGTATAGGCGTGCGCAATCGCGTGCGGTGAGTTCTAAGGGACACGGCACGAGATGACACATACGAGTAAAACGATCTACAAAAACAAGGATCTGGGCGTTACCTCTATCATTCTTCCTAAAAGGTCCTACAAAATCCATCATAATGGAGTCCCACGGCATGATGGGATCAGGTAAGGTCCTAGGCTCTGCTATCTGTCCTACATTGTTGGGTTTCATCTCCTGGCAAGATTGACAGGTTCTAACATACTCATCTACATCCTTTAAAAGGGAAGGCCAGTAGTAAGAGCGGGCTACTAGGTCCCGTACCCGTTTACCACCCTGGTGAGCAGCTAAGTCATGCAACTCAAAGAGCAAGGAGGAGCGACAGATAGGAGGGACATACAGGCGCCATTGAGGGGGAGAATCTGCTATCTGCACATATAAAAATCCACCTACAAATTTACAAGGGTGCTTGCCTAATTGTTGGGGATGGGCAGCAATGGCAGCTAATGCTTCCGGCTCAGTGGCCGTAAATCTACTAATTAATAAGACGTTCGAGATCAGAGGTAGGCATCGCTACAGAGGTATCCAGAACAGGTTTAAAGAGATCTCCTACCGCCTTGCCAAAGAGAAGGGGAGGTCCTAGAGGGACTATGTTTGATCAGGCACTCCGCAAAGGTGAAAACCATTTGCGTTCAGTACCGGGCCGGGACTATGTGTTCATAAGACTTTCCTGACCTAGTCGCTATATGGCTAAGCGGTATAGAAATTTTATTTTTCCCCTCCCCCCCCACCGAGACCACAGGGAGGGCCTCACACGGGAGAGAGAGTCCTACGTGAGAAAGGAGATCAGGCATGCGAACAGCTGTATGAAAGAGGTAGGCATAGGATTCATCATCAGGTAGTTCACCATACGGGGTTACACCCATAGTAGTAGGAACTAGAGTAGTATTGAGAACATCAAGGTCCTCGAAAAAGGAGTAATCTGCACGACGAGAGAGTGCATCTGGTACTATGTTATCTACACCCTTAACATACTGAAGTTTAAAAGGGGAGAACTGTGCTAAAAACTCCATCCAGCGCGCTTGACGAGGGGTAAGGTTGGGTTGTGAGAGAAGATGGGTAAGAGGGCGGTGATCTGTCTGGATAACTAATCTATAAGGATCAATCTCACAGGGTTCATTCAGACAAACATCAAATTGAGCACCTTTAAGAAAGTGCTGCCACGCGTGGCAACAGTACACCACAGCTAATAGTTCTTGCTGGTGGACGGGATAGTTACGCTCCGCAGGAAGCATTGTCCTAGAGATATACTCGATTGGCTGTAAGCCCTGACCCTGATCCTGGAGAAGGACGCCCCCTATAGCTACCTTGCTAGCATCTGTGGCTACAACAAAGGGTTTAGTAGTATCCGGTAGGATGAGTACAGGAGGGGAGAGGAGTAGGGATTTTAGACACTGAAAAGCCGACTGACATTCACTACTCCAAACAAAGGGGATATCCTTCTTTAATAGATGATTAATAGGAGCTGCTATAGTTGCGAAACGCGGGATAAAACGCCTATAGTAAGAAGCAATTCCTAGAAAACTACGTACACCTTTAACGTCGGTAGGGGTAGGCCATTCCTGAATTGACTTAGTCTTATCCGGGTCGGTAGCGACCCCGGCATCTGATACAGGGGCAGCTCACGTAGGTGGGACAGTGTTCCAACTCCGGTAGGTGGGACAAATTCAGCAAAGCGGGACATGTTCAGGTGTCCCACCTAACTGAAATTATGTCCCACCTTGTTGAATTTGGAAAAACATGGTGTCCCACCTACCGGCATTTGTGATACAGGTCTGTCTCACCTACCCGAACTTGAAGCTGTGTCCCACCTAACTGTATGTTTCTATGTGTCCCACCTTCCTGAATGTAGTGGCTACGCACATATGGGCTCTATGTGTCATACTCCTACATATGTTATACATACATGTCCCTATTACTCCTATGGGGCATGCTACCTATTCTGCACGTTTGCTCATGGCGTAGGGACACTTGATCTGTGTGCAACCGATAATACGCTGGAAATTAAATCAATCAAGTGCAAATATGGTAGTTCTTGCAGATTTGTATGACAACATTGTTATTGTTATATGGTGCATGGGGGTGGGGTTAGAACCCCCCACCCCCACCCCACTTCACCCCACTTCACCCCACTTCACCCCACTTCACCCCACTTCACCCCACTTCACCCCACTTCACCCCACTTCACCCCACTTCCCACCCCCACCCCACCCCCACCCCCACCCCACCCCCACCCCCCCCCCACCCCACCCCCACCCCCCCCCCACCCCACCCACCCCCACCCCCACCCCCACCCCACCCCCACCCCACCCCACCACCCCCACCCCCACCCCCACCCCACCCCCACCCCCACCCCCACCATATAACAACAACATAACAACACCACGATAAGAAATGACATCGTGGTGCAGTCGCCACCGCCATCATCAAGGAGACAACCTGCGCAGGCCAGAAATCGGGAGAATTCGGGCAATCATGTACAAGACAACAGGCTCCAGGTCAGCCAAGCGCTCGTACGTGCGAAACTTGATGACTGGGTCTGCAATCGCCATAATCCAAGTGATGCACATGTACAACCACGTCATAACTCGGAAGCTTTGGATTAGGATCATAAAAGATTGACTCAAACAATTACCGTGCTAGCAAGATGTGGGCAAGAGAATGCATCCATGGTTGTTGTAATGGTGTAAAAAGGGTGCCAGATTTTCAAGTAAGGAATCATGAATAACCATGCCGCACCTCATGGCCATGCATATACATGGTGGCAAAAAATTTCACATCATCCACACGGCCATGTGTGTGCCTGCACGTGTATGGTTGTGAAAATTGACAGCATTTTTATTATGCACACACCCATGTATGCATGATTGCCTATGACGTCCACGCAGGCATTAAAATTCACAAGGCCTCGCATTCGATCGTGCTTGCAAAAAACTGTCCATCAACACAATACGCCTAGCCTGCAGCCTGCATGTAGTGCATGGTTGCACAAAACAGAACTACATGAACACAATGAATGAATGCGCAAACTTTGTGCCCACACTTGGAATTACCCCAAACTGAACAACGCGGTTATAATGCACATGGCCTCACATTTACTCATGCGAAAACCCTTTAAGCATCAGCACAATGGCCATCATGGGGAACCCAGCAACGGGATTCGTGATTGGAAGGATTCTGAATCACGCACCTGTGTTCAGTCATATTTGCAAAGAACCGACATCGGGTTGACCAGAGCTGACGTCCACGGACCACTCTTCGTCACTGGAATTCCCTTCATTATCCTCAGAACTTGAATCGCTGGGCTCAGAGCTTGAACCAGCTGCGACGTGTAGAAACTGCCCCGGCTTCTTGGTCGGTAAGAGAATGCCTTTCTGGGTGCGCACCAGCTTCCAAAACTTCTCCGAATCCCCGGAATCTGAAGACCCCCCGGAATCTGTTCTTGCCAAAACGGCCTCCGCTTCATTCCCTTGCCGGTTGTGAGTCTCAGAAGCCAAGGATGCAGAAGCTGGTTGTTCTTCCTGGATCACTGTAAGACCTGAAGGCGATGCCTTGGTACTTATGTCCTCATCATTTGTAGAGGACGCTAGGTCTGGGGTGGAGTTCAACTCATCATCAACATCAACGCTGGGCTGGACCTTCACCGGTGTAGAGGCCCCGGAAGCTGCCTCATAAGCAGCCTCCGAATCTGCCTCTGAACCATGATGAAGCGCTTTAATCCATTGTTTCAAGAAGAAAAACAAGCTATATTGTACCGCTAGCTGCTCACGGAGTGCAAGTATTTATGCAGTTAACGATACTTGATAATAAAGCCACGTCGAATTATATACAATACGTATGTGCGGTGTAGTGAAATATAGGTCTTGGTAGTGATATGTGACCACTTGTGTGTATATGTACACAGTACAGTACACCGCCTCACGGGTACTTGGGCTGTTCCCACACCACGTGGAAGTGGGACGTTTGCGTACTACGTAGCCGTGAAAGTGGGACGGTTCGCGTACCACTTAGCCGTGAAAGTGGGACGGTTCGCGTACCACGTAGCCGTGGAAGTGGGCTGTATGCGCCTGTGGGACGGTCCCAACCACAATCTGAGTACGTGGAACAGGTGCCCCACCTTGCCGCGTAGGTGGGACAGTCCCATCCAAAATCCGAGTACGTGGAACATGTGGCCCACCTTGCTGCGTTTGTGGAACAGTCCCTTACAAAATCTGAGTACGAGGAACAGGTGCCCCACCTTGCTGCGTAGGTGGAACAGTCCCACTACAATACGGTTCGTAGGAGACGCGAAATGAGTGAGAATGTTACCCGAGCGGTAACGAGGATTTGCACCGTTGATTTTAACATATGTTTCTTTTTTTGCGCCATTTGGCGAGCATCGACTGGAGCCTGAACCTAGCGGGGGGAATCGTGCGGGGGAATCTTGCGGGGGAATCTTGCGGGGAAAAATTCCGAACGTGATTTTAGCGAAGTCCTACTATACTTTGCTTGGTACACGGTACTACAGTTTCGTCACTGAAAATTTTCTGTAGTTGCGTTGGTTTTTCGTACGTTCCGCTGAAATTTTTGTGTTCAGTGCCCAGATCACAATTTGATCCGGGCACAAAATGATTGGCTGTACGGTACGAACCAAAAACGAAATTTTAGTATCTAAGTTCCGCAGCGCTTGCTGAATTTGCCCCGGAAGCCCGGGGGCACTTTCCCCGCTGAAAAAGGTGTCCGCGGAAGCGTATTGTAGTGCCATCCAAAATCTAAGTACGTGGAACAGGTGCCCCACCTTGCTGCGTTAAGTTGCTGCGTTGGTGGGACTGGCTCTTCCAAAATCTGAGTACGTGGAACAGGTGGCCCACCTTGCTGTGTTGGTCGGTGGGCTGTCGCATCCACAATAACCGTACATCAGTACACGTGGCACTGTAGGCGCCCCACCTTATGAATTCCCCTTCTGCCGGCGTAATTAACATGGTACAAGCTTAAGGGGGGGGGGATGCTTCGCATCCCCCCCAAAAGAAGGCGCAAAGCCGACCGTAACTCTAGTAGTCGAGTTTAGTTCGATCCGTCCGCCGACACATGGCAACTCGATTCAAGTCAACTGAAGCGGCTTATGAAGGGGGCTGAAAAAAGGAAAAAGTCGGGAGACAAATAACGACACGCTGTGTGGGCCTGTAACACCGCAGTCCGTCCGCCCTTCCCAGTTCCCACCCACCCGTAGGCCATTTGCCGCCTCAGTGAGACGCCCCGCCCCAGGCGAGGTCGCACCCCCCCCCCCTCAGCAACTGAAGCCGATGGTCTTTACATGTATTGAGGTCGCAATGAGGCCCCCCACCCTCCTGAGCGAGTCGACGCCAGAGTCTGCGGGATCCCCCCCACTCACCCACCCGGAGGTTCCCCCCCCCCTCCCCCTCCGTCAGCCATCATGATACGCCCCCCCGCCCGGCCGACCGGCCCAGGAAAAGTACGAAGATCCGCCACAGGATGCCTCCCCGCTTGAGTGAGACGGCGAGGTCGCAAGGCCCCCCGCCCTTCTCAGCGAGACGCCAGAGTCTGCGGGATCCCCCGCCCACCCCGCCCACCCACCCACCCGGAGGTCGGTACCGCCCCCCCCCCCCCGCCCTCCCCCTCAGCCCGGCCGGCCGGCATGATGCGCCCCCCGCCCCCCGCGAAAAGGCGTGGCGCGAAGGACAGGCGTCGACCACGAGGACCCCTGAAAAAGACCGGAAAAGTATGAAGATCCGCCACAGGATGCCTCCCCGCCTGAGTGAGACGGCGAGGTCGCAAGGCCCCCGCGCCCCCCCACACGCCACCCGGAGGTTCCCCCGCCTCCCCCCCCAGGACACTAAGACGGTCCGCCCCGGCCGGGCAAGGTCGCAGGGCCCCCGCCCTCCTCAGCGAGCAAGACGCCAGAGTCTGCGGGATCCCCCGCCCCCACCGCCCCCCACCCACCCGGAGTTCCTCCCCCCCCCCCCCCCCCCCCCCCCCCCCCCCCCCCCCCCCCCCCCCCCCCCCCCCCCGCCCCCCTCCCCCCCCGCCCCCCCCCCCCCCCCCGCCCCCCCGCCCCCCCCCACCCGGAGTTCCTCCCCCCCCGCCCCCCCCCATCCGGAGTTCCTCCCCCCCCCCCCCCCCCCCCCCCCCTCCCCCCCCCCCCCCCCCCCGCCCCACCCACCCGGAGTTCCTCCCCCCGCCCCCCGCGAAAAGGCGAAAACCGTCGCAAGCTCGCTCGAGTCGCTAACCGACGTCAACAATAATGTCGCGAGACGACTTGAAAGCCATAAAGATGCGAGCGAGTGAACGCGGCGCGAACTGAGGACAGGGGTCGACGACGGACGAGGAGCGAAAACTACGGAGATCCGCCACATATATCAAAGAGACAACATATATAGCCTCTTTGATATATAGTTGTCTCTTTGATATATAGCCTTGCCGAATGCTATTGGAGATACGGCGTCTTCGGTCCAACCACGCACGGTAGCCTGTACGATCTCCAAATTCCGTCGACTTGCGCCCAACGGGAAAAGGCGAAAAGGACACCCGTCGATCACGAGGACCCCTGAAAATATGTACGGAAAGTTACGGCATACGGGCCACAGGATGCCCGATGGTCTTTACATGCAGGGCTTGACGGCTTTCGTCCGATGGTTTTTAATATAGTTGGATACAGTCGGTTGCAAAATCCCAATTAGCAACTTTCGACGACTTAGAAACTTTGGTCAGTTTCAAACCTAACGTCTATTGGTCCCTTTTACTGAAGCACCTGCATGGATTTCCGGGTAAATGGGTATTTTTATTAACCAATAGGAATATCATTAGGTTAAGAGGTACCACGTATCGACCAGCTGAGGGTAGTAGTGTGATAGGTGAAAGGCACCTCAGTGCATGGATTCAAGACGGAGAATTTTAACAGCAACAAAAAGTTTAAGTATCTTCGCCCGTCAGTCTTTGGACCGTCACTTCAGTAGACGACGCAGTTTGGATGTACCAACCTACGACGATCGTCGTAGGTTGGTATATGGGCAGCCGCCACGTGCAGGGGAATAACTTCTGGCGAACCTGTCCGGCCGCTAACGCAGTTTCGTCATTCCGACAGGTAGAAAGTCGAAACGGGTGGAAAGTCGAACCCGGCGATAGCAACGGCGAAAAGACGAAAGCCGTCAAGCCGACCGTCACTCTAGTAGGCGACCCAGTTTCGATGAGTCGACAGGTGGCAAGTCGCAAAAGTTCGACCAACTACGCGCCAGTCAAGCTCGATCGACTCGCTAACGTCAAAATGTCGCGAGACGACTTTAAAGCCATTAAAGATGCCCGCGAGTGAACGCCAATAGCGTCTCACTGAACAAACGCCTTTCGTCCTCCGCTCAAGATACGCCGTCTTCGATCCAGCCACGCACGGAAGCCTGTACGATCTCCAAATTCCGACGACTTGTGCCCAACGGTAAAAGGCGAAAAGGACACCCGTCGATCACGAGTTATCCACTGAAATGTACGGAAAGTTACGGCGTACGGACCACAGGATGCCCGATGGTTTTTAATATAGTTGATACTGTAAGGAGGTGAGAGAGGCACACGCTGGCTACGTACAGTACGTTGGCACGTGACTTTTGTTAGAGAGTGCTAGTCAGCTGCATCAGTTAATGATCAATTAACTAATTATTGAACACGTGACTGCATCCGTGGTCTGAGGTCTCTAACTATATACGGTGAGCCGCTATGGCGAGCGGGTCAGGCGAGCCGGAGTGCAGTCCATCATCCGCAGGGCCAGCTGTCGGCGGCTCGCGTGATGCCCGGCCCCCGCAGGTCTGGACCTGCAAGCTTTCTTGTGCCGCATGTCACCGAGGACGAGGGAAAAGCAACTACGACAGGCAGGGCTAACCACGGCATCAGAAGCGGGGCTGGTTAACTCCGACAAACCAGCTGACAAGGGCGAAAAAGTAAGCCGTGCGCCGCGAGATCATGAAATTACATGTTCAGGGATATGCGCACCAAGCGGAAGATTCTGGACGCCTTTCACGAGAGCGGATTGTCGCAGCGCCAATTCTGCAAAACTAGCGACCCCCCCATCCCGATTTCAACCTTCAACCGCATGCTCACAGAGGAGGCGGCCATCAAGGCTGCAGCAGACAACCCCAAGCTAGCGGGGAAGAAGTGCCCAAGTCGTGTCAGAAACCCGACTACGGCCAAGTTTCCCTTGGTGGAGAAAGAGGTGGCCACTGAGATTCGCGAGTATCGGAGCAAGGGGTACATGGTCAACCGCGCGCTTGTGCGCGTAAGTTTATTTCCATCATAATTGTCGGTATTTTTCCTGCTGCATTTTGTACATGTCGCACTAGTTTGCTGAGTTTCGATTGTTTCATGAGTATGCATGCAGCCCGGCCGGCCCCGTGAGAATTTGACGTGGAAGAGCCGAAAGTATGTAATGGTCTTCTTCGTCGCATGCAGCCAAATGATGCAGCGTAACCACCCAGCAACGGGTGATCATGAATTATGTAAGGGTTGGAAACTAGCAGTCTTGCTCATTTCTTGGCGATATCCCAGCTGCCCCCCCTTTATTTGCAAGATATTGCTCATGATGCAAGAAGGCTGGAGCAGTGGAGGCAACCTGGGACAAGGCCGGATGTGAGGCAGCTGACGTGGTGGGAAGGGGGGGGCAGCCGACCAGGTGGGGGCAGCAGGGGTCGGCAACCCAGCCGCGGGAGCACCACCACCAACGGATCAGGCCACCCGCCCAGCCAAGAAAAAGTCCAAGCCTTCTCTCCCTCCTCTCGAGCTTCCGCCACAGCGCACTGTGGCAAAGCATGCCGAGGTGCTGACAACGGCGGACTGGGCCAAATACCAGGTTATCACCTTGTATGGTGACGGCCTGACGTACTACGGAAACCCTGACCCACAGGACCCGTATGCAAAGAAGTATGACAACCACTGGCGCATGGTGGTCAAGTAAGTATCGTTGCATGGGTTGGCTCCAAGATATACTGGACCATTTATGTGACAAGAATGTACACTCTGTATGTAACTCTGCAAACCCATGCCATGTGTGACTAGGTAGCATGCAGTACATATGTCTACCGCACACATGCGACAGGTCACGTCGGCATGATCAAATGGGCCAACATATTAGTAGGCGTATGAGCACACACACATCACACATCACACATCGATCACACATCACCCATCACACATCGCACATCACACATCACCCATCACACATCACGCGTACATCACACGTACATATGCACTGTCACACGCACACGCACCACAACACAGGGACGCACCCCCCACACCCCCACACCCCACACCCCCACACCCCACACCCCACACCCCACCCCCACCCCAACCCCCACCCCCACCACCACCATGTACCGCCGCCGCCGCCACCACCACCACCACAACAACAACCACCACCAACAACAACAACATTGTACTTCGCATTTGTAATGCATTATTATGGTGTGTGGTTGTGTGTCTTGGCACGTTTCTTATGTGCAGGTACCCTAAACAGCATGAGCAGAAGCGCACGGAAAGGGTGAAGCAAACGTTTGTGATCGCTGACTGCGGAGTCGCATGGTGCCTTGTTGCGATGTAGACTTTTCCCTGTGGGCCCAACTGCCCTTCATGTTTTTAATATCTGGCCATCATGTTGTAAACGGAGGTATTAGGGTTGCCGGTTGCGTCATTAATAATCGCACCCGCCTGCCGTATTTCTGGCACACCTTGAATAGGCTAGGTAGGGCTTGCCGTGACCTTTCCGGCACAGTTTATATAGCACTGAAACGAGTGCAGACAGTATAGCTGAAACTAGCGCATTATAGGTGTTACACATCCATGCCACACAACTCGGTGGGACATGTCCCACCAACCTGTGTTTTGTATGTGTATGAACATGTGTCCCACCTACATGTAATTGAAAATTTGCCTGTCCCACCGACCTGAATTTTGAACATGTAACTGTCCCACCACACTGAATTTTGAAAGCTACCCTGTCCCACTTACATGAATACCTGAAACATGGCTGTTCCACGTACCTGAACCTGGTGTCTCTCCTAGGTGAAAAGTGTTCCACTCGCGTCCCACCTACGTGAGCTGCCCCTGTAGAACGTGCCCTAAGAATGGGACACTTCTACCAGAGCGAACTTTAGCACGGCGCGCCCATAAAGAATTTTCAGCCATGATTTCTAATACTTTCTTTAAATCACGTAGGTGCGTTTCAAAATCAGGAGAATAAATAAGGATATCATCTAAGTAAGCTTGAGCACAAGAACGGTCATGCTCAGATAAAGAAACAGAGGAGAAGGAAGGATCCTTTAAATCAGAGGACACTTGAGGAAGGTGGGAATTTCCCATAACAGGTCTAAGCACTTCATTCATTAACATTTGGAAAGAGGCAGGAGAGTTACAGAGTCCCATAGCCGCTACTCTAAACTGGTAATGCCCAAAAGGGGTAGCAAAGGCGGTTTTGTGGCAATCCTCAGGAGCTATACGTAGTTGCCAAAAACCATCCGCACAATCTAGTACTGTGAAACAGGTAGAACCTTTAACCTTATTAAATATATCATCAATACGAGGTAGAGGGTATTTAGACTTCACAGTAATATCGTTTAGCTTCCTATAATCAGTAACTAGGCGAAACTTGCCATTTGGTTTAGGAACTAACAGGACACCAGCGGAGTAGGGGGAGTTACTAGGCTCTATCAATCCTGCTTCTAATAGTGATACTAAAATCTGTTTTAGTTCCTTTAATTCTGTAGGGCCCATTCTATACATCGGAGAGTGCGTAGGAACTGCACCGTCCTTGATAACTACACGGTGTAAAACAGAACGAGGAGGAGGATAAGAAGGAGTCTTTTCTTCAAATACTTTTGAGGAATCTATCACAGCCATGTATCTACTATTTCATTTTCAGTAAATCCCACTCCTATTGTATCCACTGTATTTACATCTATATCCACACTATTATTAGTGATAGGTATCTCTTGTACTTCTAACTGAAGGAACATACATAATAGGTATCCATATTCCTTTAGTTCAGATCGCAATTCGTCATTGGACATTAATACTTCAGGTATAGGCCTCACAGGAGGATCAACAGGTGCAGGAGGAGTAATATCTACCAAGGATAAATTTTCTAATCTATAATGACGTTCTGGTACCCAGTAGGAGCTATCTGGAAACCAAATGACCATAGTATCATAATTAATAGTGATTTTATTATCCTGATGCCAATCTAATCCTAGTAATAC
The DNA here is from genome assembly GCA_009746045.1 of Mesostigma viride. NCBI lineage: Eukaryota > Viridiplantae > Streptophyta > Mesostigmatophyceae > Mesostigmatales > Mesostigmataceae > Mesostigma > Mesostigma viride. The sequence continues at coordinate 632,389 of RPFO01000138.1, forward strand.
ATCAGCTGTAGTGATAGGGCCTATAGTGGCCGTCAGGTTGACCGTACGTCCTTGTATGACCAGGGGAAGGGACACCGTACCCGGGGAATGACTGGTGCGACCGTCAGCATAATGGACAGTGACAGTTTTTGTGTGAGGGGTAGGGACTAGTCCTAAACGCCTAACTAGGGCCTCGCTCACAAAGGAGCTAGCCGCACCGCTATCCACTAACACAGAGACATTCAAGAGTTCATCAGCATGCAGGAAGGGGTCTACAACAGTATGAGGGACGGTTAAGCCACCATTCAAGAACATAAGAGGACGCACACGTAGTGGTAGGGATGATTCAGCTCCTACAGAGGTTATAAAAACAGGCAAGCAAAAATTAATATCTGGGGTACTATCTAAGGACCTGTCCAGGTTACCCCCGGCTGACAGGCCTACTGTTCCCCCTCCCCCCCAAATCCATAGGAACGAACCCCGAAGAAGACCCTGGCGGAAAAGCCACTGCTGGAGGGTCACGAGGGATTGAAGAGGGTGCGGGAGCCTGATTATCATAGGGGAACCCTGGGGATCCTGTCTGCACAGCATTCAGCCTACTAGGGGTAGCTGAAGGAATGCGTCCTGAAGTGGGACGAATAGGAGCACGCTGAGGGGTACGAGGAGGGCGAGCGTCGGGATGAGGGGGAGCACCCGAAAGGAACTTGGGGCACTCACGTTTAAGGTGACCTACTTCCTTACAATGATAGCAGGTAATATGAGAGACATCCAGAGCTGAAAGGTCAGTCACACAGATATCTAATTCTTCTACATAGGAGTTCTCCTCCTCAGGGGTAAGGCTTATATTATTAATACGGGAACGGGTAGGAAGAGAAGGTGTGGAGAAGAAATCTGCTACTCGTAAAAGATGCTGACGCACATGCTTGAGGGGCAGGTCAGTAAAACGGTAGGCAGAGAACTGGCGCTTGACTTCACGCAATAAGGGTCTACTGAGGCCCTGAAGGAAGCGAGCACGTACTTCTGCACCCGACAAATCCCTAATTCGTACCATCTGAGCATCAAACTCTTTCATATATTCTTTGAAGGACTTGGTACCCTGCTGCAAGGTGCCAAAGGATAATCTATCCTGCCAATCTGCATCGGGAGGGACTAAATGGTTCTCTAAACGCTTGAACAATTCTGCTACAGAGTTTGGGTAGGCATGAGAGGCAAGAGACTCACACTGGATGAGGTTAGCAAGTTCAGGAGTAATGCAGGTAGTAAGATAATGAGGAACTAGTACAGCATCAGAGAGGCGCCACCTATTGTGGTTCTGCCAGGACTCTGTGTTCTGGGTGAGCAACATAATGAAGGTGAAAAACTGTTGAGGGGTAGACTTGACATCCAGCTTAGGAAGGTTGGCAAAGAGGGGAAGAGCAGGAGGCTTAGGGGGATTAGAAGAATCAGTTTTTCCCATAGGGCCACTATCTTCCACTGCTACATAAGCGGGATAGAAGGAAGGGATAGGAAAAGTCTTGGGTAGGGGTCTAGAGGGAGCCACCGTTTCCGGATGGTGCCCATAGGAGAAGGGGACAGTATATTGCTCACGAAGAGAGGAATAGGCAAAATGATCATAATTCCTATCATCTAGGGGCATGGTACTGAAATCATTATTAACTTCTAAATCAGCCACACGGGTAGGAACCTGGGCAGCCTCATAGGCCGTCTCAGGGTAGGACCAGGAAGCAGGTGGGAAAAAGGGAACTGCACTAGGGCGCCCAGAAGGGCCGACAGGGGCCGAGGTACGACCCGTGTTAATAGCAGGCATTGAAGGCACAGGGTGGGAAGGAGGCCTAGGAGCATTGTTAGTGTGTGAGGACCTGCTGGAGGGGTGAGCCAAGGTTGCAGAAGGGGCAGGGGCCTGGTTCACAACGAAAGAAGGTTCCTCACTAAATCTGACTTGGGAAATACGTTGTTCATAGGTAGGTGGGGTAATTGAGGGACGACGGCGACCACCAGCAACAGGAGAAGGCGGTGAGGTACGCAGAATACCTTGAGGAGTGAGATGGTGTACCGTTTCCAAGGAGTCCCGTCGGTTACCACGAGTATTGTTATTGTTAATGTTATTAGTAGTAGTATTATTATTATTATTGGTAGGTATAGGCGACATATCTCCACCCACTGGATCCATCTTTAATTACGTAAAGGAATAGGAATCAAAAGAAGAAAGCAACAAAAGAAAAAGGAAAAACCTTGAAGGTCTGCAGCAGGAACAAAATTAAAATCAATCCTTTTTAACAACAGTAATGGATAGGGAACCAAACTCCAAAGTGAGAGGAGTATCTGAAGCAGATGCAGATGCAGCCCGTTTAGGGGGAGAAGAAGGAGGGGTAGCAAAGACTAGAGCTTCTACTGGAGGGCGACCATGAGGAGTAGGGCGTACATGCAGGCCTAAATCTGTTTGGCTATGATCTATAAGGAACTGCTGAGCTGTCGCGTTTGCGTGCCATTATATCCTAGCCTATCACTTGGAAGGCATATCCATAGCAATAGAGTACTCTTGTGTGTGATCCACTATATTAAATAATGTGGAAATGATAGGTGTGGTCCTTGACGGCACCACCACCTTCATGACAGGCAGCGCAGCCAGCCGATATTTATATTATGAAGATTGCAATAATGCTTTATGATGAAAGCAATGCCCAAACCATTCATTCCATAACATTTGACAAATTACAATGAATGCCGAGTTGTGCTGCCGCAACTGTAAGAGTAACTACATATCCTTGAGACCCATCGAAATCACCACAGACCAACCATGACGCCACTGTGGCGCAACAGTGTTTACTTACGTCATAATCTATATCAACTGTGTGACTCTGCGCTCATGTCCCAGTTACTGGCACACTGGCCAACGACGAACCGGCCCTTTCCCGGGACTGTTCCCGGGTCAGCAGAACGTTTCTCGTCCACAATGCCAACAACATCCCAACCGGATCAAACCATTGTCAATCTTATCAACCATCGTCATGGCAACGACATGCAACCACTCACGGGGGCTGCTCCGGGCTGTTCGAGAAGTTTAACCCCATGAAGACAACAAACTAGTTGTGAGGGAGAGAAACGAGCGAACAACGACCACCATGGCCGCTGCGCTGCTCCTAAATACCTCCAAAAATCCCGGCATCCATGCGCTGTCGCATTTGCCAGCAAGCCGCCTGACGTGCAGTTAGACTGCCAGCAAAATGCAGAGCAAGTCTGTTCGACAACCACGTGCGAGCCAGCACACCGCACACTACGATCTGCGTATCTAGCTTTGTCAGATGGACTGAACATCATTCCGTCTGGACAATACAAAAGATTCATAACTGCCAAATGTCACGCACCGGAATATTGCGCAAGCCACCAAGGCTTTGCGCCCCAAAGTCTTGCGCCTGAACCTAAGTCAGGTCACCTAAGACTGTCACTCTAGAAATTCAGGCCTTTCCGGCGCGGCGCTCCACACCGGCCCAAGGAACAAAGCCTGCGGCCTACTGAATCGGAACCAACCAAACGTCGGTAACGATTCCGATTACGGCAACCGCGTAACTTCTTGAGTGCACGGACGTAAATGATCACGGACGTGACAGCTGTCGCGTTTGCGTGCCATTATATCCTAGCCTATCACTTGGAAGGCATATCCATAGCAATAGAGTACTCTTGTGTGTGATCCACTATATTCCCCCCCACTTTTTAGCTCGAAAAAATGAAGAGCCAAAAAGTCAAAAAGAGGATCACATAGGGAAAAAAAAATTCCCACGACAGGACCACACATGCTTTTCAAATAGGCTAAGCAATAACCTCTTCAGTGCTTTTTCAAGGATAAGCATAATCCTCTTCATGGCTTTTTCAAGGATAAGCCTAATCCTCTTCATAGCTTTTTAAAGGATAAGCTTAATCCTCTTCCAAGTGCTTGATTCTGCAAGCAGCTTGGGTATATCTCCGGCTCAGGCTGTCCGAACTGAACCCGCCAAGGGTTGTTCGCTCGTTTAAATAATGTGGAAATGATAGGTGTGGTCCTTGACGGCACCACCACCTTCATGACAGGCAGCGCAGCCAGCCGATATTTATATTATGAAGATTGCAATAATGCTTTATGATGAAAGCAATGCCCAAACCATTCATTCCATAACATTTGACAAATTACAATGAATGCCGAGTTGTGCTGCCGCAACTGTAAGAGTAACTACATATCCTTGAGACCCATCGAAATCACCACAGACCAACCATGACGCCACTGTGGCGCAACAGTGTTTACTTACGTCATAATCTATATCAACTGTGTGACTCTGCGCTCATGTCCCAGTTACTGGCACACTGGCCAACGACGAACCGGCCCTTTCCCGGGACTGTTCCCGGGTCAGCAGAACGTTTCTCGTCCACAATGCCAACAACATCCCAACCGGATCAAACCATTGTCAATCTTATCAACCATCGTCATGGCAACGACATGCAACCACTCACGGGGGCTGCTCCGGGCTGTTCGAGAAGTTTAACCCCATGAAGACAACAAACTAGTTGTGAGGGAGAGAAACGAGCGAACAACGACCACCATGGCCGCTGCGCTGCTCCTAAATACCTCCAAAAATCCCGGCATCCATGCGCTGTCGCATTTGCCAGCAAGCCGCCTGACGTGCAGTTAGACTGCCAGCAAAATGCAGAGCAAGTCTGTTCGACAACCACGTGCGAGCCAGCACACCGCACACTACGATCTGCGTATCTAGCTTTGTCAGATGGACTGAACATCATTCCGTCTGGACAATACAAAAGATTCATAACTGCCAAATGTCACGCACCGGAATATTGCGCAAGCCACCAAGGCTTTGCGCCCCAAAGTCTTGCGCCTGAACCTAAGTCAGGTCACCTAAGACTGTCACTCTAGAAATTCAGGCCTTTCCGGCGCGGCGCTCCACACCGGCCCAAGGAACAAAGCCTGCGGCCTACTGAATCGGAACCAACCAAACGTCGGTAACGATTCCGATTACGGCAACCGCGTAACTTCTTGAGTGCACGGACGTAAATGATCACGGACGTGACAGAGCTTCTTCAAAGGACATAAATTTCTTATACCTAATTACGTTATATTCACGATTCTGAACGATCTTCCTAGCGTCGGACCAAGAAAGGAAAATGGAGGACCATTGAGGCGTAATCACTACGTAATATTTAGCTAGACTATTATCGCTAGAAGAATGGGAAGGAGCAGTAAAAGATCGCCGTTGGCTCATGGTAACGCACCTGGTAGGTCTTGAGCAGTCAAATGAGGAGAACGAGGAGAAGGCGACTTATCTCGGGTGTCTGAAACCGAACCAGATTGACGACGCACGTAGGGACGATGTTTCCAGCGCCAGGTGGTCGTAAGTATCCGGTTTCAAGAATTCTGCGTCCGGCGAAGGGTCGTCTAAATACGAAGCAGGCACGATGCAGAAAAAGGGTAATCTACGAGACGCTAGCCGTCTCTCTATCGTCGAACCAAAACCAGCAACTGTCTACGGCAGTAAACCATCTTTCTAAGGAAACAAGACGAGGAGCAGGAGCTATATACGAAAGGATTTTCCGCTTCGAGCAGGTCTAACGTCTAGGCAGGGCGTGTCCTGAATCAGGCAGCACTATCCTCCTAGCTTGACGGCGACCCGCCCATTACCTGTCAAGTACGTGTCGTCTTCTTTTTCCCAGCCGCGGAAGGGTTGATTCAATGACGTATGTTGCAAAGGATCGTCGTCTCGCTCTCTATCTAAACTACCTCCGAGTCCATTGTTACGCCGCAAGCCTCGGCCGCCACCTCTACCTCTACCTGTCCTGATACTACCTAAACTAGTGAGGCTGCTTCTATTTACACCCCTAGCGAAAGACGACCGAGACGAACCAGATCTCAATGCATTTACATATGTACTACTGTAATACGCCATAGGCCATTTAATCAAACCCGTTTACTCCAGGAAAAGAGGAAGGAAACACAACTAAACTGCCGTGACCCAAGCTAATATGTGCTAATTCATTTAACACACGCCGGGTGACCACACAAGGAGTGGAACGTGCATAAATGGTCACCAACGGTCCAACAGGCTCGGGCCGACCTGGCCCTCGCCTGCAGAAACACAGAAACACAAGCAGGTGCACAGATGCACGCCTGTCCACTACATTCTACAAAAGGATAAGGACCACTAATATAGTACGCGGCGCGGCGCCCAAAGGCACCCACTATACCACAGTACTGAACTACGGGGACAATCATGTCCAAACTAGGACTGCACGTAACCTAGGAACAACCGAGGCCAAGGACCTAATTTACGTCCGTAACTACAACGAATTGTTACGCGACGTAACAGGAGGCCTGGTGCTTATGAGCGAGGAGGAGTACAAGGATCTAGAGGGGAGAATCGGCGGCACGGTTCCACTTTCACCGTACGAAATGCGTCTGAAGGCGGTGTACGAACTGGTTCACCGGTTGTACATGATTCCGTATGATCTCATCGACGACGAGCTCCCTCAAATTCTGGACAAGGAGATGGGGAGGAAGGCGTCCGCTGGCATTCGGCAATATTCGAAGTTGACGGGACTAGGAACCAAGGAGCATTTCAGAGACAATCTGTTGATTCTGCAGAAGTCAGAGTCCTTGTTTGATTTGAAGGCGTATTCTCGTTTTGGACTAGCACAGTCTCTGGCCATTACGCTCAAGCTACTAGAAGGGACGCCTATCATCGACTTCATCACGACGGCTGATCCGTCCAATCTCACAATGAAGTTGACGCGCGACGAGACGATTGCACTAGGGAATAAAATTGATAGCGAAATTGCTGACAAGGCCTGGTTCATGCGCTCAACGTTTGGATACCAACGGCGAGCAGGCGAGGCTGGTCGTTTGTCTTTTGCACAGTGTAGCGGGCTCGTCAACAGGTTGTTAAGCCCGACTCTGGGAATTTCTGCCAAAGGGGCGAAGGGCAACAGCCGTGGCGGTGGTTACTTGGAAATTTCGAAGGCGGACATGCACGCGTTTCTTGATAGGTATAAACCCTCGTGGTGGGGCGATAGTTAGTCTCCATGCTTTGCTGTAGACTAAGTCTCAAAGGCATTGTGAATACATACAACGTATGAATAAGCCTTGTAAACCTACGTTGGTACGTGAATATAAATACCACGTGGGCTATGCAGATAGGAATGCTAGTCGAGTCGCATACGTTTCCCTAGATAGGTACTTTGGGTACTGAGGTACGTGACAGATGTCAGTACCCAGTATACGTAGTGTCCTGTCATTGGACGGTACTAGAGTATCCTAGATAGGGACCGTACTGCAGCGTGCATTGATCTGTGATCGCACGATGCAGTGACTAGACGCTACCTGTCATCGTGTGGCCTCGGGCCAACGGTCTGCACCCAACGGTCACTGGCGGCGCAGCCGGTGAGAGGAACGTTGATAAAGGGTAAACCTATTTTCTAATGAACCAAGCAATTCATTGCTCAAGCTTCAGTGTTCTCAAGCAATATATCCCACCGCATTCTAACTTGAATTTTATTTGCTACCATGGCTATCACGAACAAGAATGTCGCTAAGAAGCTTACCTACAACGAGGATGATGATGGGCAGGATCGGCGGATGCCCAGAGACAACAACAAGAAGCCGGCTGGCGATGCGGCCATTTCCAAGAAAAAGAAAAAGAACAAAAAGACTCACAATGGTTGCCAGGACGAGGGGACGGCGGCTGCAAAGCCGACCGACCTACCCCCCTCCCCTGCGAGGCCGGAGGCCGAGACGGCTCCCCCCGGGGAGACCGGCTTACCCTCGACTCCGGCGGCCGCCCCAGCCGCAACCACGGCTGGCGCGGCCATGGCTGCGGAGACCTCGGTGGTAAACCCCACTGAGGCTCCACAGTCCGGCCCCACGTTGCCATCTCTTCGGGAGCGTATGCCCCGTCAGACGGCCTCGGTGGCACCGGACGGGACGATTACCTTTCGTCCCGCCACATCAAACCTTAATGTCCCTTTCGCCCAGGGACATAACCACATTGAGCTAACGTTTGGGCGACCCTCTGCGTCCCTTCTTCGCAAGAAGAAGGACATGGAGAGTATTAAACTCGCACGGGTGGTGCGAAAACCTGTGGAACCCATCGCCGGACAACCAATGTCCGACGATGAGGTATCCGACACTGCCAGTCTCCCCGATGGGGAGACTGAGATCAATCTTACCCCAGCGCTCCTGGCGGTCGAGCAGGCCGCGCTGGTGGCAAATGAAGAACGCCGAGCGCGGCAGCGGGACCGAGAGGTCCGCCGAGAGGCGGCTTTTCGGCTCGCCGCTAAGCGGCAAGAATATGAAGAGGAAGCCGCCCGTCGCCTGGCTACCCACCAGGCGATGGCGGACGCGTACCGCGAGGCCACCCAGCGGTTACGTGACCTCTTAAAAAATGCTGACTATCCCATGGACTATGCGGACAGTCAAGACCTGGCCGAGCTTGCTCGGTCAGCACACTTTAAAACCATGTCCTCCATCACCCAAGCCAGGGTCACGGAGGCCATCTTGGCCAAACATGGGGTGGTAGCTGAAGAAGCCCCCCCGCTGGAAACCACCAGCAAGAAACCCTCTCCCCCCCAACCCCTGCAGTACAAGGAGGGACTGCTGGCCCTGGGCGCGAGGAAGGGCAAAGAGGCGGACTGTCCAGTCCGGCCTGCTATGATCATGGGAGAACCACTCCCTGACATACCCGAGGATGAGGCTGCTTTCAGGCAGCCCTCCGGGAGCATGAGGTACGCAAGGAGATGAAGCGTCTCATGCGGGAGGAGGCCAGGAGGAGAGCAGAGGCAGACACCCCTGCCCGCCCCTCCACCGATGGGGCTGGACCCAGTGGGGTTACCCGGACACCCCCGGGCTCCCCCAGGGCCACCATGACCCCCCCTCCCCCTCCCCCACCACCCCAGGTTCGCCCTGTGGGTTGGGGCCCCCTCCCAAACCAGGGGGGGTGGCCAGGACCCCAGGAGGCCCTGGGGGGAGGTGCAGAGGTGCCACAGGCACCCAACAGGCCTGCTGAGGCCCCCCCAAGGAGCGGGGATGTCCTGGAACAGCTCGCCATTCTCCAGGCCCAGCTGGCCTCGTTGCAAGATCAGCAGTTAACAGCTAACCAGCTGCAAACTGTCGAGGGCCTGCGCGCCCTGATGTCGCGGTATGAGCGGGGGACCATCAACCTGGACCCCACCCGCCTGCAACAAGCAACCGACAGCTTCTTGAGGGCCAACCCCCCTCTCACAGGTGTGTTTAACCCTCATAAAAAGGAATCCAAAATCAATATTGCTGGCTTGCCTGAGGGTCACACTGTTGAACAAGCTAAGCAATTTGTTTTTGCTTTGGAGTATGGGATGGAAGGTCTTAACCTTAGACATCAGTTTAAGGCTCTCAGGGCCTCCTCCACATTCCATCAATCATCTCCTGCAATCAGAGCATTGATTCAAACCTATCAGGAACGTACCCTGACACCTGAAGCAGCCATTGAACAGTGGCCTACCTTTATCACTGATCTGAAACAGCTAGTGCTTACCAATAACCACATGGAAGCAGTAGAACGTTTCAACTGGCTTGCTGCATATAAGGTGAACAAGAATAACCTCTCTGGGGATGCAAAAACATACAGGGTAATGATTGAGAAAGACCTTGAGCTTCTCAAGCTCCAACCAAGGTATCTCATCCACACCTGGCTAACAAAAGCTAATTTGCAACCTTCTGTCCTGGCTACCCTGCTTACAGGCCTCAAGTCCCTCTGGGACAACTTCAGAGCTGCCATGCTCTATATCGAGGAGGCAGTGGACCCCCTGGGTACTGGCAACAACCAGGCCCAGGACCCCAAGGTCCAGGGTGTCCAAGGCCACAAACGCAAGGGGCAGGCCAGCCAGGGGGGGCACCCAAGACCCACAAGTCCTCCCACCAAGGGGGCAGTGGCTCTCAGGGGCGTGGCAACACGTGGCACCGTGTGCCCCTGCATGGCAACCCCAACAACAACAACAACAACAACAACAACAGGTCCCAGCAGGGCAACAATAACAACAGGTCCCAACAGGGCCAAAACAACAACAACAACAGGTCCCAGCAGGGCCAGAACCGGTCCCAGCAGGGAAACAACAACAACAACAACAACAACAACAACCAGCCTGGCAACCCTGGGGGGTCCATAAGGTGCCTGAGGTGCTTCCAACGAGGGCACGCACGGCACAACTGCCCCAACAACGACTCCCTGGCCAACGGGGTGGATCTCTGCCCGGGCTGCTGGCACGCACGTCATCCCCTGGGGCCTCCAGGCAGCCGTTGCAACAGGCCTCGCTACCCAAATCAATGTGAGTTCACTCACCTTATGTACTCTGAGGATGATGATCTCATTACCATTGGGGATGGCAACCAGGGCATAATTGATTTTGAGGCAGCAACCTTACTGTCCTCCCAACACCCTGTTCTGGAACCTTACATAAAAGCACTAACCCCTACTGTTGACAACTCCATAGATATCAAGGAGCTTGCTCATCAGCTGCACCTAGCCATGGGTCATGAAACAGTGGCTGAGGAACTGGCCAGACGGCTGGGGGGTAGTAGCATGGGAAAACAACTCAGGAATGCAGTAAAACTGGCTAGACAACACTGTCAAGAATGTCAGTTCAATAGCCCCAAACCTCAAAAATGGCATACTGCAACTCCTTCCACCAATAGGGGCATGATAGTGGGGGATGTGATGCACATCAACAAAGATGTCCAACCCTACCTGATCCTAAAAGACTCATGGTCCAGGTTCACAGTAATGGAACCCCTACCTGGCATGTCTGCAGGGCAGCTACGTGTTGCACTCATGATTGCTTTACCCAGATTCTACCCAGTTGACAGAATTTTGCTTGATCAACAATTTTCTTGTCTGACTGACCTGGAAGGGTGTGAAGCAATAGAGATTGCTGGGCTGGAAGATCATGAGGGTCAGGGGGTCATTGAAAGAACCATCAGATCTGTCAAAACCCTACTAGCCAAAAATCCTTCCAAGGATGCTACTTCAGGGGTCTATTGTGACAGGGCACTCTGGTGTCATGAAATGTGCACAACCCTAAACATGAGACCTGTCTTGCATGCCACGTGGGGTGAAGTAATCCCAGCAGGCCTGCAGGCAGGTGTATATCCCCCAGAGGTGATAGCACTGTACAACACTGCACGTGCACAAACCTCAGCAAAACTGGCAGAAAAAGATAAAACCCATTCCAGGCCAGTATTCCAAAAAGGTGATCAAGTTCTCTATTACAAGGAAAACAGCTTTGGTAAGGTTGGAACTTGGCTAGGTCCAGTTACCATCCGTGGATTTACCAAAAACAGCAAGACCGTGGAGGTCAAGCACAATATCAATGGGAAGCGTCACAGGGTGAGCTGTCATAGAATTAAGAAGTATTATTCTCCCATGGCAGACGTGCCTGGGGAAGAGTCTTTAAGCATGGACTCACTACTTCTATCTGGCAACTCCAGCATGCCCAGCAGTAGCTCTGAGCCACCAATTACTGCTGTTGACAGCACCACAGCACCCTCTGTGAACCCTTCCACCCTCAGTGAAGCCAGGCCCACTTCACAACCTGGGGATTGCTTAACCAGGCACGAGGTAGCTGGGTTGGAAGCATTAGCTCAGCCCCAAGGCACCAAATTGTCTGCCAACCCTCCCGCTCTGAGGTCAAGATTGGCAGTCGCCTTGCAAGCATTACACAGGTCACATAAGCAACAAGCTGCTGTGGCCGCAGGGTTGGCAAAAGTCTCAGCTGTGTGCACTAGTCAGGACCCCTGGACCCTGGCAATAGACACTCAGGCACAGGTCAGTGTGATCAGTGCACAAGCCATCCCTGGTCTTGAGATTGCACCTTCATTTTGGGCACGGGTGCAGGATTTCTCAGGCCAAAGCTCACTGGATGTAGTGGGACAAGTGATGCTCCCTATACTTGGTATTCAGACACCCTTCCAGGTGGTGGAGGGGTACTCTGGTAACACCTTGTTGGGGGAACCTTTTGTATCCTATCCTGGGGTGCTTATCTCAGCTAATGAGCTCAGTGTCACAGGGGTGGGTGCAGTTCCTCTGGACCACTTTAAAATCCCTCTCTCCAGTATTGTCCCTGGTATGGATGCTGTCATCAAGGCAGTCAACACTCAGTATGCACCAGGGGAGATCCCTGATCTGGACAAGTTAGTGCACAGCCAGTTCCTCCATCCCTCAGCCTTTGGGCTGGGTAAGTGGGACATAGCCATGCACTCACCCCACCAAATCTCCCACGTCATACAAGAATGCAAAACACAAAAAGGGTTTACCAAGTGGCTGATGGCCATTGTCCACCAAGCCAGGCAGGAATGGGTCCTGCCCAACCCCAAAAACCCTCAATACAAACCGCCTGTCACCCCTTCATGGGACGTGCCAGAGGGAGCCAAAAAGCTCAGATTAAAATTTGTTCTCAAACAAAAACCACAAAAAGTGGGCTCCCCAATCTTCCATGCCAGACCATGTGTCACAGAATTAAAGGGGACCTCCACACTGCCAAAAGGGGAAACATACACACCTGGGCTGCAACAAACCTCACTCAGGATCATGCTCTCCCTCTTCCTCCACAACCTCAATGCAGGCCAAGACTATGTCTGCAAAGCCACTGATATTAAAAGGGCCTTCCTCAGGGGGGACCCAGAAAAGGCTGAATCTGTGTGGAAAGGGAAGGTGTACGTGGTAGACACCCCAGCTGTGTGGAAACCTTATATTGATGAGCCCCACCTTATCATCAACATTGGGGTGGAAGGGCTTGTCAGTGCCCCAAAAATTTTCAGAGACTCAGCAGAGGAAGTATTCAAAAAGCTCAAGGCCACGTATGATGACCTGGACCCATGCTTTTTTGTTGTACCCACCCCCTCTGGACTGCTGTTCTTTGTGTGGCATGGAGATGACCAACTCATTTGTGGGCCTAGAGCTGAGGTGGAAACCTTTATTCAGCAGGTCCAGGAATCATATGAGATTGGCAAACAGGTGGAATTGAGCACAACCCCCATCCAGTTCTGTGGCATCATGTTGCAGCTGCATAGGCAGCCAGATCAGTGGGTCTGCTCTCTCTCCCCTCCTGCAGAATATATCCAAGATTGTCTAGATCTGCTGCAGGACAACTACCTCCCCTTACATATGTGTGCCACTGTTCAGGGCAAACTGGGGTGGTGGTCAGCCATCTGTGGGGCTCCCTTAGCTGTCATCAGCAGGGTCACCCATGATGTTCTAGTCAAGATCAAATGCAGTCACATCAGGAAGTTGGTCAATGACTGTCCCCCCCTCATCCTCCATGGCCTGAATCTGATGGAAGACATCCACATCCAATGTGTCATGGACAGCTCCATGGAGAGCAGAACAATCAATCAGATGGGGGCACGGGAATCAGGGCTGTTTTTTCTCACCAACAGGTCAGATTACATGTCCCTCACTTCCTGGTACAGCAGGCTACACCGCAGAAAACCTGGCAGCAGCAACTCAGCTGAATGTCGTGCTGTGGTGTCTGCTGCATTGCATGCTCGTTCCCTGCAGCACATGCTCACCTGGCTACAAACCCAGGCAGGCAGCACATGCAATGTCATCTCACATCTCTATACTGACAGCCAATCTGTGATCAGCTTTCTAACCAAGAAATCTGTCTCTGCTGCTGTCCACACTGACTTGGATTGGGTGATCCTCAAACAGGAGGCCACCTATTTTTCCAGCTGGACTCATGTGGATGATGAGGACAACCGATCAGAGTCAGTGTTTGAATAAATGACTGGCCATAGCACAGTACACAACCACCACACCCCCTTACCACAGCGATAGCTGCTGGGCGCCATAAAATTCAACACATTCGTTGTGGGGTGTGAGTGCTGGCTAGGTCAGATTTGTATCCATTTGCAGCTTGAGGACACAAGCTTTGTATCCACTTACTTAATGTGTGCTTCAGTAACTGGCCAAACCAGCCAGCTGTGTACACCTTATTTAATGTGCAATATAACACCTGGCCAGAACAGCCAGCTGTAACCAACCTGGCTCAACCAGCCATGTCTCTTTTGTACCCCTAATCAACTTAAAAACAATAACAATAATGTTGGGGGTGCAGACCTGCATCAAGAAATAAATAATAAAACAATACTGGAGTTAGTCTCCATGCTTTGCTGTAGACTAAGTCTCAAAGGCATTGTGAATACAACGTATGAATAAGCCTTGTAAACCTACGTTGGTACGTGAATATAAATACCACGTGGGCTATGCAGATAGGAATGCTAGTCGAGTCGCATACGTTTCCCTAGATAGGTACTTTGGGTACTGAGGTACGTGACAGATGTCAGTACCCAGTATACGTAGTGTCCTGTCATTGGACGGTACTAGAGTATCCTAGATAGGGACCGTACTGCAGCGTGCATTGATCTGTGATCGCACGATGCAGTGACTAGACGGCTACCTGTCATCGTGTGGCCTCGGGCCAACGGTCTGCACCCAACGGTCACTGGCGGCGCAGCCGGTGAGAGGAACGTTGATAAAGGGTAAACCTATTTTCTAATGAACCAAGCAATTCATTGCTCCAAGCTTTCAGTGTTCTCAAGCAATATATTCCACCGCATTCTAACTGCGATGAGAAGGATTATTCGATCACGTCGTTGTCTGGCCTGTCGACGGATGAAATCGCTCCTTTCCTGCAGGGAGCGGATAAGTAAAATTTAATATTTTAATGAAGCCCGTTTCTGCCATGCATTTCTTTGTAAAAACGGTTTACAACCTCCAAGACGTCGCGCTCAATGTCTCCTCATCGCCGAGTAGACGTCGATCCGGTTCCGGTCACACCCCGCCGCGCAGCCCTCGCCGGCTCCCTCACCCTGCGAGGCCATGGCGAAAAATTGGGCGGTCTTTTCGTCTGTCCCTGGTCCTAATTTTAGGACTGAGTTCAACTCAGTCCTAATTTTAGGACCTAATTTTGAGGTTTTGTAGAAAATTCGCCCCGGTCGGAATATTTGGCAGAAAAAGTTTCTCAAAATTTATTCAAATACTACTTGAAAAGATCTTTCTTGGACATATTTTTGGGATTTTTTTGGATTTGGTTAGGGGGTCTAACCGTACGGTGAAAGTACAGGTGGTAGGGGTACATTTTCACGCGAAACGTGAGTTCCGGAAATGCACGACCTAGCCATGGCGGCTTGCGCCCATGCATGCAGTTTACGTTTTCGGACGATTTTGCGGGCCAAACCCAGGAAATAGATTTTTTATGTCCTAAAGATGATACAAGTGAATTTTAACCTCGCGGGGATGCGATTTACTGGGTGTCGGCACTGTTCTTGCTGGAAAAATCTGCGATTAGGCAGGTCGACGGAATGGATTACTACAATTGATTCCCGGATCAAATCGAAGGGTTTATAGGTTTCTTTCTACCTTTTATCATGTATTGTCGTAGATTAAGTCTAGTGGCAGTAAAGATTTGATGATTTCGACCACTCTGTCACGTCATGGTTTGTGTGCCGCAAAGTGCCACTTTTGCAGGCACCGCCTGGGCCAAGGTAACGCCAGCCGTGCCAGGTAAAGCTGGAATATCGCTGCTTCATCGTTTCTTGGTATTCTTACATGAGTTTAAGCTTGCGATGCGCTGTCAGTTTTGAGTCTTGATGCTCTTTCTTGACCGTTGCCTGCCCCTCTCTAAAACCATCTTTTTAGATGATCTTACCAGGCATTTGCCTTACCGTAGCGTGGCTGTACAAGGTTTTAGGTGCTGAATGGGTTAAAACACTTTCATAGATGTTAGTTATTCTCTTGCTATGTTCATACTGCATGATTGTGTGGTCGTGGGCTGCGTCAAGGGTACTGTCAAGCTTATACGGGTGAGTGAAAAATCATGGTGATAAACCACTGTCATCATGTGCCAGCAGGTATCTTGGCCATGTCATGGCAAGGTAATACAGTTTTATCCATGTCCATTCTTGTAAAGAACAATTAAATGTGACTAACCTACCCATTATATCGGTGGTTATTACTTATAATACATCCCTTTGTAGCTACGTATCCATACGCATTCCCTACATGTATGCATAGGCTTTCACACATACTAAGGTACAATATAACTGCAATATGATGATGCAAGTATGTTTTCCTATTATGCCTGAAGGGAAATGGGCTGATTGACATGGTTTGTGGCCACGCTACTATGAAGTATGACCGCACTTACATGCTTGCAAATTGCTAGCATGGCCCAGTCCTATGTATAGGACTGGCAGTATTTGGCGTGTTTCAGGCAGTGCCAGTGGCCAAATTGAGTCCAGTTTTTTGCCACAGGTCAAGAACTACATTGTTTACATGCCTGTATTTTTTTAACATGCATATGGAATTTATTCAATTTTTGCCACTCATGCTTCCACACAAAAATGCAAATTCGCCGACGGTGCCATACATCCATGTACTTTTTAGGAGTTTGGGTCAAGTTTTCACTGATGTAGTATTTTTGCCAGCAAGAGGACATCAAATACTCCATAGACCCACATCTAAGCATCTTGGATGGACCCCCCACCTAGTCACTACACACGGTTGAAAAAGGTCAACTCAGTCCTATTATTAGGACTGAGTTGGGACAGACGACGAGTTAAGAGTAAGTACGTGCAATTTTTCGCCACATCCAACAACCTACACCACCTCAGCGCTGGCCAGTGGGGGAAGGTGGCGAAAAATTGGGCGTTCTTTATATAAGAGTAAGTACGTGCAATTTTTCGCCATCACTCTCACACCTTGACAAACACCTCCTATGACCCGCGCCAAGGGGTGGCAGGGTGGCGAAAAATTGGGCGTTCTTTATATAAGAGTAAGTACGTGCAATTTTTCGCCATCACTCTCACACCTTGACAAACACCTCCTATGACCCGCGCCAAGGGGTGGCAGGGTGGCGAAAAATTGGGCGTTCTTTATATAAGAGTAAGTACGTGCAATTTTTCGCCATCCTTGTCACACCCCAAACACACCATCACAACTGCCCGGGTGGTGACAGATGCCAGCCTAAATGTCACAACCTGGTGAGCAGTGGTGGCAGGGGGCACTTCTGTTTTTGCAAGTGGTTTAGGGTTTTAGGGTTTAGGGCTTAGGGTGAGACCCCATCCTAGGCCGCGGTCACTATAGGGTCACTATAGGGGTGGCAGATGCCAGCATAAGGGTGGTGCACTTCTCCTAGTCGCGATGACGGAATGATGACGGAATGATGATGGAAGCTACTTAATTAATTAACTCCGAGGGCTGAGGACTGGACTCAACAAACAAACAAACAAAATTAATTAATTAACTCATGTGGGCACGGGGTCGTCGCCCTGTGAGAAAACAAACAAACACTTTATATTATATAATATAAAGTACATAAAACCTTCGAAAATACCTTGGACAGGCGGGGAACATGAAATATCGTGAAAATCGAAAAAAACCCGCGAGACGCAGGCCGAGCGCGGGGTGAGGCGCGAACCAAGTGAACCGCTTTTGCATCTAGCAATCCACGCTCTACTGCCTCGGCAGGGCACGTCAGTCGGTCGGTACTCAGTAGAGGCTGAGGCCTGAGCGTGTCTACAGATGTACATGTAAGATGTACTACTCATGTGCGATACTTATGGGCCTTGAGCAATTAAATAGGGTATCACTGACCTGAGACCTCCACTGTCTATAGCCGGCCTGTGGCCGCCGAAAGGGGGGCCGCCGGGCCGGGTTGGGGACGGCGTGTACCATATCTACCAAACAAACAAAAGAAATTTAATTAAATAAGTACCCACGTGCCTTGAACGGCTGCAGGACAAACAAACAAACAAAAGGTTTTAATTAAATAATAAAAACCCGGGAAGTCCTCTAACTGGCTCCCCAACAAACAATCCAGGGTTATTCCGTTCGTAATGCAAATACGGCAAAAATTGACCCATATATAATAACAAACTTCCAATGCGGACGGTGTACACCAAAGCCGCCGTAGCCGGTGAGGCGGTTTATCTTCCTACAGTACTGTATGGAACTCACTCAGCAATGCGTCGCGCTTGCCCTAGTGGCTCCTGGCGCAAGAACAATACTGTACAAGGTGTGGGACCCCGGGCCCAACAATGAGAGGCCCGGCCCCTTGGAGCTCTTCCATGCTCTCCTGGGACGCAACAGGGTGTTTACTTGCATTCCTCACGGTGACCTTACGCGCGTCACTTGGCTCCCCTGGTCACATAATGCTCCTTTCTAAACCTTTCACCTATCATACTACCCTCAGTGGGCCGGGTAACCAGCTGGTCGATACGTGGTACCTCTTAACCTAACGATATTCCTATTGGTTAATATCAAGTAACGTGCGTGTTTGCAACTAACTTGCCCGTTGAAACTCTACGGCGGAGCCAATTTTCGGAAGAACCTCACCCTTATGCTTGCAAATTCGGGACAAATTCGGTGGATCGGGATGTATGTATCACAGGTCGGACAAATATAAATGATATTTGGCCGTATTTGCGCATTTGATTTATAAATGTTGCATATTTAGTCCACTAAATTAATCCAACGGTGAACCCCGTTCGGCAAAAAATATTTGGATTAATCCAACGGCGAAACAGTTTTGACCAAAATATTTAGATTAATCCAACGGCGAAACAGTTTTGACCAAAATATTTAGATTAATCCAACGGCGAAACAGTTTTGACCAAAATATTTAGATTAATCCAACGGCGAAACAGTTTTGACCAAAATATCTAAATTAATCCAACGGTGAAACCGGCTTTGAATATTCAGTTTAAATTAATCTAAATGAATATTTAAATACTCGTGCCGCCAGGGCCTTTAACTTTAACATCTGAAGTTTCAGTCTGAACTGGCCGCGTCTGCGAAACGAATGGCATTTCGGCAAAAAATATTTGGATTAATCCAACGGCGAAACAGTTTTGACCAAAATATTTAGATTAATCCAACGGCGAAACATTTTTTACCAAAATATTTAGATTAATCCAACGGCGAAACATTTTTGACCAAAACATTTAGATTAATCCAACGGCGAAACATTTTTGACCAAAATATTTAGATTAATCCAACGGCGAAACAGTTTTGACCAAAATATCTAAATTAATCCAACGGCGACCGGTAAGCAGCCAAAAGTATTTGAATCATATTTTATTTATATTTGTCCGACCTGTGGTATGTATGGATGGATGGATTGACGGATTTTCATCCCCTATTCCTATGTTTTCTCACGTGTACGGCCTTATAAGCTTCGCCAATTCTGGCGAACCTAACGGTTCTTCCGAAAATTGGCTCCGCCTGAAAAAAATACCCACTTAAGATCTTACCCGGAAATCAACAACAACAACAACAACAACAACAACAACTCGGTCTTGAGGATTCTGTTGCAGGTCCTGACAGATCGACTGTGCGGTGCGCGCCTCGCTGACATCGTGCTCCCTGTCCTCGAAAATCTGCCGTCCTACCAAGAGACTAGCGTATATTCGTCGCAATCCACGGGCTCGTGCATTGAGGATTTTGTTGCAGGTCCTGACAGATCGACTGTGGGGTGCGCGCCTCGCTGTCAACGTGCTCCCTGTCCTCGAAAATCTGCCGTCCTACCAAGAGACTAGCGTATATTCGGTCGCAATCCGCGGGCTCGTACATTCATCCCCGCGTTAAGTTACGATTCCTTAGGTTACGGCCCCGACTTAAGTTACGACGCCCACATTTTTGCATCGTATGCTTGGCGTATACCTCAGCCAGTCATCAGTCAGTCAAGTGGGCTCCGCGCCGCACATGAGCGTATACCTCACCGCCCAACCTTTCGCAAAATATCTGGCCGGGAAATGGACTCTGGGCGACTGCTGCTGGATGACTTCGAGAGCTGTCGATTGCCGTATAAGCTTACGGTATACCCAGGGATTACCTAGAAGTCCGCCAGAGGAGGTTGAGTTGAGTGGAGTTTATTCCCGCGTCCGTAAGAGGAGGTGGGCTGGTAGCCTACTGTACAGTAATTCTACCGCTAATTAAGCTCCGCTACACTCCCAGACTGTGGGACACAACAACAACAACAACAACAACAACAACAACAACAACAACATTGAACAACAACAACAACAACAACAACAACAACAACAACAACAACAACAACAACAACAACAACAACAACAACAACAACAACAACAACAACAACAACAACAACAACAACAACAACAACAACAACAACAACAACAACAACAACAACAACAACAACAACAACAACAACAACAACAACAACAACAACAACAACAACAACAACAACAACAACACACAACAACAACAACAACAACAACAACAACAACAACAACAACAACAACAACAACAACAACAACAACAACAACAACAACAACAACAACAACAACAACAACAACAACAACAACAACAACAACAACAACAACAACAACAACAACAACAACAACAACAACAACAACAACAACAACAACAACAACAACAACAACAACAACAACAACAACAACAACAACAACAACAACAACAACAACAACAACAACAACAACAACAACAACAACAACAACACAACAACAACAACAACAACAACAACACAACAACAACAACAACAACAACAACAACAACAACAACAACAACAACAACAACAACAACAACAACAACAACAACAACAACAACAACAACAACAACAACAACAACAACAACAACAACAACAACAACAACAACAACAACAACAACAACAACAACAACAACAACAACAACAACAACAACAACAACAACAACAACAACAACAACAACAACAACAACAACAACAACAACAACAACAACAACAACAACAACAACAACAACAACAACAACAACAACAACAACAACAACAACAACAACAACAACAACAACAACAACAACAACAACAACAACAACAACAACAACAACAACAACAACAACAACAACAACAACACTCCCAGGTTGCTACAGTGGGACTGTTGACTGTTGGGACATCACACAAGTGACACGACAACAACAAGGTTGCGACCGCATTGCCGCTTTATTGTACCCAGGCTCTCTCTTTCAGTTACCTTATTGGGTGCCGGCCTGAACGAATCCTGCCAGGCTGACACACGTGAGGACCGGACGACCGGTTGGCTTGTCCCCAGCGTGGGACACTGCCCGCCTGCGGGATTCAGTGAATGCGCATTGCGCAGCGCTTCTTTGCCGGCCTTGCGTAACTGTTGCGTTCTAACGGGTAGATATTCGTATCTGACGAGTATCTTTCAGTGGTGCATCTTACAGATAAATTTCAGTGATGGAGGCCTGTGAGGCTGTGACATGGCCTGTGATGATAAATCATAGTGAAAGTTATGGTTTCTTTTCTTGCATGATTTCTGTAAGATAAATCATAGTTATGGGTGCCTAGTTAAGTCGGTTGTTCCCGAGGACCGAGGTTGTGCCATTAATATTAGCCATCTAGCTGCAAGACAAACATAGACAACACAGAGCTTTGTTAGCGAGCATGCCGACTTGCCGGCGCGCCATGTTCGGACGTGATTTCGCCATCGGCAGCTTATTCCCGTCGCCCATTAATTAGCCACTTGATGGTAAAATGGTACCGTCATCAGCTGATTGTAAGCCCAGAAGTCCGCGGCGCCCATATTTTTGCAACTATGGCCGCGGCGCCTTGGCTATGCGCGCTGAGCACCGGTCAGCCGGCACCAACAAGATACCTGGCTCAGGAAAATTGAAATGTTAGAAGTCCAATCGAAAATGCAACTAAAGCAAAGTAAGCCAGCAACATAAAATTCAAGTAGGCCGCGTAGTGAGCATATTTTTAATGCTGACTGCATGCGAGCGTTGAAACGCTAATCATTGGCCACTAGACGCCGCTGACTCGCTGCAGAGCCGGAGGTTGCCGAATGTCCGCGCCAAAGGAAAACACTGCTGTTGAGGTCGCCGACGCTAGTGCCAACATTAGCACTACTACTTACAATGCTGATCGCGATGTTAAGGCATCCCCAGCTAGTATGCGGCCTAGTGCGGGCAGCTCTTTATGGCGGCATCGCTTCGTCGTCATTAAAGCTCGGCTTTTCATGCTCTTAATTATTACCCTGGCGGTAATAGCCGTAAGCGCAATTACGTGGACTGTCAGCATAAAAGCTACGGAGGATTCTTATGAAAAAATGTCGGAAGAACTTCGTAAAGATGCGACCGGGCGGGCAGTGGAGGCCTTGAAGGTACGTGAAGCTCAACGTGCAGTTAATGATGTTGGTAGGTCCCCTTTAATTCTTTCACCGTCGGACCTACTTGTGTCTAGCTGCATGCCTCAGCTTGATCCCGATACCCGGTGCATCAGCTCTAGCTAGCTCTGCAAGCATGATCTTGTGTACTAATCCATGCATGTGAAGCTTTGGGCCGGGGTTAACGACCGGCGCGGTGACTGCACCAGGGCCTCCTGGACATGGCGGTTCATGCGGCTGATGGCTTGTACAAGAGTGTCCAGCTGGAGGTGGACAGCTTCACCCCCGACGCCATCATCACCGTCGTGCGCCGCAAGCTGTGGGCCACGTTCCACGCGTTTGAT
Source organism: Mesostigma viride (assembly GCA_009746045.1). Classification (NCBI taxonomy): domain Eukaryota; kingdom Viridiplantae; phylum Streptophyta; class Mesostigmatophyceae; order Mesostigmatales; family Mesostigmataceae; genus Mesostigma; species Mesostigma viride. Next base: position 654,916 of record RPFO01000138.1, read on the forward strand.
GAGATCCAGAGCGTGACATTTGCCAGCGCGCCGGCACCCACCATGTACTCGGTGTACTACCGGCGGGACGGGCCCGAGGCTGCAGTGGTCGGCAATGTGTCCGTCTTCCTCCCCACGGTGAACGGGACCGCGGGTGGGTCGGATATTTACGGCGTGGACCTAGACACTGGCCTGCCTCTGTACCACGGGCCCAGCATGAAGTATTGTGTCATCGGCAACTGCCCTCTGGTGATGCCACCCAACGAGTACATTGCTCCAGGCCCCAGCCTGCAGGCCACCCCCATCTGGCAGGCGGCCAGGAGGCTCCCTGTCGGCCAGTTTGCGTGGGTGACGGGCATCGGTACGTTCATTTGCTGCACACATTTCAGGCGCTAGCCGCTCTTATTTTACGTTCCGTAGACTTCATTGCTTGCTAATTACTTGCAGGCGCAGAGTGCTCTTACTGACTCCGGCCAACTGGGGGGCCTGAAGCTACAATGCCGGGTGGATAGATAACCTTCTATGAAACACACCAGGGTGTCTGATCCGGCCCCACAAACTGCCAGTGGCCTATGATGATGTCTGGATGCCACTCTCACTCAGTGTCCAGTGCGCTGGCCTAGGATGCATCGTTGGCACATGCGTGCGCGGACCGAGCTGTGCAAGTCGTCACTGTCTATCGAGGCCTCAGACTATGATATGGGTCTTAGGTCTATGACTATGTGGCTGCCTTATTGCTAGTACTACAGCAGCTGTCGTAACGCGATCGCCCGGCCTCCACCCTCACCTCCGCGTCGTGGTTCGTCCTTGTTCTTACAGGCCAGGTGCCCGTGCCCATCCTGGTGCGCGCCGTGCCCGTGGGTC
>RPFO01000138.1:660758-915758 GCA_009746045.1 Mesostigma viride
CCTCCCTCCCCAGCTCAAACGGGTGCTGGCCCGGTGCACGATTGCGTCTGTTTGCGTTCCCTCTCCCTGCCGCTGTCTCCCCTGCACGCTATGCCCCCATGGTGCTCCTACATGCAGCTTTGTGAATGCCTCACTGGCCACGCATGCGGCCAGCGGCACACTACCCCTGCTGGCCACCGTCTCGGCCACCACCCACGTGGCAGGCCACGGCCTCTTCTACGTGGACTCGCGCGCGCTCGACGTCCACGGCCTGCAGCTACGCGTGTTCCTCGGTGTGACTCGCCAGCAGTTCCGCGGTGGCTTGGACGACGCGCAGAGCCGGGGCATCGGCATCACGGTGGGCATCTGCCTGGGCGTGCTGCTGCTGGGATCGCTGCTGCTGCTGGCGTCCACGATGGGCGTGGGCGCGACCATCCGCGACCAGGCGGTGCAGCTCGTGCAGGCGGAGGCGGAGAAAGGGGTGAGCAGGGCATGGTGCGCCACAAGATATGGAGGGCATGTACGGATGCTTGCGTGCATGTCATCATCTCCTGCCTGTAGCTGCATCTGCTGGGATGGCTCGCTGGCGTGACACGCAAAGCATGGTAGAGTTGCCACGCAAGGTACCGCAGACTTCACACAAGGTGTAGGATAGATTTGCCATCCACAGTAAAGTAGACTGTGGGTGCTTGTTGGGTGCGCCACGGCCAATGCACACCCCTGGGGACAGCATGAAACGCGATGTCGGGGTGTTACGGATGATGACATCATCATGCTTCCCGCACCGTAGTACAACCAAGGCAGCCTGCTGCTGCACATATGGTGGTCTAGTGTAAGGGCGTGTGCCTTGTTGCCGCATAACCGTGGCGCACCGCCCTGCCAATGAGGATCCTGAATCCCATGAGCCGTTTGCAGCCAGTCCAACATCTCCCCCCACCCGACGGACGCGCTGCAGCCCCGCTGCGGTGGAACGTGCTTGGGGCTTGCCGTGCTGCTGGGTGGCGGCGTTATGCCCTATCGTATAACGGCATCACCCCCTGTACATCGATCGCGGCCCTCCCTCCTACTGTGGCAGCCCCCCTGGACCTGGACCAGGCAGCAGCCTGCGGTGCATGCCCCTAGTCGGGTGTGTGCGATGTCTTCGTTTCCATGCACTAAGATGCCCTGGTAACCGTCAGCATGAAAGGTATGGTGGCAGTTTCCCGTGCACATGCAGCTGGGCACGGCGGCCCAACGTGGCCAGTCATCCGCTTTTCAAACCGGGATGCCCGAGATGTTGCGCTCCCCCCCCCTTGTGTGCACACGTGCAGGCGCTGTTGTCGCGCATCGAGAGCCTCACGAACAAGAAGATGGGTTGCGCGGCGCTGCCCCCCGTGGACCTGGACACGCCATTGGAGAAGCTGACCCGGCTCATCCACGGGTTGAGTGTGGGCACGCCACTCTGGCTGAGTGACGTTGAACAGCTCAAGGCGCTGGTGGGCACGCGCGACCTGCACAAGCCGGCCTTTCTGCAGGAGATCGAAGAGGACGCAGCAGCTGCCGCAGTGGAAGCCGCCGCGGCCTCCACCGCGAGCAACGGATCCGACAGCGTGCACAAGCGGGACGTGCTGGCGGCGGCACGCCTCGGCCTGATGGGCCGCACACACCGGCTGGACGCGGAGATGGGCGAGTGGCTGGTGGCCACCGTATCGCACCGCACACCGCGGCCCGCGTCATCGCGCTCGGAGTCACAGAGCCCCCGTGCGGCTGCCGGACGCCGTTCGTACGGTTCTATGAGCAGCACCGGGGACGCAGCGGCCATGCGATGGCTGGCAACGCCCCTGGACTCGCACGCGCTGGCGTCAGCGCTGACACTCGCTGTGCCACGCCGTGCCGCCGGCCCGCTGCAGCGGCTGCTGTCGGGGGAAGAGGCCGAGGGGGGGGATGAGGAAGGCAGTGCGCTCCATGTGGTGCCCAACTCGCCGCGAGTGGGCGAACCGTTTGTCCAGGTCCGTGGTGGGCATCGACAGGGTTTGTGTTGCCTGGTAATATCTGGCTCTTGACGAATAATGTCGATTTTAGTGAGCGGGTGTTATTATGCTACAAGGGCAGGTGGCGGGGGGGAGGGGGAAGGAGGGGTGACAAGTCTCATGGGTTCTACCCGGTTCTTGTAGGCTTTCCCGTGGTTGTCAGCTGTCATGTTGCAGGGAATGGTGTGTTGGTCCACCATATCCGCTACGCCTCGTCCGTTGGCCATCTTATCAGTTGGTGGAGAGCAGCTTTTACCGTAAGGGCAAATGGTTGGCAAGCCATGGCCTCTGCACTGGTCACTTCTCTTTACGGCGGCAGCCTGGCAGGCCATTGCCACAGGGTGGCAGGCTCCTCTCTTTGGCAAAACAATGTGGAAGATCGGTGTATAAGACGGTATGGCACATACGAGTCGATACCAGGCTGATGCCATTAACATTGCAGTACTACTACTACTACTACTACTACTACTACTACTACTACTACTACTACTACTACTACTACTACTACTACTACTACTACTACTACTACTACTACTACTACTGCTGCTGCTGCTGCTGCTGCTGCTACTACTACTACTACTACTACTGCTACTACTAGTACTACTACTAGTACTATTACTACTACTACTACTACTATTATACTAGTAGTAGTGGTATTTAAGATACTCGTGAATGGACCTATAAGACATGGCATGAGTGGCAGGCACGCAGAAGCTGTGGCTCGATCAATGTGTCGCTTCATCCATGCACCAGTTGTGCCTGCCCGGCCAGCCGTGGGTGAATGGTCAGCGCCACTCCACCGCGCATGCACATGGGACCTTTTTTAATGGCTGCCTTTGCCCTACATGACCGCGCCCAGACACCCTGCAAGTGGCATGATGCAGCTGAGTCCTTCATGGCTCCTCTCTTTAGCGGTTTGACACTGCAATGGCCCTGCTTCGGTGCTGCTATCACCCCCTGATGGATGCACTACACGCATGACTCCCTGTTCCATGCTGTGCACCTCTCTGGGTGGCTCGTGTTGACACTGCAATCCGCCCGCTTGTGCCGGCCCCAACAGCTGCTCTCCCAACTGGCGGGGCGCCCAAGCTGCCTTGCCCAGGGTTGCCCGTCGGCAGATGACCCACCCGACCCGTTGTTGCCTGCGTGCGGCATGAGCGCTGACGTGCGGCACCTGCTGCAGGGGCTGGGCTGCTGGGAGTTTGACACGCTGGCACTGACGGCTGCCAGTGGCAACGTGCCGGTGGTGCTGGTGGGCTATAGTGCGCTGCAGCGCCTGCAGCTGCTGGAGATGTTCCACCTCAACCACCAGCGCGTCGTCAACTTCCTTCACGAGATGGACCGGTAGGCACAGCCCCCACGCAGGGGCATCCAGCCCTGGCACACCTGGTTGTGGTCTTGTGGCCTGCAGTGTTGCGGGTGGTGGGGTTGGACAGGCAGCAATAGTGGGAGCTTTGTTTGCATGGCAGGGCTGGCATGGATCCGCCCGCAGTGCTGCGATAAGCAATCACTGACTGCTGTTGCACTTTTGATGGCGAATGCCAAGGGGTACCTTGCGTCTGTGGAGCAATACAGAAGCCACGGGGGATGACTGTCTGGGTGCCCAGCGGGCAAAGAGGGTGCACCAGGCAGCGACACCTCCGCTGGTAGCCATGTGCGAGCATAGTGGCTCGCCGTATTTTTGGTGCAGCCACGTACCGGCTGGGAAGTTTGGAGCAAGTGTGGCATGGCAAGGCAAGGGAAACGCATGGCACGCCAACCCTTGCAGGACTTTGATATCTTGGAGGGGAGTCAGGAATGGCGCAGTCTGTGGGCATTGGCATTTCATGATTGTATGGAATGCTGGCATATATGCACCGCAGCAGGGTGAACGAACACCACAGGTGTGTGATTCACATAGAATTTAAGATCATGTACCGAGGGTAGATGGCTTCTCAATTTGTTTGAATTTTGATGGAGTTGGCAGCCACCTGGGGGAAAATGGCACCTGGGAGCAATGCAGAATTTTGGCAGCATGTGCTGTGTCGGGCAAGTGCTGTATCGTGTGCCATAATCCGTTTACTACTGCTACTGAACCACAACACCTCAAAGCCCTCGCCCCCACCCCCCTACGCCAAGCCACCCACTTACCACCTCATCATACACACACACATGCACACACACACACAAAAAAAAGCACACAAACACATACTCGCACATATACACACATTATTTCAGTGTACTTCATCGCTTACTGAACGGCATGCAAACCTCGCCCCACCCTTTGTCCTGCCGCCGGGTATGTTGCTGCATGCTTGTGCGTGCTCGTGGTCGCAGCGGCATGCCGGACAACCCCTACCACAACCGCAGCCATATTGCAGACGTCACGGCGAGCACGCTGCACCTGCTGCTGCACAGCGGCGTCGCCCAATTCTTGCAGCCGGTGGACGTGCTGGGTGCGTGATACAGGGGGTTCTTCTCCCCGCTTAACGTCTGCACCGTATGGCTTGCCAGCCTCCCCGGATCCCTTGTCTGCTGCCTTGTTGGCGCCCCACACCCTATCATCGTCCTCGTGCTGGACACCGGGTGACCAATGGTCACCTACACGTAGCCAGCACGACCCCCACGTGCCTCCCGGCCGCAACACACCACCATCCTCATGCTTGCGTCTGTGGCATCCGATGCAATCACGACACGCGCGTGCATCACAAAGAGCTCTTTACTCTCTATCCTGGCCTTGAGCACGGGATGCCACCATGCGCCCACAGGGCCTACTGTCCGTGGAAAGTGCCGCGGATGGCAAAATGGTTGGAATGGGTTGGGCCATGATATTCAATGATATTGCGCCCCTCGACACATTTCGTGGCCAATTCTCCTTGCCCATCATGGCAGCGCCTGTCCCCCCCACCTCCTCCCCACGTTGATGCCCCCCTGCCCTTGTGCGGGTGCAGGAGCCGTCTGTGCGGCGCTGGTGCACGACTACAAGCACCCGGGCACCAACAACAACTTTGTCGAGCGGCGGGGAGACGACATCGCGATCACTTACAATGATCAATCCGTGCTCGGTGAGGCAGGAGGCGCCGTGGGGGCTCGTTTGATAGGCGCCATGAAGCATGACATGACAGGCGCCAAGAGGCCTAACACGACAGGCGCCAGAAGGCAGCAGCGCAGAGCTATGATGACGGGGAAGCAGGGCCAGGGCGCGTGCGCATGTGTGCGGGTGGCGTGCAGCATGCCTTGGGAGTCGTGGGCGCATCATTCATCGTGTGGGCGCATTGTTTTTTTTTAATACCTTGCAGGTGTTGGTCGCGCATGCAATGCTCGCGGTGCTCACATGGCATGGATGTTGTTGTGGGGTAGGGAGCATGCCGCCGGGGAACTGCCCCCATCGTGCTGCCGAAGTAGTTGTTTGTCAAGCGCTTTTCATGCCTGGATCCTCGAGGGGCATAACCTGTGTGGGTAGGTAGAATTTTGAGGCCCACCGCCGTGCGTAATGTGTTCATGTGGCAAGGAAGTAGCACCCTTCTTAGATCAGTAGTGTTCATGGCGTCGCAGCGAGTCCTGTGTGGGATGCGCGAGGAGGTGGGCGAGGAAATGGAGGCAAGGCAGGGTGCTCCCTCGTGGCGAATGGCGGTTGCTGTTCCCCATGCCTGCTCACTGTTTGGCATCATCCAGGACACATGCCACCGCACACGTTTGTTTCTTGTCGACTCCCCAACGGCCTGGTCTATGGCACGCTTGCTGCGACCCTCACTCATTTCGGTTGGTTGCTCCCTTGTCGGCTGCCCGCCGGCCCCCAGAGAACTTCCACGTGGCGGAGGCCCACAGGCTGATGCGCGACCACTCAGAGAGCCGCTTCCTGGAGGTGAGCGCACAAAAAGGGGGTGCGGGGGAGGGGGTGGAGGAGAAGGGTGGGAGCAGGGTTAGCCAGGAGTTTTGCGCAGCGGAAGCTTTTTTCATGTAGAAATCAGCCTTCATCGGAATAGCATGCTTGCTTGTACAGCGGATGGTGCATGCAAACATGCTGTACTGCCCTCTTGGCACCTGGCACGGTGGCTGTGTGATCCTAACCCACGCTGTGCCATGGTGACGGGTGTGCGGTGTTGCTGCCCACCTGGATCAAATCAAGCCCTGAGGGTTGTTGTGTTCTAGCAAGCCAAGGTATGCTGATCGCACGTCTATCCGAGCTTTTGCTCACCCTATCCGCGGTATAGCGGGACTACGGAAGTCTGGGGTGCGGCCGAATAGACTTTGTCGTGTAAGACTAGGAGGAGGTGCGCCGGCTGTGACCGGTAGTGATTCGTTCCGCCTGTGTGCGGTCTACCGCCTGCGCGCGGTAGAAAGACTTGGAGAATTTGTACGAATTTGTGAAAACGAACCTTTAATGCAGTGGCACAAGTGACGGGGGGAGGGTAGGGGCAGACCTGGCGCAGCGCCAGCGCCAGCGCCGGTACCACTGCAGTTTCGGTACCAACGCCAGCGCCAGCGCCGCGCCAGCCTGACGGCCCTTGTGGGCTAGCATTTAGGCGGACGAGGCAATGGCAGCAAAGCCTCTTTTGGTCCGCAATTTGTTGGCAAATGCTGCCAACGTGACTAATTGGCTATGGCGATTATTAGACGGGCTAACGGCCTTTCCGCTGAGGCAGGAGGGCTGAAAATTTAATCAGCAATGCTAGCCGCGCGCAAGGAGAGCGGCGGCTCGAAATTTGGCCCTCTATCGGCCCAGATTGGAGAAGTGGGGTGCATTTAGGTCCGCGGGGCCGCGAGATGGAAAAATAACATAAAATAATGCACTACGATTTCGTAGACTGAGTGACGTATAAGATAGCGGCCTTCCTAAAGGGATGGAAGCGCAGGAAATTGAGGCGTCAATGGGCCTGCGGGGCAACCTGCCCAGTCGCCATGGATAGAAATCCTCAAGTCCGGACCAGAGTAGGGGGGGGCGATACCCCCCCGACTTCGCCCTTCCAATGCACGCTCTGCATACCACGTGGGAGGGAACGAGATGCTCGACCCCGCTGGGGACCTTGCCGCCTTGCCATGAGATGTGACGGGGGTAGCGGCAGCATAGGCGGGTGACGAGCTGGCATGAGAGGGGGGCGCCCTATTAACTGGACGGCGACATTGCAGCGGTATCACCGGAATTGACAACAAACCGACGTGGCGGATGTGAAACGACGTTCCGGATTTGCTGACGAAGTCGGCCAGGAAGGGAAGGTGGGGAATAGGCATAAGTCCACTTTTGTGGCAGCCACCCAAAGACCCCCTTTAGCACTTGTTAGGAGCCCTACAGTGCATGTTGGCTCTTTGTAAGCTGTACTTATTTGTAAAAAACAACTGTTGTCTGGTGCAACCCAAGCGTCAGTAGGTTAGCGTTAGAAGTGGATCAAGCATGTCCTTTTACCAAGAAAGGAAACCAGGCGCAACATATACGAGGCAAAATGCTTCATCCACAGCCGCATCCTCCTGAGCTTGTCAATGGCATTCCCTGTGCCGGCTCCAGCTCAACCGTCTCCAGGTGCCCCACCTGTCCGCCACCATGTGTGCGTTGTGATGGGCCCAAGAGGCAGCATGGCTGGGAGCGCTGGGTGTTCTATGCTTCGTGCAATGTTTTGTGTGATGCCACCGTCGTGCCTGGTGGTGCTGCGCCAACTGTCGCTTTGGTGAAGTACCGCCGATACTCACGATGCGCTACAGCCACGTGGGCGCCACCCTCCCCATGATCACTGCACCCTACCCCACCCCACCTCATCCAACCAACCAACCAACCGACCGACCAACCGACCGACCGACCGACCGACCAACCGACCGACCGACCGACCGACCGACCGACCGACCGACCGACCGACCGACCGACCGACCGACCGACCGACCGACCGACCGACCGACCGACCGACCGACCGACCGACCGACCGACCGACCGACCGACCGACCGACCGACCGACCGACCGACCGACCGACCGACCGACCGACCGACCGACCGACCGACCGACCGACCGACCGACCGACCGATCGACCCACCGACCAACCAACCCACCAACCAACCAACCAACCAACCAACCAACCAACCAACCAACCAACCAACCAACCAACCAACCAACCAACCAACCAACCAACCAACCAACCAACCAACCAACCAACCAACCAACCAACCAACCAACCAACCAACCAACCAACCAACCAACCAACCAACCAACCAACCAACCAACCAACCAACCAACAGCCGCTGAGCAAGCAAGACGCGGCAGTGGTTCGTCGGCGCATGATCGACATGGTGCTTGCAAGCGACCTCAAGCGCCACTTTGCGGTGTTGGACGCGTTCAAGTTGCGCTGCGCGAGCGGCCGGCTGTGGGACGTGGACGACGAGGACGACCGCACGCTGCTGCTCAACATGGTGCTCAAGGTGGCGGACATCGGGTGCGTGCGCTAGTAGCATCACGCGGTTCATGGGGTTGGTGGTGTGGTCCTACCCCTATGCTCACCATGGTGCGCAAGGTGGCCGACATCGGGTGGCTGCTCTTGATTACAGTAGTGGTGGGATATCGCCAGAAATAAAACTGTGCGTACTTTGCTGTTGAGTCACCACTTTATGTAGGCGTTGTAAGGTTATTAACATGCTACGTCATGGGGGGCAAATCAATCTGCATCGCAGGAAAGGAGGCACTCACAGGTGCAACTCAGATAGAAATGTTTACCTAGCACGTGCACGGGGCCATTTCATCAATTTATTGCTGAGCTTGTAGCCAACGTTTGGCACCTGCGCTGGAACAAGTCGCTCACTTTGCTATAGCATGGTTGGTGCGAGGGCGCACGTGTGTGTGTGCCTGCCGGCCCGGCGCACTGCCCCTTGGCACGGCTGGGCCTCAGCCGGTGCTTGTTTATCTCCGCATCCCGGCGGCTCCCTGCCGCCTGTCTACATGGTCGCACTTGTCCCTGGTAATGGGCTGCAGTGGATGACATGTGCGCTCTCTTCGCGCGCACTTTTTTTTTCCGTCACTGACCCTACTGCACCTGTCTTGTGTCTCCTGTCGTGGGACGTGCCTTGTCTCTGCCCCGCAGGCATGCGGCAAAACCGCTGCCGATCCATCTGGTGTGGGCCGACAAAGTGCAGACCGAGTTCTTCAACCAGGGTGAGTGCGATGCGAATGTGCATGCCCGACCGTGAGAACGTAATATGCATGCCCAACCTTGTTTGGTATAGGGCGCATGCCCAGCACGGCCGTGTGTACTGCCCCACACCCAACCTAGAGCACCGCCCCCTGCTAGCGCGGTGGACGTGGCTTGGCCGCTAGCTAAATATGGCAGCGGACTTGGTTTGGCCATGGAAGTTGGTATCATGCCATCTGGCGCATGGCGACCGCGTGTTTGACAATAAAGTGCATCTGGTGGAGTTGGCTGGCCGCGTCCAGCCGGAGTTTGCCGATTGATAACAGTTTCTTCCTCCGCTGCCCTGGAAGAAACACAGTCCACCGCCCCGCAAGACGGCACACACGGCTGGATGTAATTTTAGTAACCGTAACAGTATACCTCGAGCTGCCGCAGCATGTCAGGGCCGAAAGCGTTTATTAGTGGGAGGTTCTCTGGCCTCGCCATCCCAGATGCTGTATTACCCCGTGCCGTCTGACACCTTTTCGGGTCACTGTATATATGGGTGTTTGGCCCCATGTGCACACCATGCCCAAATGTTGTTTGCTGGACGGCGCGTGCTTGCGTCCCCAGGCGATGCGGAGCTGGCGGAGGGCCTCTCGGTGTCCCCATTTATGGACCGGAACAACGCGTGCATCCCAAAGTCACAGGTGAGCAAGCCGCACGGCCATGTGCGTGGATTCCTAGACAATGCCCCCCCTTGACAGTGCTCCCCGACATGCTGCGTCCTTCACAGCCGCCGCCTCGCCGCAGGTCTGCGGCTCCTGTGCAACCGGTATTGATGCCGCCCGCCACATCGGCCATGTGCTTCCCACGCCCGGCCCCGCCATGATCTGGGAGTGTTCCTGCATGCGAAGGGCTGCAGCGGCACGTGCAGCACATGCAACCGATAAACCGCAGGCGCTTTCCTTCCTGGGCACCGCAACGCGTGTATGTCCCGCCATCATGCCTTCCGTTCCTCCTGTGTGGGGATGCCTGCAACGGCTCGCGCAGCACCGCTGGTGGATCCCCCCCCACACGCCCTCCCATGCCTTGCGCCATGCTCACCCACACGTGCGTGTGCTTATATTAGTATTGCTCGACTCCGCAACGCATCATATGTTTTCCCGCCATTACCCAGCCCCGCGATGATCCGCCCGCCGCAGTTGGTCGCCATGCGTCGATGCGGCTACCCTCGCACCCCATGGCCGCACTTAACCAGCGAATGCGGAGAGCCGAGCCCGTTTTGCTCCTCTCACCATGGCCTCTTGTTTCGCTCATCATCCTTGAGCGCTCCTCTCTCGTCACTCGTGTGCCTGTGCTGTGTGGCTCATCGTACGAGCCTTCCTCTCTCCATGCTCCGTGGCATGATGGGTGCAAGCTTGTACATGTTCTGTGTGGCATGATGGGTGCAAGCCTGCGCATGTTCGTGCGTGTGTGCAGTGCTGCGCTCATGACAACTCATGCACCATGGGATAGCCATACAGCCCCCTATTCACCGAACATGATGCGTCTGCCACCTGCGTGCGCTCCGCGTGCACTCTGCCCAGATCGGCTTCTTCCACTTCATCGCCGCACCCATGTTCGAGCTGTGGGTCAAGGCCTTCCCAGCCAGCGCGCACCTCATGGCCCACGTGCGCGCCAACATGGTGCACTGGCAGGCCGAGTGCGACAAGCTGGCGACGGCCCCCATGGGCGGCGAGGATTGGGGATGACGGGGGCGTTGAGGGCACCCGACGTGTGCAATAGGAAGACGTGCAATAGGAAGACTAGGGATGGTGGGGTGGGTAGGGTTGAGTCGGGGGGGTAAGACAATGGGGCGGGCAGGCGGGCGGGGGATAAGAAGAAAGGCATGCATTATGCTGCTGTTCGCAAGGATTCCCCCCCTCTCCCACCGCATCCTGTGTCCTGCCATGCAGCATGATGAGCAAGAGCTCGCCCGCGGCGCTGGATGGACCACTAGACGAATGCCTTCAGTTGATGCTGGCTCTGTCCACCAAATGCTTGGGGCTGTACTACCACATCTTTGTGCGACTGATATTACCCACACCGTGGCTTGACCGTCCTGCTACGGGGCATGCCAGCCAGCCGAGTGGCCCTGGGCCCTTGTCATGATGCATCTCGTGTCACGCTGGCTTTACAAGCAGCACAAGCTGTGCATGGCTTCCGGCACTCATTGTCAAGCCCACCCGCAGGCACGAACCCCAAGGTGGGCTTGAGTGAGCTGCGGATTTAATGTGACAGCAGACCCTACGTTCTAGAGCATGGGAAAGTGCGGTCAAGACGATGTTGCCTGTCAGTACTCTATTGATGCGTGAGCTATAGCATTCTGGGTGCAGTTGCCACAAAAATGATAACCTACCGGACGTCCAGTAGCGAAAGATCCGGCAACTCAATACCCAGCAAGATAAACTGCCACCTCAAACCTTTGGCAAAATAGTAAGAGCAGTGCTGTCTCCCTCAGGCATTCGCCTGCCATGTTGCATACAAATAAGTTGTTTTGAACAGCAGAGCGATAGTGACATTTTTTTGCGTAGTATGGTGCGTATACAACATCGATGTGGAACTTCCAATGTACGTGCAGTGATATTAAGTGTATACATCGTGCAGCTGTCGACTTAGCACATGCACACTGTGGACTAGCTATGGTACATGTGGGCGCAATCCGCGGTGCGAGCCTGTGCGCGTAACGTATACATGCAAAATTGCATGGTCTTTTCTTGGGGACTGAAAGTTTGAAATCCTAGGGACTTCTGGTGCACAATGAGAAATTGCATTGCAAATTATTTTGTAAATTTCATAATAGATGTGCACAACTAATTGATGTAGTGCATGTGTGCATGTGACATATGTAGGGGTTTGTGGGTGGCCCCCACGTTTTTTCCATGGCATGCGCCACATGGACGCCCATGCATGCACTTGTCCGTGGTCCTAAACACCAGCTGGCAGTGCGCACATGGCCGCATCTACCCACGGTCCATCAGCATACCCTCTAATGTGCGAGCACAGACGCATGTTATGTGGGTGTGCGCAAGGCAAGCTAGGCGCTCCCTGGCCATGAGCCCATTCAAGCACAGCGCAGCGCCGGTAATCCATGTGGCATGTGATCGCTGGGCGCTATCCGTCGACAGAGGCACAGACAGACTCGAGGCGTATGTAGACTCGGCCTTGATGGTGATCTCAAGGCAAGCACTGCGACAGAATGCCCCGTTCTGCGGCGCGGCCACCTGGGTGGCATCCCTGGGCGCATCCCCCTTTGCCACCCTCCCTCCTGGCACTTGGTGCATCCTGGATCATGTTGGGCACAACGGGCCGCTCATGGCCACCGCGCTAGCTCGAGCCATGGCGCTGTGTTATGGCAACAATGTCGCTGCGTCAGTACTAGAGCAGCTCGTGTTGGGTTCGGGAGAGCCACAAGCCCGGGCATTTCAACACCACGTATCCTCGCCAAGGCACTCGTGGTCAAGGAAGCAAGCGGCGGCACCATTCTCCGAAACAATCCAAGTTGCCACCACTTGCACAAAGCCTCCGGCCAGCCTCCACTCCCCAAGGTCAGCGGTGATGACGGCGAGTAGACTGTGTCCCGGCCGGCAGCATGTGCGGACATCGTGGCAGCCATGTACGCAACAGCCCACATCGCGCACTCGCCCACGCAAGGGTGGGTGGGTGAGGTGCGACGGGTGGCCGCGCGACATACCCATATACTAGTCTTATACTAGTACAAGGTACAAGGGTGTTTATGTCGATGGAGCCCCAGTGCAGGCACAAGGGGGCGTGCGCTAGCAGGGGGGGCAGTCAGGCGGGCACCACGGGCGGCCCATACCAACTACCAAGCCCATGCCGTGCTTGCCAGCAGGCATCAGCTCCCCTCGGCTACACGCAGGGAGCCGGCAGCGGTGCGCGTCCCACCCGTCCCCCATCACGGCACAGCGGACACACGCAGTCTGGACCAGGGCACAGGCAGACGAGCGGTGTGCAGCCGCGCAAGGGCTATTCTGGCATCCCCAGGGGTGCTGGCAAGAGCAGGGCACATGGAGGCTGCTGGCAGACGGCAAGCAGGCAGGGCGCTCCCTCTGCGCAACGAATGCCAGGGGAACCGCAAGACCTGGCAAAGACAAGGCGGCCCCATCCTACCTCCCCTCCCTCCCTCGCGTGCTGCCTCAGCGGACCAGCCATGGTCCCATGCCACCAATTCACTCGTTGAGAACTCGCGATGCAAGCCCATGGGTGATGCACCATCGCTCTAGTTTGCTGGTAGCTAGGAAGCACAGCTCGCGAGTAGCACGCCCACATGGTCTGCCAACATCACGCCGGTGTTGGTTGCCAGCGGTATTATGTTAAGTAGGCGGTGCAGGGCGTGGCCCTCTGTGGCTTGTCCCCATGAGTGCAGTGCGGTTGATTCGCCACCCAACTCCGTTGCCCCACAGCGCGCACCCTCCTCCCCCTCATCCCATGGCAGGCAGTCACGCCTTTCCGATCACGGCACACTGCCCCCCCCTCCCTCCCATCACAGGCATGCCTCACAGCTCAGCATCCTCCAGCTCCGGTAGCGGGAAGCGCAGGATTGCCGCGATGCCTGTCAGCTGCTGCAGCTGCTCGCCACTTGGGTGTGCGCTCGAGAAGATGTGGACGTCGCCCCCCGACGCCTTGACGCTCTCCACCAGGTCCACGTATTTGCGACGCGTGGCCACGTCCGCGTTGCGGAACAGCGCGTCCGACAGCAGAAGCGTCTGGATGGCCAGCTGCTCATGCGCTGCCGCCACGTGGCCTGGGCCATAGAAGGCGCGCGCGCTGTCCGATGACATCATCGCGTAGAAGTCGTCCAACGCCGCTACCTCGCGCGCCGCCTTGGTGTCCTTGATGCGGCCCGCAACCGCCGGGTCGGTCAGCACCTCCTGCAGCGAGTGCTTGTACCCGGTGGACGAGTGGGCGAGCACGATCTTCGGGCGCGCCTCCAGCAGCGGCTTGAGCTCGCGCTTCTGGGCCTCCGCCATCATGTAGTCAAAGAACTGGTTCTTCGTGAAACCGGGCGACGCGATGACGAGGCAGTTGACGACGTTGAAGTCTACGTGGCGGATGACGGCCTGCAGCGTGTTCTCGAAGAACTTGTTCAGCGCCTTGTCGTACCCGAGAACCGCCGCGCCCTTCTTCCTCGGAAGCGACTGCTCGATGCGAGCACGCACGACGGTCATTGCGCCGCCCACGAGGCAGACGTGCGCGAGGCCCTCGTTCATGACCACCGCCGCCAGGTCGGCGCTGGCGGCAGGGTCGCAGGCGTTCTTCACTATCTCCAGGGACAGCGCGTCCCACGACGATTTCTGGATGGTGAACGGCCGTTGAACGTCGAGCTCCAGAGTATGGTAGGCACCAAGCTTGACATACTCATTCTCGGTTGTATTCTTGCCACTCAAACGCAGGACGCCGCCCACTGAGTCATAATCCACGTTCTCCACAGAGATGCATAGACTGAACTTCATCCGCTCGCTTCCGCTCGAAGCCCCCGAAGCGGATTCTTTCTGCACTTTGCGAACAGTCGTCGACGTGACGCTATCCCCGACGGTAATGAGGTTATAGGCGTGCCAAAGATCTTCCTGGTTCTCGGCAACCATTTTAATGGAGCCAGGACCATCCTTGCTGGCGTCACGATGTATGAGCTTCATTCGTAATTAATTCGCTCAGTCAGGTTCAAGCAATTTTGTCCACCACGCAATTGTCCACCTATGGGCGGCAAAACGAATCTACATGGTTAGATTCTCAGCTAACGCAGCTCCCTTCTCACTAAATGCAGTGAATTCCTCATACATTGAAGTCACTACGACTCAATAGTGCCACCACCGAGAAATTATCCGAGTTTCATCTTCACAAATCACATGCTCTTGCGTGAGCGCCTCAGTGCTGTCGTTGCCCGAAGCCGAAGGTTGCGTCATCAGCATACAAATACGTTCATGATTGGGGCTAGTCTGGTGGACTACCGTACATAACGGTTTGCTTTCGAACGTTCCCCAAGGAAAATTCTGCCTCACGGTAGTCACCGCCGGTCAGACGTCCTAGTCAGTCCGGTGGTCGCAGTCCGGCGGCCGGCCGGTAGGGATGGCGGATCGAATACACTATTAATTAATTAGGAACATAACTCCGTTGGGAGTATCTGTAGCACATAGCCCAGAGAAGGGGCATATGGCCTATAATACATTCTAAGCTATAGAATACACTATATGAGGGTCGAAATACTGCCCAGTATATACAGTGTATCAATTAATCAATCATTAATAGACACGTGACTGCGGGAGGCTGCCCTCGAAGAGGCGGCGCGCGACGAAAATTTGACAGTATCAATGATATACGGCGGCCGCCGTATATCAGTAGCGGCCGCTACTAGTGACCGCCATAGTTATATACACGCACCAGTATCTGGCCAACCGGCAAGACCTAGGGAGCCGAGAGCCGGCAAGTGGCAAGTGGCAACTGGCAACTGCCAAGTGGCCGCACGTGGCAAGTGGCCTTAGAGCACCGCCATAATAAGGCGAACCCCGTGATGACACGTGGCATATCATACTGCAGTACATGTGAAATTCGGATCCAAAATACTGCAGTATATAACGTGTATTGCATATAAGTATATCTATCAAGGAGACAACCAACGCAGGCCAGAAATCGGGAGAATCCGGACCATGGTAGCTCGAGCCTGCTGTTATCTTGTCCGTATGTTCGAGTCGTTCAGGACGAACTGATGAATATGAAGTGAGATAACTATCATGAATGGTGATGGAAATGTGTAGCCTTGTGCATTGAAATTATGGCTGGCTTACGTGTAGAGCGACTAGATGACCTAGACGGTGGGGCCAGAAACAGCTTGCTTGATCAGGGCGTGTGTTTCGAGCCTAACGTAGACTGGCCGGGAGTGTCTAGTGGTGTCAGAGCACCATCGCTGTGATATTTATACATATACTGAGTTCTACCCGTGTAACTAGGACCTAGATAGCTTATACCATCCATTCCATCCCATGTTCCCCTCCCACTGAGGACTTATGCTCACGTGACGCAGTCACGTGTCAATTAATTAATTAATTAATTAATTAATTAATTAATACTGAGTTCTGCCAAGCCTACGGCGGCCGGCCGAACTTGCACCGGCCCGCCAAGTCAACTTTTTCGGGTATACCAGGTCAGGGCCTCAGGGGTATTTAATTAATTGATTAATTAATAGACACGTGACTGCGTCACGTGAGCATAAGTCCTCAGTGGGAGGGGAAAATGCATGGGATGGAATGGACGGTGTAAGCTATCTCATATGAGGTCCTAGTTACAGGGCTGCGGGCACCACGGCCCGAATCGCTATGAATGCCATACGCGGTCACTGTCACGCGGAGCCCCCATAGACTTGGGGGTGGTCTCCTTCATCACTACTTGCCATCTATCCTTGCGTACCATCTGCCTCCATTAATTAATTAATTAATAGACACGTGACTGCGTCACGTGAGCATAAGTCCTCAGTGGGAGGGGAACATGGGATGTCCAGAATGGATGGTATAAGCTATCTAGGTCCTAGTTACAGGGGTGTGGGCACCGCGGCCCGAATCGCTATGAATGCCATACTTGGTCACACGCGGAGCCCCCACAGGCTTGTTGGGGGTGGTCTCCTTCATCACTACTTGCCATCTATCCTTGCGCACCATCTGCCTCCATATTACAGACAAACCAGGAGGCTGCCCGGGGGTGAGCCCGTCACGTCTAGTGTAGCACATGTCCTTGCCGAGTCTATCACGAAATGTCCACGGGTGGCGGCCCTGCCGCGCGCGGCCGGGGGCACGCCAGCTTAGGACATATCGCCCAGGCTGGGCGGGCTTGGTGCCAAGCTAGTCTATCTGAGGTATCTACCTGATCTGTGGCAGCGGGCCAGGTGCCCGGCTATAGGCCCAGGCGCCTGTGCCTAATAATGTGGGAAACAGAGGGCAAATCAGCGTACAAATCCTCATTTAATTAATGTAACACTAATGTGTAATACTAATGTGTAATACTAATGAGTAATACTAATGTGCAAACCAAAGGGGATGTTAAGGGCCTTGCGCAGCATCTTGGTGACGGCGCCGTCGAGTCGTTGCTCCAGCTCCTGCGTCAGTGCCCATGTCTCGGCGCCGTAGGTCAGGATCGTCAGAATGACGTCGACCTTGAAGAGGTCACGCTTGACGATCCGGGGTAGGGCGGGGTTGCTCTACCAGCGGCGGTGGCCATGGAGGTGCGCCCACGCCATGCCGATCCGTGTCGTCATGTCGTCCTCGCAGTCGGGAAGCCAACTGCCGAGCATGCAGCTTGAAGCGGCCTGAAGGAGGGTAGTTGACCTCGGCATCGTCTAAGAGGCGAAGTGTGGGTGGGGGCCCTGCCATGCCGCGAGGGCCAGGGCCCCCGTTTTGGGCCGGGGCTGATTTCTAGACCAACCGCCCGAGCCTCGAGCGCCAGGCAGTCCAGCCAAAGTTGGGCTTCTCGATGAGCGTGATGTCGTCGGCATAAATGAGGTCAGCTAGTAAATTCTGCTTGTTAGTCGGCCCCCCTTCCCCAAGCTCGTTCGTGATCGCTAGGCCAGGGGCACGGCCTGCAATGCTAGCAATTAAAGCGAGCACGTGCCTAGCGCATAACATAATGCACTACAATAATAAACAGGTACGGGGACAGGACGCAACCCTGCCAGACGCCGGTCTGCAGTGGGCATGGCGGGGTAATGCCGTGTTGAGTGCGCACCGAAGTGGTCGACCCCTCATACAGCGTGCGGATGACGGTAATCAGGGGAGTGCGGACGAGAGCGCGAGCAAGTATATACAGCCCATAGAGCGTCCCAGAGGACAGAATCAAAAGCCTTGATGAAGTCGACGAAGATCAGGATGGCGGGAAACTCACCAGGTTGCAGGAGAGCGATTTCCTCGAAGAGGCGACGCGCGACGAAGATGGCCATGACGGTGTTGCGCCCAGGACGGAAGCCCATTTGACTTTCCCCAAGGTGACAGTCGAGAGCAGAACGAAGGCGGTTGAGGATCATGCGCATGCATGAACAACTTGAATGCGGCGCTCTGGATGCAGACTCCTCTGTAGTTGGCGGGGTCGTCAGGGGAACCTTTGTTTTTGTACAGCATAATACGGTAGCTGTGCTGCCACTCAGGAATCGGCGGCGCGTCGGCAAGCAGGATCCGGTTGCAGACGTCAAGCAGGAACCCCGTGAGCGCCGTCAGCTTAATCACTGGGGCTGGGAGCTGGTCAGGTCCAACGGCGGCATAGAAACGGAGTTGCTTGGCGGCGGTGCTCAGCTCGAGCTCGGTGAGCGGCGGGAGCTGGTTGGGGTCGGCCAGGGGTTCCGTCAGGGCTGGGAACGTGTGTAGTCCTGCTCAGCGGCGGGCGGCGTGGGCGGCGCAGCTAGGGACGTCCGCAGGCGCTACTGCCAGGCGTGCGGCCGCCAGAGGGCCAAGCGGCGGAGGCGGCGGGGGGGCGCCGAGCAGCCGGGACTGGGAGGAATACCACTGGTCGAGCTGCTGCTGCGGTGAGCCAGAGAGCATCCGCGGCGCCGGCTGCGCGCCGCCGGCGGGCCGTTGGGCGTGACGCAGGCGGGTCCAGGCGTACTAATTGCCGTGCTGGTCCTTGAGGTGGGCGAAGTACTCGCGGACATGAAGGTCCTCCTGCTCCTTGGTCGCCTGCCGGATGGCCGAGTGGTAATCGGCTTTGAGGCGGGCGTAGCGGGCGGGGTCGCTGTTGTCGCGCAGGGCTTGCCGGGCCTGGATGACGGCGGGGAGCCGGTGCAGGCTGGTGAAGCGGGGTGGGCGGCGGGGGGGCAGCAGGGCCCCGGCCGCGGGCAGCTTGTCAGCGAGGTATGTCTGCCTCCATATTACCGACAAACCAGGAGGCTACCCGGGTGTGATGATCCCGTCACGTCTAGTGTAGCACATGCATGTCCATGCCGAGTCTATCACTAAAAGTCCACGGGTGGCGGCCCTGCCGCGCACGGCCTGGGGCACGCCAGCTAGGTGAGGACATATCGCCCAGGCTGCATGGGCTGCATGGGCTCGGCTTGGTGCCCGCTAGTCTATCTGATGTGTCTACCTGATATCTGCATGTGCGGGCCAGGTGCCCGGCTAGGCCCAGGCGCCTGTGCCTAATAATAATGTGGGAAACATAGGGCAAATCAGCGTACAAATCCTCATTACTAATGTGCAAGCCAATGGGCCTTGCGCAGCATCTTGGTGACGTTGCCGTCGAGTAATGTTGCTCCAGCTCGATCCTGCGTCAGTGTCCAGGTCTCGGCGCCGTAGGTCAGGATCGTCAGAATGACGACGTACCTTGATGAAGAGGTCATGCTTGACGATCCGGGGTAGGGCGGGGTTGCTCCACCACCGGCGGTGGTCATGGAGTTGCGCCCACGCCACGCCGATCCGTGTCGTCAGGTCGTCTGGGTTCGTTACACTGGTTATCGGAGGTTAGGTTAGGGTGGTTTAACATGGCGGCCCAGAGCCGGATAGTCGCAGTCGGGAAGCCAACTGCCAAGCAGCTTGAAGCGGCCTGAAGGAGGGTAGTTGACCTCGGTGTCGTCTAATAGGCGGAGTGTGGGTGGGGGCCCTGCCATGCCGAGGGCCAGGGCCTCCGTTTTGGGGCTGATTTCTAGACCAACCGCCCGAGCCTCGAGCGCCAGGCAGTCCAGCCAAGTAATTAATTAAACTCGTGCTCCCCGCGTTGGGGAGTCATGACGTGCACGGAGCACCGAAGTGCTTTTAATCCCTGTGTGTGCACAACAGGAAGAAAGGGCAGAGACCCCCTTTCAGTCCTTCATGCCAGAGGCATGCCACAGCTGCAATCGGGCCCGATAAACGGCCCGGCAAGGGATGTGGGTGCAATAAGACCCATGTGAGCATATCATAACAAGGGGCGTGGGCAAGTAATCTGAGCATAGCCAGGACGTAGCATGGCTTGACAAGGACTAAGCTAAGGCTATATGGCTGGTGGTGTAACGTGTGTTGGCGGTGCACGTGGCTAGGTATGGCACAGCTAGGCAACAGTCTAGGCATGGCTGCCGTGGCGGCAGTGACTATACCAATGGATACAAGCTAGGGCTATTCAAGCTATTCTAGCCCGCATGCAGGGGGCGTCCACATCTTGTGCATGGTTGATCATCAGGTCCCCGCCCCTCCAGAACACCTTGGGCTTCTGGGGGTCCTGCTTGTGGCGGAGGTATTCCGGCCAGGCGGCCACAGGTCGCGTCGCTGCTGTTGCTGGGCGGGGGTCAGGTGGTCGTCCAGCGTCCAGGTGAGGTCGTGCAACCTCTTGCGACGAGAACGGAACCGCTGCTTGTCCTCAAGGGAGGGGAAGGTGAGCAGGACTGGTGGGGGAGCCGCCTTGTCCCGTGAGTGGGGAAGGCAAAGTTGCATGGGCAGACTCCGGCTTCGCGATGAGCGTGATGTTGTCACGGGATGAACTCAGGGGTAAGTGGGTATTAATATTTGCCAATGCGATGGGAAAGAAGTACCAATCAACCCATTGACAAGCCGTCAGTGCAAATTAAATTAAATTAACTCTTCAACCGTCTGGACTGGAACCACCATAACGGACTGAGTTTGGGTATCTTTGTGCGCCTGAGAGTATCTAGCCTAAAAACATTTTCTGGCCCACTCTTGGAACCAAGCATGCTTTTATGTTGAATAAAGTTTGGGTAATGTAGTTGGTCACATATCCATGGCCCATGCGTGCTATAAATAGCACCCCCCCCAGGGGGGTACGGTGCACATGGGGTTGGAGACATATATAATGCATTATAGACCATCTACACAAATCAGGTGGCCCTGGCCTTTTAAAGGCAGTTTATTAGGATCACAGGCATGCCATCAATGCATTCACAGCATGAAATGTCACAGAACTGCACATGCTAGCTAGCAAACAGCCCAAAATAGCTCAGACCGTTATAACGGTGCAAGCTATTTTGGGACGGTTGCTAGAACTGCCGTATAGGTTTCCTATCCCAAAGTGGCACAAAACAACTAGATGGCCACAAAAGCAATGCCAACACCATGTCCAGCATATAAGACACAAGCTCATGCTATACAATAGGTGTAAGGCTCATATCAAGGCCTAAAGCGCGCGTACAAAGGGTGGCAAGGAGCTACATCACTAACACACCCAATGAACGACAAAACACCTCTATGTTCTTGGAAACAATGAATAAAACAATAGGAATAAGTTGGTATAATGCTCCCATGCAAACAGGTTATGGGTATCTCCACGATTTTCACATGCAATGGATGCAAAACAAGAAGGTGGGCGTTGGCCAGCAAAACAAGAAGCCACGCCTAACACTGGTCAGAAAAAGAACTTGTCTCGGGGTGCTTGACCAAGGAAAAGCATTGGGTAATCAACGTTACCATATTAGTGACCGATAACAATCGTTACCTCGCTATTTCCGTTGCAGCATCAGCTAACGGTGACCAAACATGGTCCAAAATCTGCTTGACCTGATGGTATTCCCCAACCATGACAAGCCGATGCGTAGAGGCAGCAAAACAACAAAAAGACAATCACAACCCCTCGGTAATAACTCTGATATTAGCTTTAAACGATAATACAACTATATACGGCTAATAGAACACGCTTGGAGGCTAGAACGTACCAGGTCGGTACAGCAGATTACCTTTCTTGCGCGAGCCAGCACGCCAGAGTAATGGACGTAGCCTCGAGCCTTTACTGGCTGCCAATGCTAATAAATCTTGTTGGGAACAACGTACTAAATTGATCGATGCGCAGATGTCTGGGAAAATTCGGCCTAGCAACATGCAGCACTCGCACCATCACTGACTGGCCGCTAACATCATTTGCTGCGCCGACCAGCACCCCGAGACCCATCTACGCATCTCCAAACCTTCCATGGCTAGGGATATTAAATTTTTAGGACATAAGGATCATGCCTACAAAATTTGAGTCCAATACGTCAAGCCATTCTCTCGTACCAGTCAGTTCTTTGCACCGCCATAGCCGTGCGCGTCAATATTTTTCCTGCACGTCGGTCCCGTTGGACCATGGTACCCCCCTAACTTTGCTCAAGCATATCTCCCTGGCCAGGTGTCCAAAGTACGGTCTGAAGTGCTCTACGGAAAGCTGACGTCTAGATCTTTCGATCCCCCCAGGTTTGACCGTTAAATTATTATTGGCGCGGCGCCTGGTTAGCGCACAAACTCAGTCCGTTAGAGTGGTAGGACTTCAACTGGTACCACGAAAACGGCGCGAGAACGGTTTAAGAGTTAAACTAAATTAAATTATAACATGACTCCGTTGGGAGATCATGTAGCACATATTCCCTTGCTGGATGGATGGAGGTGAGCGTTCGAAGCCGCGAAACCGAACTAATCTAACTCTAAGCTAATCTAATCTAGAAAACCCTAACTATTCTACTCAGCAAAACGCCCCTTCCTCTTGGGGGGGGGGGGCTTGCCCACTGACAGGGGCTGGCGTGTGAGCCTGGACAATCGTCAGTTCCACCGGTACCTCTTCTTGTTCTGCATAGCAGTCTAAGCAAGAGAGAGGGAGTGAATGCGATGTTCAAACGGGGCCACTAGGCCGGCCAGCAACTGCTGTGGGTAGGTCATGACATGTTTGCCTACCTTTTTAGGTATGTCCTTGGGGCCAGGCCAGGTCAGGACATGTCGCCCTGGCTGGCCAAGCCGCGCTGGGGGCCGGCCAGACCGAGGTCGGTGTCTACCTGGCTGGTGCGAGCAAGATGTCCTACGCATGCTATCCTACACTGTCTAATCTCTTCCGAAATGCGAGGCATACCCTGGTACAAAGATTCTAAAGACCTATGTGTGGGAAACCCTACATTCAGGGCCTGACGTAGCATCCTGGTTACCGTGCCGTCTAGCTTGGCGGCCAGCGTGTCCATGAGCGTCCATGCCTCGGCGCCATAGCCGTCAGTAGGACGGACAGTATCTACGCGATCGGATGGTGTCGGCAGGTGCATGCTTGAGAGTTGAGCCCTGGCCGCCAGCCGGTGGTTGGCGGGTGATAGCCGGTTTCGGCAGTTAAAATGGCGACGGCTTTGACTACTGTTGAGTGTAACAAGGGAAGCTGACTAGCTGAGTGACTCGCCAATAGTTGAGTCCACTACAGTTAATATATTTGAAATTATGGCTGGCTTAAGTACGCGAAGAGATTTTTTAGGCGCGAAAATATGCCGAGCTACGGCTGCCGAGAATGCTCATAACTTTCGACTCCAACCAGTGAGTACATAAGAAACCACCTAACCGATTCAATGGTCACGCGTTCACAACCTAGAACGATTATCTAACTACTATCACTGCGTTGTAAAAGCCCTGACCCAAGTAATGTAATGTTGCAAGTGCTTGTAGGCCTGCTTTCAGACCTGCCGCACAACTACAGTTTATCCTTCTTCTACCAGCGACACTGAAAGGCTCTTAGGTTTGCACCTGTGAAAGTTGGGATGACTGTGCAATAAGAGCTACCTTATGATCCCAGATCAGAAGTACAGCATACATGGCGCAACTGCCTTATTCGTGATATCTAGTCAGGTGAATCTTCCCCGGGTCATCAGGAAGTGCGCTAGCAACCCCCGCTCGCAGCAGCAGCTCCACATGGGCCTGATGGGGCACGGGACCAGGTGGGGAAATGGTGACAGGTGGCAAGTACAGGTGAACACACGCTGCCAATGGGGACAAACTGCATGCACCATGCACCGTGCACCAGGCCAAAGCGAGCGAATCACTAGAGGCAAATGCTAACACATTGGCAGGTTGGTAGGCGCACACAAGAGCATCAGTGCTAGGGATAGCTCACTCATGGCGCATGCACTCACGGGAGACTTGCGGCACATGCAAGGACAATCGCAAACTGCGTGGAAGGCGTTCATAGTGCTGCCGATGGACTGGCTTGATCCGCCATTGCAGCTCTGGCATTGCACCCCGCGAAAGATGGGCCGACCTAGAGGGAGCCAGACATGGGGGGAATGGGCCCTGTCTTCCTGACCAAACAAATCACGATGCCGCGTACGCAGAAAAATGACGGCAGCTGACGGGCCTATTCCTCACAACCAGGCTGGCGACTGGCCACATGTTGCATGGTGGGAATCATGCGAGATGCTTCGCCGGTCTGTGTATGGGAAAGCCAGCAAGAGGCCTGTGGCTAACTGTGTCCTGCCAGCCTTTTCGTGCTGACTGCCAGCACAACCCGTTGCACCTCCGCTGCATAAAGACAAACATGATGGTCTGTTCAGTTCACGCCGTCCACACTCCCTACCCTGTCTCCCGATTGCAAGGCATGCTAGCCATCCTCGTCAATGCCATCCACTTGGGCATAACAGGAGTCACACAGTTCTTTTGTGAAACCCTATTGTGGGAACCCTGCCCTGATTGCTGCTCTTTTTGTAATAGCAGCAATGAGCAAGTCAGCCGTAGCATCAGCAGGCAGAGAAGGCATGCTACATCGGGCACAGGCACACCGCGACAGGGGTGCCCCACTCCAGCCACATCGGGTCTCGCTCCCCCAGTGCCCATGCTCAACTGCCAAGCAACGCGAGGGGCGGCACCACGCGAGGAAAGGAGCACGAGCACGCGCCCCGTACCTGCTTGTAGCGGCTCCGAGGGATGCCACCTGGCCTCCCCCCATTGGTGACAGCAGGCGTTTCGCTGTCAAAACACGCCGTAATGAGTTCCTGGCGACGTTACGGGAGCGGTCCATGAGAGTACACCAGGAGAGACAACAGCAAGCAATCAAGCTGGGTAGCACAGTCGTGAGAAGGTCGCCTGCAAGGAGGGGAGGGGGCACCACCAATCGTGGTGAAGGCGAGCGCCGAATGAACCCCAAGACTTGCTTCGACGTACACCTTTGGTTGGTGCACACTGTTCTACGACCGGGACAAACCCTGTGCTGTCTGGCACAGGGGAGATTGTGGGGTTGACACACCCCTGCATGGTTAAGGGGCATCATACTGGCCCTGTGCCACATGGCGGGCCCTGCCTCCACACCCCTGTCTCCTTCATGCGGGCGCCAGCACACAGCACCCACCCTAAGTGAAAGAGAAGCTTTTGTCATCACCAAACGCCAGCATATGATAGCATCAGGTCATCCCTCCATCCGACTAAGCACACATCCTTGTCCAAGTCGGCGAGCGCACCGCGTTTTTCCAGGTGGCGCGTGGACAGATGGCCGACAGTTGGCAGGGGGGGCTGCACCTCGTTGAGAGTAGGAGCAGATCGAGATTGCAGCAGTCACCCGCCTAGCGCGAAGCGCATGCTTTTGGGGGCGCACTAGCATCCCCGTGATGAACGCAACCAAGGCAGGCGGAGAGGTAATGGGGTGACGGGCACAAATGGCAATCTCCACACCCCCTAGCGCATGCAGCAAGCAATCCTTGTCCACGCAAACACGGCGCAGTCATAGAATCACATGCAAGTGAGACGCCCTATCTACCAGGCCTACAAGTATTTCTATAAATTGGCATCGAAAAGGGGCATCCAGTTACTGTTAAGAGCCCAGGCGCAAGCGAAAGCCCGTCACATATCGCCAGGGGCTGCCACTTGCCGTGATCAGCTGCACCAGGCCTTGCCGCTTGGGTGCGGCCACAGGGGATGTAGGCTCCTTGCCCTGCGCATGCGGGTGCCGGGGGGTGGCCTTGTTCGCACTCTGTCTCGGCAGCTTGCGCAACCTGGGTGGCTGCGCGAAACAGGCAGGGGCAGGCAGCCACAGGGGGGCTCACGGGGGTCAGGCGAGCCCAGATCATGTAGTGTGCCGGATGGATGGCCATTTGTGACACCTACCTCTGCAGACATGGGGCGCTTCGATTCCCAGTGCTCCACTTTGCGGCACCAACCTTGCATGGCAACCCAGCCCGACAGACCGGCGTACCAGGTTGACTGCACCCGACTGCGCCACCAATACAGGCACGAGGCGCGGCCAGGCCACTCACACTGGAATCTGCCCCCTCATGTCCATCGGTCAGCTGCAGGCGGCCATCCTCCTCCACTCCACCGCCGGTGACGTCAGAGGAATCCCCGTTCAGCTTAGCGCAGTTCTTGTCGACGAAGGAGGCCAGCTGCGCCTGCGAGTTTGCATACCATGTCCACGTCATCGCGTAACGGTGGTTGTTACTTTCAAGCGCTAGTGTCATCATAGTGGTAATTAGCGTTCATACTGTTATTATTAGTGTTCATCATTATTTTGTGCAGTGTTATTTTTATCATTTGCATCCGCCACGCACTGGCTGGCGCTCCTATGTAACACTTGCTGGCATAACCAGCATGCGAGGGATGGCACGCACCGTGACGCCCTTACTCTAACAGCAAACAACATGACACCCCTTGACTTCAGAGCAGGTACTTTCTCCCGGCCATGCCACGAACTACAGAGTTGGCAACGCACACGCAGCGCCCTTGAACCCACAACATCGCCACTGTCTTTATATGCCGGACACTCGTGGGTAAGCAATACTTACAGCGCGTGTTTGTTACGCCGTCTACCCAACCCTTCATCACCCCTGCCGAGTGCCAAGCAGCCACAACCATGAATGGCGCCTCCTGGCTGAACCCCCTAGTCTTGCCATGGCTCCACGATAGTCCTTTTGCTTGCCATGCCGCGAAACTTCTCAAGATGGTCCGCCTGCTCGAGTGGCAACCCCCCTCCCCCTTCTGCACCACCTCTCTCCCTCCACACACGGGAGGCTCCCTTCCCACACCAGCAAACACTCTGCCTCCATGACACGCATGCGTGCTGTGAACACCTTAGAACCAGCAGGCCGGGCCTTTCTGCTATTACGGTAATCAATCATCTCACGGTAATCAATCATCTCACGGTAATCAATCATCTTACGGTAATCAATCATCTCACGGTAATCAATCATCTCACGGTAATCAATCATCTCACGGTAATCAATCATCTTATGGTAATCAATCATCTTACGGTAATCAATCATCTCACAGTAATCAATCATCTCACGGTAAGCGGACAAGACCACGGGTACGCAGCCAGACCACGGGTTCACGGCGGTTTGCTTGTGGACCAACGCACACAGGAAAACCCCTGAGTGCACGGTGTGAAGAATACAAGCCCTGTATGCTTCATGTGAGGATGTCCTTGCTGCGTCGGTGCCACTGCAGGCCACCATGGCAACCCTCCGCCTGTTGTCTACAGCTCTCCCACATAAGTCAGTGCCACGGGATGGTGGCCGTGGCCTTCCCGCCGCCACCACCACGTATGCCTCCCCGCCACCAGCATCACCCATGCTTCCCCGCCGCCACCACCATCACCAACACCAACACCAACACCAACACCAACACCAACACCAACACCAACACCAACACCAACACCAACACCAACACCAACACCAACACCAACACCAACACCAACACCAACACCAACACCAACACCAACACCAACACCAACACCAACACCAACACCAACACCAACACCAACACCAACACCAACACCAACACCAACACCAACACCAACACCAACACCAACACCAACACCAACACCAACACCAACACCAACACCAACACCAACACCAACACCAACACCAACACCAACACCAACACCAACACCAACACCAACACCAACACCAACACCAACACCAACACCAACACCAACACCAACACCAACACCAACACCAACACCAACACCAACACCAACACCAACACCAACACCAACACCAACACCAACACCAACACCAACACCAACACCAACACCAACACCAACACCAACACCAACACCAACACCAACACCAACACCAACACCAACACCGATGCCTCACCACCGCCACCACCACACGTGCCTCACTGCCACCACGGTTGCCTCACCATCAGCTCCTCGTTGGCTCGCTCCAGGCGCGACGCATGCGCCTCCATGACCTGGGTCGGTGTCAGCCCACGGCTGTGGCGGGCAGAGGCACACACGCGCCCATGTGTCCGCGCGCCGGTAGAGAGCGAATGCATGCGACCAGAGATGTACCCAGCGATCAGCACAAGGACCCACGAGTGGTAGCAAGAAGGAGTCACTGCTTGCTTTCGTTGTCAAAGTGCGCACTTACTCAGGCTGTGAACCTTCAATAGTACCATCACCGTCACGATACCCTTGCATCATCCACCTGCCTGACCCTCTACAGTGCTGGGCATCGGATCCTACCATCCGACCACACCATCATGGGCGCATACAGGAACAACGTTAGGAAGTTCGTACGCTGCCGTCAGCAAGAGGCAACGAGACCACGCATACGCATGCCTGACATTGTTCCACGGCCACGTGCGCCCCCACCCTTCTGCAACGAGACCACGCATGCGCACGCCTGACATTGTTCCACGGCCACGTGCGCCCCCACCCTTCTGCAACGAGACCACGCATACGCATGCCTGACATTGTTCCACGGCCACGTGCGCCCCCACCCTTCTGCAACGAGACCACGCATACGCATGCCTGACATTGTTCCACGGCCACGTGCGCCCCCACCCTTCTGCAACGAGACCACGCATGCGCATGCCTGACATTGTTCCACGGCCACGTGCGCCCCCACCCTTCTGCAACGAGACCACGCATACGCATGCCTGACATTGTTCCACGGCCACGTGCGCCCCCACCCTTCTGCAACGAGACCACGCATACGCATGCCTGACATTGTTCCACTGCCACGTGCGCCCCCACCCTTCTGCAACGAGACCACGCATACGCACGCCTGACATTGTTCCACGGCCAAGTGCGCCCCCACCCTTCTGCAACGAGACCACGCATACGCATGCCTGACATTGCTCCACTGCCAAGTGCGCCCCCACCCTTCTGCAACGAGACCACGCATACGCATGCCTGACATTGTTCCACGGCCCCACCCTTCTGCAACGAGACCACGCATACGCATGCCTGACATTGCTCCACTGCCAAGTGCGCCCCCGCCCTTCTGCAACGAGACCACGCATACGCATGCCTGACATTGTTCCACGGCCACGTGCGCCCCCACCCTTCTGCAACGAGACCACGCATACGCATGCCTGACATTGTTCCACGGCCACGTGCGCCCCCACCCTTCTGCAACGAGACCACGCATACGCATGCCTGACATTGTTCCACGGCCACGTGCGCCCCCACCCTTCTGCAACGAGACCACGCATGCGCATGCCTGACATTGTTCCACGGCCACGTGCGCCCCCACCCTTCTGCAACGAGACCACGCATACGCATGCCTGACATTGTTCCACGGCCACGTGCGCCCCCACCCTTCTGCAACGAGACCACGCATACGCATGCCTGACATTGTTCCACTGCCCCACCCTTCTGCAACGAGACCACGCATACGCATACCTGACATTGTTCCACGGCCACGTGCGCCCCCACCCTTCTGCAACGAGACCACGCATACGCATGCCTGACATTGTTCCACGGCCACGTGCGCCCCCACCCTTCTGCAACGAGACCACGCATGCGCATGCCTGACATTGTTCCACGGCCACGTGCGCCCCCACCCTTCTGCAACGAGACCACGCATACGCATGCCTGACATTGTTCCACGGCCACGTGCGCCCCCACCCTTCTGCAACGAGACCACGCATGCGCATGCCTGACATTGTTCCACGGCCACGTGCGCCCCCACCCTTCTGCAACGAGACCACGCATACGCATGCCTGACATTGTTCCACGGCCAAGTGCGCCCCCACCCTTCTGCAACGAGACCACGCATACGCATGCCTGACATTGTTCCACGGCCACGTGCGCCCCCACCCTTCTGCAACGAGACCACGCATACGCATGCCTGACATTGTTCCACGGCCAAGTGCGCCCCCACCCTTCTGCAACGAGACCACGCATACGCATGCCTGACATTGTTCCACTGCCCCACCCTTCTGCAACGAGACCACGCATACGCACGCCTGACATTGTTCCACTGCCCCACCCTTCTGCAACGAGACCACGCATACGCACGCCTGACATTGTTCCACTGCCACGTGCGCCCCCACCCTTCTGCAACGAGATCACGCATGCGCATGCCTGACATTGTTCCACTGCCACGTGCGCCCCCACCCTTCTGCAACGAGACCACGCATACGCATGCCTGACATTGTTCCACTGCCCCACCCTTCTGCAACGAGACCACGCATACGCACGCCTGACATTGTTCCACTGCCACGTGCGCCCCCACCCTTCTGCAACGAGATCACGCATGCGCATGCCTGACATTGTTCCACTGCCACGTGCGCCCCCACCCTTCTGCAACGAGATCACGCATGCGCATGCCTGACATTGTTCCACGGCCAAGTGCGCCCCCACCCTTCTGCAACGAGACCACGCATACGCATGCCTGACATTGTTCCACTGCCCCACCCTTCTGCAACGAGACCACGCATACGCACGCCTGACATTGTTCCACTGCCACGTGCGCCCCCACCCTTCTGCAACGAGATCACGCATGCGCATGCCTGACATTGTTCCACTGCCACGTGCGCCCCCACCCTTCTGCAACGAGACCACGCATACGCACGCCTGACATTGTTGCACGGCCACGTGCGCCCCCACCCTTCTGCAACGAGACCACGCATACGCATGCCTGACATTGTTCCACTGCCACGTGCGCCCCCACCCTTCTGCAACGAGACCACGCATACGCACGCCTGACATTGTTCCACGGCCACGTGCGCCCCCACCCTTCTGCAACGAGACCACGCATACGCATGCCTGACATTGTTCCACGGCCACGTGCGCCCCCACCCTTCTGCAACGAGACCACGCATACGCATGCCTGACATTGTTCCACGGCCACGTGCGCCCCCACCCTTCTGCAACGAGACCACGCATGCGCATGCCTGACATTGTTCCACGGCCACGTGCGCCCCCACCCTTCTGCAACGAGACCACGCATGCGCATGCCTGACATTGTTCCACGGCCACGTGCGCCCCCACCCTTCTGCAACGAGACCACGCATGCGCACGCCTGACATTGTTCCACTGCCACGTGCGCCCCCACCCTTCTGCAACGAGACCACGCATACGCATGCCTGACATTGTTCCACTGCCCCACCCTTCTGCAACGAGACCACGCATACGCATGCCTGACATTGTTCCACGGCCACGTGCGCCCCCACCCTTCTGCAACGAGATCACGCATGCGCACGCCTGACATTGTTCCACGGCCACGTGCGCCCCCACCCTTCTGCAACGAGACCACGCATACGCATGCCTGACATTGTTCCACGGCCACGTGCGCCCCCACCCTTCTGCAACGAGACCACGCATGCGCATGCCTGACATTGTTCCACGGCCACGTGCGCCCCCACCCTTCTGCAACGAGACCACGCATACGCATGCCTGACATTGTTCCACGGCCACGTGCGCCCCCACCCTTCTGCAACGAGACCACGCATGCGCATGCCTGACATTGTTCCACGGCCACGTGCGCCCCCACCCTTCTGCAACGAGACCACGCATACGCATGCCTGACATTGTTCCACGGCCACGTGCGCCCCCACCCTTCTGCAACGAGACCACGCATACGCATGCCTGACATTGTTCCACGGCCACGTGCGCCCCCACCCTTCTGCAACGAGACCACGCATACGCATGCCTGACATTGTTCCACGGCCAAGTGCGCCCCCACCCTTCTGCAACGAGACCACGCATACGCATGCCTGACATTGTTCCACTGCCCCACCCTTCTGCAACGAGACCACGCATACGCATGCCTGACATTGTTCCACTGCCACGTGCGCCCCCACCCTTCTGCAACGAGACCACGCATGCGCATGCCTGACATTGTTCCACGGCCACGTGCGCCCCCACCCTTCTGCAACGAGACCACGCATACGCACGCCTGACATTGTTCCACGGCCACGTGCGCCCCCACCCTTCTGCAACGAGACCACGCATGCGCACGCCTGACATTGTTCCACGGCCACGTGCGCCCCCACCCTTCTGCAACGAGACCACGCATACGCATGCCTGACATTGTTCCACGGCCACGTGCGCCCCCACCCTTCTGCAACGAGACCACGCATACGCACGCCTGACATTGTTCCACGGCCACGTGCGCCCCCACCCTTCTGCAACGAGACCACGCATACGCATGCCTGACATTGTTCCACGGCCACGTGCGCCCCCACCCTTCTGCAACGAGACCACGCATACGCATGCCTGACATTGTTCCACGGCCACGTGCGCCCCCACCCTTCTGCAACGAGACCACGCATGCGCACGCCTGACATTGTTCCACGGCCACGTGCGCCCCCACCCTTCTGCAACGAGACCACGCATACGCATGCCTGACATTGTTCCACGGCCACGTGCGCCCCCACCCTTCTGCAACGAGACCACGCATACGCATGCCTGACATTGTTCCACGGCCAAGTGCGCCCCCACCCTTCTGCAACGAGACCACGCATACGCACGCCTGACATTGTTCCACGGCCACGTGCGCCCCCACCCTTCTGCAACGAGACCACGCATACGCATGCCTGACATTGTTCCACGGCCACGTGCGCCCCCACCCTTCTGCAACGAGACCACGCATACGCATGCCTGACATTGTTCCACGGCCACGTGCGCCCCCACCCTTCTGCAACGAGACCACGCATGCGCATGCCTGACATTGTTCCACGGCCACGTGCGCCCCCACCCTTCTGCAACGAGACCACGCATGCGCATGCCTGACATTGTTCCACGGCCACGTGCGCCCCCACCCTTCTGCAACGAGACCACGCATACGCATGCCTGACATTGTTCCACGGCCACGTGCGCCCCCACCCTTCTGCAACCAGACCACGCATACGCATGCCTGACATTGTTCCACGGCCACGTGCGCCCCCACCCTTCTGCAACGAGACCACGCATACGCATGCCTGACATTGTTCCACGGCCACGTGCGCCCCCACCCTTCTGCAACGAGACCACGCATACGCACGCCTGACATTGTTCCGCGGCCACGTGCGCCCCCACCCTTCTGCAACGAGACCACGCATACGCATGCCTGACATTGTTCCACGGCCACGTGCGCCCCCACCCTTCTGCAACGAGACCACGCATACGCATGCCTGACATTGTTCCACGGCCACGTGCGCCCCCACCCTTCTGCAACGAGACCACGCATGCGCATGCCTGACATTGTTCCACGGCCACGTGCGCCCCCACCCTTCTGCAACGAGACCACGCATACGCATGCCTGACATTGTTCCACGGCCACGTGCGCCCCCACCCTTCTGCAACGAGACCACGCATGCGCATGCCTGACATTGTTCCACGGCCACGTGCGCCCCCACCCTTCTGCAACGAGACCACGCATACGCATGCCTGACATTGTTCCACGGCCACGTGCGCCCCCACCCTTCTGCAACGAGACCACGCATGCGCATGCCTGACATTGTTCCACGGCCACGTGCGCCCCCACCCTTCTGCAACGAGACCACGCATACGCATGCCTGACATTGTTCCACGGCCAAGTGCGCCCCCACCCTTCTGCAACGAGACCACGCATACGCATGCCTGACATTGTTCCACTGCCCCACCCTTCTGCAACGAGACCACGCATACGCACGCCTGACATTGTTCCACTGCCCCACCCTTCTGCAACGAGACCACGCATACGCACGCCTGACATTGTTCCACTGCCACGTGCGCCCCCACCCTTCTGCAACGAGATCACGCATGCGCATGCCTGACATTGTTCCACTGCCACGTGCGCCCCCACCCTTCTGCAACGAGACCACGCATACGCATGCCTGACATTGTTCCACTGCCCCACCCTTCTGCAACGAGACCACGCATACGCACGCCTGACATTGTTCCACTGCCACGTGCGCCCCCACCCTTCTGCAACGAGATCACGCATGCGCATGCCTGACATTGTTCCACTGCCACGTGCGCCCCCACCCTTCTGCAACGAGATCACGCATGCGCATGCCTGACATTGTTCCACGGCCAAGTGCGCCCCCACCCTTCTGCAACGAGACCACGCATACGCATGCCTGACATTGTTCCACTGCCCCACCCTTCTGCAACGAGACCACGCATACGCACGCCTGACATTGTTCCACTGCCACGTGCGCCCCCACCCTTCTGCAACGAGATCACGCATGCGCATGCCTGACATTGTTCCACTGCCACGTGCGCCCCCACCCTTCTGCAACGAGACCACGCATACGCACGCCTGACATTGTTCCACGGCCACGTGCGCCCCCACCCTTCTGCAACGAGACCACGCATACGCATGCCTGACATTGTTCCACTGCCACGTGCGCCCCCACCCTTCTGCAACGAGACCACGCATACGCACGCCTGACATTGTTCCACGGCCACGTGCGCCCCCACCCTTCTGCAACGAGACCACGCATACGCATGCCTGACATTGTTCCACGGCCACGTGCGCCCCCACCCTTCTGCAACGAGACCACGCATACGCATGCCTGACATTGTTCCACGGCCACGTGCGCCCCCACCCTTCTGCAACGAGACCACGCATGCGCATGCCTGACATTGTTCCACGGCCACGTGCGCCCCCACCCTTCTGCAACGAGACCACGCATACGCATGCCTGACATTGTTCCACGGCCACGTGCGCCCCCACCCTTCTGCAACGAGACCACGCATGCGCACGCCTGACATTGTTCCACTGCCACGTGCGCCCCCACCCTTCTGCAACGAGACCACGCATACGCATGCCTGACATTGTTCCACTGCCCCACCCTTCTGCAACGAGACCACGCATACGCATGCCTGACATTGTTCCACGGCCACGTGCGCCCCCACCCTTCTGCAACGAGACCACGCATGCGCACGCCTGACATTGTTCCACGGCCACGTGCGCCCCCACCCTTCTGCAACGAGACCACGCATACGCATGCCTGACATTGTTCCACGGCCACGTGCGCCCCCACCCTTCTGCAACGAGACCACGCATGCGCATGCCTGACATTGTTCCACGGCCACGTGCGCCCCCACCCTTCTGCAACGAGACCACGCATGCGCATGCCTGACATTGTTCCACGGCCACGTGCGCCCCCACCCTTCTGCAACGAGACCACGCATACGCACGCCTGACATTGTTCCACGGCCACGTGCGCCCCCACCCTTCTGCAACGAGACCACGCATACGCATGCCTGACATTGTTCCACTGCCACGTGCGCCCCACCCTTCTGCAACGAGACCACGCATGCGCATGCCTGACATTGTTCCACGGCCACGTGCGCCCCCACCCTTCTGCAACGAGACCACGCATACGCATGCCTGACATTGTTCCACGGCCACGTGCGCCCCCACCCTTCTGCAACGAGACCACGCATACGCATGCCTGACATTGTTCCACGGCCACGTGCGCCCCCACCCTTCTGCAACGAGACCACGCATACGCATGCCTGACATTGTTCCACGGCCAAGTGCGCCCCCACCCTTCTGCAACGAGACCACGCATACGCATGCCTGACATTGTTCCACTGCCCCACCCTTCTGCAACGAGACCACGCATACGCATGCCTGACATTGTTCCACTGCCACGTGCGCCCCCACCCTTCTGCAACGAGACCACGCATGCGCATGCCTGACATTGTTCCACGGCCACGTGCGCCCCCACCCTTCTGCAACGAGACCACGCATACGCACGCCTGACATTGTTCCACGGCCACGTGCGCCCCCACCCTTCTGCAACGAGACCACGCATGCGCACGCCTGACATTGTTCCACGGCCACGTGCGCCCCCACCCTTCTGCAACGAGACCACGCATACGCATGCCTGACATTGTTCCACTGCCACGTGCGCCCCCACCCTTCTGCAACGAGACCACGCATACGCACGCCTGACATTGTTCCACGGCCACGTGCGCCCCCACCCTTCTGCAACGAGACCACGCATACGCATGCCTGACATTGTTCCACGGCCACGTGCGCCCCCACCCTTCTGCAACGAGACCACGCATACGCATGCCTGACATTGTTCCACTGCCAAGTGCGCCCCCACCCTTCTGCAACGAGACCACGCATACGCATGCCTGACATTGTTCCACGGCCACGTGCGCCCCCACCCTTCTGCAACGAGACCACGCATGCGCACGCCTGACATTGTTCCACGGCCACGTGCGCCCCCACCCTTCTGCAACGAGACCACGCATACGCATGCCTGACATTGTTCCACGGCCACGTGCGCCCCCACCCTTCTGCAACGAGACCACGCATACGCATGCCTGACATTGTTCCACGGCCACGTGCGCCCCCACCCTTCTGCAACGAGACCACGCATACGCACGCCTGACATTGTTCCACGGCCACGTGCGCCCCCACCCTTCTGCAACGAGACCACGCATACGCATGCCTGACATTGTTCCACGGCCACGTGCGCCCCCACCCTTCTGCAACGAGACCACGCATGCGCATGCCTGACATTGTTCCACGGCCACGTGCGCCCCCACCCTTCTGCAACGAGACCACGCATGCGCATGCCTGACATTGTTCCACGGCCACGTGCGCCCCCACCCTTCTGCAACGAGACCACGCATGCGCATGCCTGACATTGTTCCACGGCCACGTGCGCCCCCACCCTTCTGCAACGAGACCACGCATACGCATGCCTGACATTGTTACACGGCCACGTGCGCCCCCACCCTTCTGCAACCAGACCACGCATACGCATGCCTGACATTGTTCCACGGCCACGTGCGCCCCCACCCTTCTGCAACGAGACCACGCATACGCATGCCTGACATTGTTCCACGGCCACGTGCGCCCCCACCCTTCTGCAACGAGACCACGCATACGCACGCCTGACATTGTTCCGCGGCCACGTGCGCCCCCACCCTTCTGCAACGAGACCACGCATACGCATGCCTGACATTGTTCCACGGCCACGTGCGCCCCCACCCTTCTGCAACGAGACCACGCATACGCATGCCTGACATTGTTCCACGGCCACGTGCGCCCCCACCCTTCTGCAACGAGACCACGCATGCGCATGCCTGACATTGTTCCACGGCCACGTGCGCCCCCACCCTTCTGCAACGAGACCACGCATACGCATGCCTGACATTGTTCCACGGCCACGTGCGCCCCCACCCTTCTGCAACGAGACCACGCATACGCATGCCTGACATTGTTCCACGGCCACGTGCGCCCCCACCCTTCTGCAACGAGACCACGCATACGCATGCCTGACATTGTTCCACGGCCACGTGCGCCCCCACCCTTCTGCAACGAGACCACGCATACGCATGCCTGACATTGTTCCACGGCCACGTGCGCCCCCACCCTTCTGACCTGCTTTAATCCAATACCCCCCTGCTTCCTCTTCTTTGGTTTGTAACCGACCTTGTTAACGGACTGTGGCCAACTTAATAAAGAACCACAGCCTGAATTCTCATGAGGTTCGTCGACTCACAAGATCAGGCCTCGCCCACTCACCGGCTGTGGTTTTCTCTGTTGCTGGCATCCAAGTTGCGTGAAGTGTGGCGATGCTGCACTTTCTCCTGAAAGAGACAGCATGGTGCATAACCCCCCAATCACCGCTCAAAATGCAGATTTGGTCAAGGTAAAGGTCAATCGCTGGTAATTACCAGAGAACCGAGGGAGTGGGCGAATCAGGTCATCCAAGAGCACACCCTGGCGGCAAATGAAGAGCTCAACTTCTCTACAGCCGGCCTGCGTGAGGAGTAAACTATCTTGTCCAATGCCCATGAGTTGAAAGGCAGGCAATCAGAGGCAAACTGCCATGCTCGCTTGGACAGGCTGGGGCAGCATACATGTCAACTCCCACTGCTGCCACTTGCCACCCTGCCATGACATGCCGGTGTTTGCCCGCACAGACAACTTGTGCATTTCAGTCCGCTTACAAACGCCAACATGCCCCGTGCCGGTTCTAACAAGCGCAATGCGGACCGCAGTAGGGCGAGAACCACCCAACCTGTAGCGATGCGTGCAGCCCCCAACCTGTAGCGATGCGTGCAGCCCCCAACCTGTAGCGATGCGTGCAGCCCCCAACCTGTAGCGATGCGTGCAGCCCCCAACCTGTAGCGATGCGTGCAGCCCCCAACCTGTAGCGATGCGTGCAGTACCCTGGCGTCATCCAACAGCTCTTGCTCCCTGCACGCCCGCGCCACAGGAAAATTGTCAACAAGGTAACAACCACCACCACCAGCAGCACAACCACAGCATCAGAAACAGCCACAGGTAACAAGTGCTTTATCCTCACGAGCATGCACCACATCGGGCTGGCCACGATCCAGACACGTTGTAACCACATGCCGGCGTCACATGTTGGGAGGCGATCACTATCGCAAAAGCAAACCTGAGATGGCAGCAGGCGGCCCCGCCTGACATGGGCATGCGCGGGATGACATTCGGTGGATTCCAGCCCTGGTTTGGTGGGGCGACGCAAGCACGGGTACCCGCGGCAAGGTCCACCGACAGCGGGCGCAAGCAATGGCAGCAACAAGGAGGGCAACAAGGGCACGTGTGCGTGGGGCCAGGCGCACCCAGGGTGACCACCAGGCTACCCTGCACCTTCTGCATGCCTGCTCCCTCTTGTACCGCCCCCACCCTTGGCAACTGCGACATGCAGGAGTCCTCCTCCGCTGCTATCACCCCGCGCCTTCGTTGTGCTGTCCCTGACATCCCCCACCCGCACGTTCCGCCCACTCCAATGGTTCCGTAATGTAACAATACCAGCCTGCATTCATCATGGGCATGTGACCTGACATGGGTGGTGCCCCACTCACAAACACCCGCCAAGCCCCGCAGCCACCTGCACCCCCATGGGCAGCTGGTTGATCATCACACTGCGCAGGTGAACTCAACAGGAGCGCATGCGGCACGCACCGGGCCACGCTCACGCGCGCATCTGCCAGCAGAAACCTGAGGACACGCAGGCATTCGTCCGTCTCCTGCACAGTTCTGATCAGATGCTGTTGGAGCGCCAGGTGGCAGCACGTCAGCTCCTCGGCCGCGGGCGCCGCTGGCAGGAGGGTGCGGGGTTCCGTGTGCCATGGCAAGTCCGGGTAGCCACATGCCATCAAGAAAAGGGGATGGACGGAGAAGCGCGGGCAAGGATGGTAAGATGGCCTGCATGTGGTTGGACAAGCCTATTCCTAAAATAAAGTCAAGATGAAGCAGTGCAACCGCACCAACACCTGCATCCACTTGACCAAGCCAACCCATTTCATATCCATAAGCCGCCCATTGGTGGCACATTACCCGACGTCAGACCGCAGAAAGGGGGACGCGCCAACCTTGGGAATTCTGAAGCAAGGGAGGAAAACGACCAGTATCTCGTTGGGTTAGACGGTTCGTGGAGATGTGCCACGCACCCAGCGGAGAAACGGGGGCAGCATAGAAACGATACGAGATATCAATATGCTATCCTACATATAAATATACTCGCAAAAGGACACCTTGTAACGCGCCAACGTAATACGATAGCTTTACTGGCTATCTGCCCTCGGCTGCCGTCTCGACAAGCGACACCACTGTATTGCTGACTGTAGGCAACACAGTCAGCGCCCCCCAGCTTAATAAGAAATCGTCCGGAAATTACCAGGAAAAAGCTCCGCGAGAGAAAAGTGTCCTCTTTTCTCGCCAGCTTGATCATCAGAGGCGGCGCTTTGCAGAGAAAGAGCTCGTGCCTGCAGTAACACACATGCAAATACGTCACGTGATCAACCCTCGCTACATTGGCAAAACGAGCGACAAAAGAGATGGAGCTACAGGTCTTGGACCCACCTTCTCTTCCAAACTTAGCAACTCCTTGCTCAAATAGTTACGGCCGGCCACTAGCTCTTGTTCCTTAAAGGGGCCAGAAAGTGACGCAGCAACTGGGAAGTTGTCGACTACGTGAGACTCCCGGGTTAAGTAGTCAACGTTGGAAGACAATTGCCTGGCTTTACGAGCCAGGGATTCTGAGATTTCCATGCCGGAAACATTCAAGGGCGAAGTCTAAAACGATCATGGGTTCCAATCTGTAAAATTCATGAGATTCGTCAACTTGACCGCTTCGAGAGTGCGCCCTTAATTAATGGCTCCCTCAGAGTGAGGACATGAATTGCTGCTCGTTTTTGGCGGGTTCCCCTGCAATCATGCGGATACGTTGTCTTGTGCCACATCACGAAGGCGATACATAATGCTGACACACCTAACGTAACAGGATCGACAAGGGCCCAGAGCTGACGTGTAAGCTTCTGCTGCAGGCCGGGCCAGCAAATGCGTACGGCCCTGGGTGCCTTGCAGTTGCTTGCAGTTCTCTCGTCGCGTGCCAGCCATTGCTCAAACCAAACTGGCACTTGGCAGTAGTTTGCAGAAACGCGAGGACCGGACATGGCGACCGACCTTCAGGCAAGAGGTCTCGCGCATGAAATCCCCGCTTCGGGACGCCAGGTTAATGATGGGAACAGCCACGCAACATATGGCGCCGAAGGATTAAAGACGACTTAATGCTTTGCTGCTTTTCAGAGTGAAAGAGAAGGGTTAGGTTCTGCAATGGGCCATTCGCGATTCCATGGACTTCACAGTTATCTTAACGGTCTGGCATCACCACAACAGAGCTTCTAGCTTAAGTTGAAGAATCGAGCTACAATAATTACCTTAATTGTTGAAAAATGGCAGCCATGCATCATAGACCGAAGGATTCCGGTCATGTGTCGAAGGGCTACAGCTTTGTTCAGTCCTGGGATAAGGTATGCCGTCAGCGGAGATGGATCTCACACGCTGTTCTTCGCGCGTATTTTGACGGTGGAAATTAAGATTTGGAGGTGTTTGGATAGCTTAGAATGCATGCTCCATCTTTGGGGCCCGCTAGCGCCATTCTGGATTGTGTTCTGACGCAGAACCCGGATTCGCGCCGTGACACTCATCCTTCCTTGGTGCAGCACGCGCATCTGTCGGAGGAGCAAGTCCGAGTGGTGTCGATGCTGGCTAAAGCTGCTGCCGAGCGTCCTCTTCCACCGCATGTGCGTTTGAAATGGAATATCAAATATAGTACTGTTGAACTCGAGTTACAGCCCTGCCCAGTGCCCGCACAATGCTGTGTCGGTTGTATGTTTCGGCCAAATTTTGTTCTGCGCGCGCATGCGTGTGTACTTATAGACGCGTGCTCTTATGTTTAAACAGTCAGAGTATCGAACGCACATTGTTGATGGTCCTGCTAAGTCTGACATCCAGGAATGCTGACCAAATTATTCCGACTACCGACCACACCGCAAGGGAGATATTGTGCAATTTCTGCCTCATGCTACGCGTTGTCTGTTAAATGCATGTCTTTGACCAGCACATCGGCCACCTGAGAGCCATCATGCCTGAGTCCTTCTGTGCGTTTGTCACTCGGCTCCGCGCTGACTTGGCACCCGCATGCCCCAACCGCGGCCTTGCCTGCCACATCACCCGTCGCCTGCCACCCCACTCCCCGCCTGCCGCATCACCCATCGCCCTCCACCCCACTCCCCGCCTGCCGCATCACCCATCGCCTGCCACCCCAATTTCCGCCTGCCGCATCACCCGTCGCCTGCCACCCCCACCGCTCAGCTGCGAGACCCCGCCCCCGCCGCCACCGACTACGCCACCCCCATGGTGCCGGACGGCCACCACGCGCACCTCTCGGCCGGGCTACCGCTGGTCAACAGCCACCAGGTCAGGGCGTGCGTCGCGAGGCGCTGCTGGTAGCAGTCACCGTCATGCATGGGTGCACCTGCTGGCCCCATGAGGCTTGGGCACCTGGTGGGGGCATGTGTCTACAGTAGGGAACGCCTACCGCGTCGTCCAAGTGTGTGCAGTTCTGCGGTGCATGGGATCCTAGGCATGAGGGCAAGTATGACTGGCTGGTTAGGCAGGGGGGCAGGGAACGCAGCACCCAGCTGGCTGGAGCAGTGCGCGGGGTACCATCGCGTAGTGGTGGGGACCATGCACGTACGGGGCCGCAGGGGAGGGCACGCATCGGTGGGCAAGGATGACGTTGACGTCTCTGCACCCAGGGCTCCGCGCCAGGTTGAGCCCCACACCCACCGCCTGGGTGAACGTTTCCCCGGTGTTGGTTAACCCTGTG
The DNA here is from genome assembly GCA_009746045.1 of Mesostigma viride. NCBI lineage: Eukaryota > Viridiplantae > Streptophyta > Mesostigmatophyceae > Mesostigmatales > Mesostigmataceae > Mesostigma > Mesostigma viride. The sequence goes on from RPFO01000138.1 coordinate 702,850, forward strand.
CCATCGTGGTGGAGCGAGCCATGCAGGATGATGTGCCCATGCGACAGAGCACGCCACGCAGCAGCATTGCGGAACTTGGGCCAGACAGCGCGGCGGCAGCATGTCACCAACCTGGACATGCTGGTGATGGCTTGTGCACAAGGCCTTGTGTGCTTTATGGCTTGTGTACAAGACCTTGTGTGCTCACAAGTTGCATCTGCTGCTGCTGCTGCTGCTGCTTCTGTGCCGATATCCCCCCTGCCCTTGCCCTGTGTCTGTGTCCTCTCCCACATACCCCAGTTCTACAAGTGGCACTCAGAGCTGGAGGCCGCCATGAATTCAGAGGTAAGAGGTGGCTTTGAGTGTGCCAGCAAGGGGCCATGAGTGCGGAGGTAAGAGGTGGCTGTGGATGTGGCTGCAACGGGCCATGATCGCGGAGGTCAGGGTCATGGACTAGCCGGTAAGGGGCCATGTAACTCGCAGATAAGGCGCAGGCAGAGCAAAAGCACCCACGCGTATGCCCGTGCATGTCTCTACTTATGTTCACCGATGGACTTCCGCTACTGCACTTACTGCAGGGTGCCCCCGCCCTGTGTCACCTGATTGGCCCTACACCCCAAGGTTCATGGTGAATCAGGGCATGGTGCACTCGTGAGAGAACAAGGCAGGTCCATGGAACGCAGCCATGGGCCACGGGCCAGCATACCTTGTGTGCGTGGCGGGTAGCCTCCGCCCTGGGTGGCATTGCGTGTACCCACCCACCCACCCACCCACCCACCCACCCACCCACCCACCCACCCACCCACCCACCCACCCACCCACCCACCCACCCACCCACCCACCCACCCACCCACCCACCCACCCACCCACCCATGCTTCTGCAACCACGCTGACTCTACCTTGTTCGCACCACCTTCCTGGCCCTACCTTGGTGGTCTGTGATGGGCCCCTCCTACTTGCGTGCCCTAATATGCTTGAAGTGTCTCCCCTTGACGACTCCGATGGGACGGGCAGCTGGCGGCTGGGTCCACCGCACTGGTGTGGCGGTATCTGAACCGCAGGTGTTTCAAGGCTGTGGGGGTGTGCATCGTGCATGTCATGGCAGGGTGGTCTCACAGGCAGCGGCCACGCGTATCAAGGAGACAACCAGCGCACATATGCGCATGCGTGCACGGATCAGTGGGGGGCAAGCGAATCGTGCATCGCGTCAGTGTTTCCCGTTGGCCTGGGGTGGTATGGCTGGGCAGCCCCTTGCTGTCCGTCGCCGCACTTGGCGGGCTGCTCGTGCCGCGCTGTTCTTGCAGTATAGCTGAGCACAACTCTGCACTCTGCCTCATGCACCCCCTTCCCTGTGCGTGGGCATGTGTGCGTGTGCGCTATGCGTGGGCTTGCGTGCTTGTGCGCGTGTGCGTGCGTATGCGCATGCGTGGCTGTGTGGCCAGATGGAGGGCAAGTACCGTCGGTACGCGGCCAGCCTGCAGGCACACCTGCGCACGTGCGATGAGATATTGGAGCAGCTGCACGCATCGCTGGAACGCTTCACGGACCTGCAGCAGCAGCACCGCGCAGTGGCTGCCAAGACCAAATCCCTGCACGACAGCTGCCAGCAGCTGGTGCGCACGCACACACACACACACACACACACACACACACACACACACTCTGAAGTGCTATGTGGCCCGACTCCCTTGCGGCACTGTCCCCATTTGTCCTCGTTACCCTGCAGCCTGACTCCCTGGCTGCATTGCTCCGCTGCTGCCTTGCGCCGCCAATGCCCTATCCCCATGTACAGTTGCGCCATTCGCGCTCCCGTCCTGTGCACGCCTTGGCAATCTGCGCGCTCCCGTCCTGTGCACGCCCTGATCACTTGCGGCCTCTAGGCCCCCGCGCTGTGCTGTACTTACTTGCTTGTTGTGGGTGGTGGCACTGCGGGCGTGTATGCGGGTAGCATAACATATTTTTGAGTAGTGATGCTGACACAATTGATTGGACTGTGACGCTGCCGCTACCTGCCCACAATACCTGCCTGGTCTTGCTTGGCTGGATGCAGCCACCGGCCCGCCCACCAGCCTTGCCCCTTTCCTGCATGCCTGATTTCCAGCAACCATACCCGACCACGACCCCATCCCTGCAGTGCCCACACATGTGCAGAAGGAGCATTGCCCTCCATTCCCCTCCCAACGCTTCAGTAAACACACACGCATATTCATGCACATGCATATGTCATCTTGTTGGCTCGCTCCCCATGCGCACCACCCGGTTTGTACTCCATGCCCCAGTGGCCAGGTCGGCCTTGCCAGCATGAGAGAGAAAGCCGGCCTGGGCAGTACCGGGTTGCAGCGAGGGCGAATTTTATGCCCAGGGGCGGGGGGTGGACGTATCTCACGGCATGCGAGGTTACTGATACTAAGATACATGCTAGGTTACTAGTTATAAGAGGTTACCAATATTAAGATACCTTACCTTGCACGGATAGGGTCTTGGGTGGCTTCGTGCCCCCAGGGAATTTCATCCATCTCGGCACAGCTATCGGTGCCCTTCCACTCAATGGTCCCTCTCCTCCTCTCCCTTGCCCCTGCCTTGCCCGCGTGTCCAGGTGGCGGAGAAGGAGGCGCTGATGGAGTTTGCCGACGCGCTGCGCTCCAAGCTCAACTACTTTGATGAGCTGCACACGGTAGGCATGCGCTGTGTGAAGGGACACGGTAGCAGCATGAGCCATGCGTAGGCAGGTATCTGCCGTGAGCATGCGCAGGTGGGTGGGCATGCGCAGTGGGTGGGCATGCGCAGTGGGTATGCACGGTGGGCATGGGCGGGTGGGCATGCTCTGCGCTGTTGCCATGCAGACATGCTTGCGCCATCGTGCAGAGCACCCATCGCGCGGTGATGTTGTGAAAACCTTATTCGTGGAGGCTGTGTATGCGTTGTTGGAGGATGGTCAGCCGGTGTCGTTACCGTCGCTGGTGAGTGTTTATGAGACCGTGCTCGTTGGTTTTGCACGTGTGTTTTGTGATGAAAACAGCTCGCATGCATGGGCCTGACCATGTGATATTGTGTGACAGTTTGGCACAATGGTTGCCACGTGATCGATGGCGCATGACTTGTTTGGCGTGATGTGTTTACCCTACTTGGTTTGCTTGGTACCTTGACCCAGTCTTTTGGCCAGGAACACCGGCATGCACGGGAAGAAAATCCTGCATTTTGTCACAGGATAACTTGGCCGCTGCCCCATCACACATCTTGGGGAGTTCGCTCATGTGTGGCGTCGCCACCTGTCTTAATCCCCATGTAGCCACCTCACCAGTCCCTGTCCTCTACCCTCTACTGTACTATTTTTCCATCAACATTGCCCCCCCCCTCCCCCCTTCCCCCTCAGATGACCAAGCGCTTCCACGGCAGCGACATGTCGGTGAACAGCGACCACTTCCTGCCGGTGCTCAAGCGGCTCGACGAGTGCATCGCGTGAGTATGGGGGCATGCGGCGCGTCAAGTGGGGCAAGTGGGGTCGTTCCAGTGAGGCGAGGGCACACTGTTGCATGGTTTGAGTGTGGGCGCATGCGGCGCGTCAAGTGGGGCAAGTGGGGTCGTTCCAGTGAGGCGAGGGCACAAGGTTGCATGGTGTGAGTGTGGGCGCATGCGGCGCGTCAAGTGGGGCAAGTGGGGTCGTTCCAGTGAGGCGAGGGCACACTGTTGCATCGCGTGAGTGTGGGCGCATGCGGCGCGTCAAGTGGGGCAAGTGGGGTCGTTCCAGTGAGGCGAGGGCACAAGGTTGCATGGTGTGAGTGTGGGCGCATGCGGCGCGTCAAGTGGGGCAAGTGGGGTCGTTCCAGTGAGGCGAGGGCACAAGGTTGCATGGTGTGAGTGTGGGCGCATGCGGCGCGTCAAGTGGGGCAAGTGGGGTCGTTCCAGTGAGACGAGTGCACACTGTTGCATGGTGTGAGTGTGGGCGCATGCGGTGCGTCAAGTGGGGCGAGTGGGGTCGTTCCAGTGAGGCGAGGGCACAAGGTTGCATGGTGTGAGTGTGGGCGCATGCGGCGCGTCAAGTGGGGCAAGTGGGGTCGTTCCAGTGAGGCGAGGGCACACGGTTGCATCGCGTGAGTGTGGGCGCATGCGGCGCGTCAAGTGGGGCAAGTGGGGTCGTTCCAGTGAGACGAGTGCACAAGGTTGCATGGTGTGAGTGTGGGCGCATGCGGCGCGTCAAGTGGGGCAAGTGGGGTCGTTCCAGTGAGGCGAAGGCACACTGTTGCATGGTGTGAGTGTGGGCGCATGCGGCGCGTCAAGTGGGGTAAGTGGGGTCGTTCCAGTGAGGCGAGGGCACACGGTTGCATCGCGTGAGTGGCAAGTGTCAGGCACATGGGGTTGTTGCCTCTTGGCTGCCGGGTTGCTGCGCGCCGATTGCGTTAGCGCGCCCTCGCACGGCCCGTTGGTGCGTGCCAGGCTGTTCCCACTTGTGGCTGGGGTTGATGGGTGTTGCTGGGTAAAATAGTTCTGTGATGCTTCAATTTGCGTTCTCGTTGTGGTATCTTACCTTCATAAGAAATGTAAGTAATTTGTTGATGTCCATTTGCCTCGCTGCTCTGCACTTTTCAGAGGGTAGAGTGGGGAATACTTTTGGGGAAGGCTTGTGGACATCTTTTTATTTAGCCCTTTGTTTGACCCTCCTTATTTTCTGTTTGTGCTTTGGCATGCCTCCCTTGGCCCGCCCCCTGCCCCTCATGATCGTGCCCACGCTGTGCCTGCTGGCTCCAGCTACGTGAGCAGCAACCCCCAGTACGCGGACGCCAGTGTCTACTTGCTTAAGTTCCGCAACCTGCAGGTGAGCGGCGTGCCACCCAAGGTGTAGGCTGCGTGCTAACGCTTGCACGGCATCCATGCAGGTGGTTGGGGGACTGGGCACCACCAGCAGAGGCTGTAAGAACAGCGCACTGGTTTTCCCGACGTGTGTTTGCCTCCTCTGTGTGTCTGTGCACTAGCTGGCGTGAACGCAAGAAAGGGGGTGCCAGAGCTGTAGGCGTGTGAGCGGTCAGTTGGGAGCTTGAGCGAAGCAGGGAGCCATGCAAGTGTGCTGGGTCCCTCGGGGTGGCTGCCATGTGTGTGGCCTTGGACAACGTGGCAGGTAGAGGAGCAGCTGTGCTGGTTGCAGTCCTTTTTTCTTGCCATGTTGGTGAGAGCTGTTGTTCCCGGTGTTCAAGGGCCTAGATCGCGGCACTGTGTAACCCTGTGCTGCATGGCGCGTGACCAAGGCGTGTCCGCTGGGTAAAAACGAGAGTCGCACACAGGTGGACTCTTATTGGCTGTTGTGTGTGTCCACATGGAAGTGTGCTGGCTTGCTTTGCACCCTCATTTGTGCAAGTGAGCGGCCACATGCCACCACCACATCTGCAGCACAGCTCCTCCCATGCGGTGAGGACTTCTCATGGGATGGGTACCAGACCAGACCAGGCGTGCTTGCCACCGTGTGCCGCCTCCGTCACTTTGTCGCGCAGGTCATATTTGATTAGGGCCAGGGTCTCTGCTGTGAGGATGCGTGATGATCCCCCCGCATGCGTGATGATCGCCCCATATCCCACATGCATGCTGAGCCCTCACAACAGCTCACGCTAGGCCCCATGGACCCTCCATCCTGTTTGCGGTGCGTCGCCCCCCGCCCCCCGCCCCCCTCCCCCTGTCCACCGCCACGCACTCCCCCTCAATACCCCCCCAGTCGCGTGCCCTCAGCCTCGTGCGCAGCCACGTGCTGGCGGTGCTAAGGCACGCGTCCGCACAGGTCAAGGAGGCCGTACGCGAACAGTGCGGGCCCAGCGGGGTCATCCCTGAGGGCGCTGCCACCTCGCTGCTCTATGTGCGCTTCCGTGCCGCGGCCCCCGAGGTGGGTGGCCTACGTTGCATGCTGTTTGGCAGAGGGTCGTGGCAGCAAGGAAGGGGAGTACCAGCTCCTGTAGATGTTCGTTTGGCTGGCCCAGGGGGTAGGTCTGGCGGGTCTCCTTGTTTTGAGGCACCCCGCCTCGGTGTGGGCCATGTGGCGCGCTGCCCATTGTGCGACATTTGATGGAGGTCGGGTGAGCGCGGGAAGGTGGGTGAGGCTAGTGATGCGGCAGCCCTCTGCCCCACGGTGGCCAATGTGTCATGTTGCGGTAGCGGCCCTGACATCCACAGGTCGGACAAATAAAATAAACATCTGCATATTTACCCATATTTTATTTATAAATATTGAATATTTAGTCCGCTTTGCTGCGCTCCCCAAACTCGGGGGAACATATTTAAATGTATTTATCTCGGAATTGCTTTCGGCGAAAAAACATTTAAATATATTTGTCAAGAACTCCGTTTCGGGGAGACAACATTTAAGTATATTTGCAAGGGAGTGCCCTTTTGGTCCAAGTATTTAAGTGTATTGAAATAGTATTTAAATAACAAGTATTTCTGAATGTTGATATGTATTAATGTATAACAGTTCGGTTTTACAAAGGTTTCTGGGGTTTTACAAGATGACTCTTGTAGGCCACTGCCCGCAATGTATTCTTTATTTCTTTTTGTTCGGTCGGCAGCAGAATCGAGAACCCCCCGGCTTTGGCCTGGCCTTCACTTAATATGCTTCATATATTTTGCAACTAATATTTTTATAAATATTTATTTAAATATATTTGCCTCGAAAGGCCCTTTGGCAGAATTTATTTGAATGTATTTGGCACAAAACGTAGCAGCCTTGGAAAATATTTAAATGTTTTTGGCATGAAGCCCCCTGGCGCAGAAAAGCATTTAAATATATTTGCCTTGCTCCCTGGTTTGTGTGAAAATATTTCAATGATATTTGACCTTGCTTTGGTACCAGTCCTGCCAAAAGTATTTAAATACCATTTAAATACTATTTGTCCGACCTGTGCTGACATCTCTGGCCGTGTATGACGATGAATGGGTGCTACCGCGGTCGGCGGTGCTGCCTTGTTGCATGTGTTGCGGATGCCAGCTTAAGCCTCTGATGGAGGAGATGGCAGCGCGCGGTGGCAAGGAGGAGTACCAGCAGCTGATGGCCGACTGCCACGCGCTCTACTGCGCCGAACGGCTCGCGCTGGTGAGAGTAGGGGGGGGGGGGGGAAGAAGGGAGCATCGGGGAGGAGTATTGGGTTGGGAAAGGGTAGGATGACCGAGGGAGGGGAGATGAGGCAAGTGGGGAAGGAATAGAGATTGGAAACAAGGGCGGAAGGGGGAGTGGAGAATAGGGGGGTCAGGGAGAGGAGGAGGGGAGGGATGGAGCAAACTGGGAAGGTAGGGGAGGAGGGGGGAGGGTGTACACGTGGGGCATGCGAATTCGTTGCACTAGTAGGAGTTCAACGGAGAAACTTTCGCTGTTGGCAGCGGGCGGGTAGGATGGCCATGTGAAGGTAACGTGAGGTAAGCTGTGGTGCTGCCTGCCTGATGGCTTAGGAGCAGTTGTGGGGCGATGTTTACCCATTCCCCGCTAAGTGTGACAGCCATCCCTGCATTCACCCTGTTTGTCCTTGCCACTGATCCGTCAGTTGCCTCGCCCGGTCAACTGTGGTCCGAGAAACCTTCTGTGACGTGTGGCAGTGTTTGGTGTGTGGATCATGTTCACTTCTTTTGGCCCATGAATCTGACCACCAGCCTTGGCACGATTCTATGAAACCCGCTTGTTGGTGCCCCCCCTGCCTGTCGCATGGTTGCAGGTGGCGGGTGTGGTGCAGGACCACATCCATGCGTACGGGAGTGAGCAGAACCTGCCCTCTCTCACGCGGCTCGGCTGCTCGTACCTCATACAGGTAAGCTGCTCCTACCTGGTTCAGGTACGGCTGCTCCGACGGGCGCTACGCATACGGGGTGTGCAATAGCACGAGTAGGTGGTTTCTGTGTGTGCTAATGGCATGCCACTCTCTGCATCAGTCATGGTGGTGTGATGCCGAGGCTGTGGTCGTGACGAACTCTCGATGGGGATGATGATGAACTGTTGTGATTGAAGCATAAACGGGGCCAAACAGGCACAGGAGCGCTGGTCGCATCTGCATGCAATACGTCACCTTGCTGGGGACTTCTGGATTTTTTCAGAGATACGGTCATGCTCTGCTCCATGGATGGGTAGCTACGGAAGGGGCACCCGCGCCCACGTTACCAATGAAGAGTCCTCCACAGCGGTAGGTCTGGTGTCTCACGGCCTTTGTGGGGTCGATCCCAATACATTCGGGGTCGATCCCAATACATTATTTGTTAGCGGGCAGCGTTCCCTAGCTCAGTTGTCTGATGCATGTCCATGCTGCTGGCACCCCCATCTTGACCCTTTCATCCCCCAGCTGAGCCGACGGGATGATGTATCGTGACAAGACCCCACCATGCGTGTGTCTGCCCCCCCACCACCACACACACAACCAACCAACCACCCCAGCTGAGCCGACGGGATGATGTATCGTGACTAGACCCCACCATGCGTGTGTCTGCCCCCCCACCACCACACACACAACCAACCAACCACCCCAGCTGAGCCGATGGGATGATGTATCGTGACAAGACCCCACCATGCGTGTGTCTGCCCCCCCACCACCACACACACAACCAACCAACCACCCCAGCTGAGCCGACGGGATGATGTATCGTGACAAGACCCCACCATGCGTGCGTCTGCCCCCCCACCACCACACACACAACCAACCAACCACCCCAGCTGAGCCGACGGGATGATGTATCGTGACTAGACCCCACCATGCGTGTGTCTGCCCCCCCACCACCACACACACAACCAACCAACCACCCCAGCTGAGCCGACGGGATGATGTATCGTGACTAGACCCCACCATGCGTGTGTCTGCCCCCCCACCACCACACACACAACCAACCAACCACCCCAGCTGAGCCGACGGGATGATGTATCGTGACTAGACCCCACCATGCGTGCGTCTGCCCCCCCACCACCACACACACAACCAACCAACCACCCCAGCTGAGCCGACGGGATGATGTATCGTGACAAGACCCCACCATGCGTGCGTCTGCCCCCCACCACCACACACACAACCAACCAACCACCCCAGCTGAGCCGACGGGATGATGTATCGTGACAAGACCCCACCATGCATGTGTCTGCCCCCCCCCACCACACACACAACCAACCAACCACCCCAGCTGAGCCGACGGGATGATGTATCGTGACTAGACCCCACCATGCGTGCGTCTGCCCCCCCACCACCACACACACAACCAACCAACCACCCCAGCTGAGCCGACGGGATGATGTATCGTGACAAGACCCCACCATGCGTGCGTCTGCCCCCCCACCACCACACACACAACCAACCAACCACCCCAGCTGAGCCGACGGGATGATGTATCGTGACTAGACCCCACCATGCGTGTGTCTGCCCCCCCACCACCACACACACAACCAACCAACCACCCCAGCTGAGCCGACGGGATGATGTATCGTGACAAGACCCCACCATGCGTGCGTCTGCCCCCCACCACCACACACACAACCAACCAACCACCCCAGCTGAGCCGACGGGATGATGTATCGTGACAAGACCCCACCATGCGTGCGTCTGCCCCCCCCCACCACACACACAACCAACCAACCACCCCAGCTGAGCCGACGGGATGATGTATCGTGACAAGACCCCACCATGCGTGCGTCTGCCCCCCCACCACCACACACACAACCAACCAACCACCCCAGCTGAGCCGACGGGATGATGTATCGTGACAAGACCCCACCATGCGTGCGTCTGCCCCACCACCACCACACAACCAACCAACCAACCACCCCAGCTGAGCCAACTGGAGCACCAGCTGGTGGACCACTTCTTCCCGACGTCATCGGTGGAGACATCCAACCTGGCACCACTCATGGACCCGCTGTAGGTGCCATGTGACGGCGCCTGGATGCGTGGCATCGGAGGCCCAATGTTTGTCTTTTGTCACCTGAGTGTGCTATGATATGCTGCTTTGGGCCCTGCCTCCCGGCTGCGGTGTGGCAGGCAGCTAGGCCCAAGCATGGGCTCGCTGATGGCGTGTTTGCCATGGTCTTGCCGTGCGGCTTTCACAGGTACCCACCCTTGGCTTTGCGTGCCCCCCTGTGCTGCCCCACTTCTCATGTGTGGTGGGTCCTCTCACCCTTACCACCCCTTTCCTGCGTGCCCCTGGCCTTCCCTTTCCATGCCCCCCCCTATACATGGGTCATGCGTGCGCGTGCGCAGGTGCATAATCCTGTACGACATCCTGCGGCCGATGCTCATCACAGAGACCGACATGGACGTGCTGTGTGAGCTGGTGCGTGGCCACTGGGACAATGTCATGGTACCCATGACCTAAAGAAGCGTGAGCTGGAGCGTTACCCCCGTCTCCCTTCCAATCCATCCGCTATGCGTTAGCCATGAGCCCATACCGTTAGCCAATATGAGATGTAACGGTAATCAAGATGTGTTTTTGTTAGCCAGCCGATATGAGAGGTAATGGTTATCAAGATGTGTTATTGTTAGTTAACCAATATGAGATGTAACGGTGATCAAGATGTGTTATTGTTAGTTAGCCAATGTGAGATGTAACGGTACTCAAGATGTGTTATTGTTAGTTAGCCAATATGAGATGTAACGGTGATCAAGATGTGTTATTGTTAGTTAGCCAATGTGAGATGTAACGGTACTCAAGATGTGTTATTGTTAGTTAGCCAATATGAGATGTGACGGTAAGCAAGATGTGTTATTGTCCGTTAGCCAATTTGAGATGTAACGGTCATCAAGATGTGTTATTGTTAGTTATGAGCTGGGCCGCAGGCCCGCGGTGCAGCCGATGAAGCCAGGAATGGGATGAAAGGGTGGCCCGCTTGTGTTCACAACAAAGTCTTTTGCCGGCAAGGGCTAGCGTGGGGCATGGGTGGCCACCGCCCACCACTGGGCATGCGGACCATGACCTAGTTGTCTTTAGGGTGTGGGCAGCATGAGCGCACAGGGGTCTCTCTTTCCTGTGCACTCGAGGATACGTCTTGCGGACGGATGGCATCGCAATGGGTGTGCCAGCCTGATCCATTTGGCATCTATATTGCCGGTTAGTTGTTGATGCAATGCTTTGGGCGCATCGTACGGGGCTGGGTGCACTTTTGGTGTCGGATGCAGCGGATGCTGCGGGGGGGGCTATCTGTATGGATGATTGCTGGGAAGACTACAGTAAGGTCCGCGGGTATAGGCAGGGTGCTCTGCGGTAGCGGCACTGGCGTCTGGAATGGGAGAATGGAAGTGGCCGGCCGCAACGGTACAGATGTCTAGATTACTAATTCAGTTTAGAGCATGAGCTGGTTGGCTCATCTTGCTGCATATTTGACCCTGCCATCATATTGGCCATCGCCCTACCACCATACGATCTTTGCCTGTCCTTGGGACTTCTTTAGTAGCTGCTGCAGGATGGTGTGCACATCCGCTAGCCCCTGCTCGTTTGGAGCCATCTCCTGGGGCCTCGCGTGTCCGCCCGCACCACGTACCCCCCCACTCCCCTGTTGTCTGACACCGCAGTATGCTGATGCTGTCAACCCCCCCCCCCAGGTGGACATCCTCAAGCTGGAGGTGCTGGAGGAGCAGCTGGGCCGGCGGGGGGAGGCGGCCGCTGGGCTGACCCCCACGGTGGTGCGCACGCTGGCCGACGTGCAGGAGCGGCTCACGTTCGTCTCACAAACATTCCTCAACGAGGAGGTGCGTGGCGGCGGAGCTAGCATTGGGGGGGGGGGGGGAGAAGGGAAGCGGGTTGAACACAGCTTGTTTGTGGGTCCGGTGTGTGCATGAAGACTGCCACCTATGTCATCAGACCGATGGTTGTGGTGCGGCCTGCGAAATTTTTGTAGTAAGCGTGACCATGCTGCAAACTGGCCATGGCCGTGCCAGATGATTGCAGGTACTTGGCATTTCTTCCCCTGTGTGTCATGCTTGTTCGTTGCCAACAAGCTTTCCAGGTGTTTCAGGGGGGTTGGACAATGCCTGACACGCGCCCACCAGACCCCACAAATATAGTCAGGATTGGGAAGGGAAGGCCACCTCGGGGATTCTTCTGTCCTTATGAGCCTCTAAGGGAAACCATGCATTGCGCTTGCACCTCTCAGTGAAACCTAGTTTCTTTCGACCCCTCGGCCTAGTGGATGGGAGTCCTGTCCTTGGTCATGGCAGCTGTGCCTGCTGGTCCTCTGCAAACTGTTTGCTTCCCACTGTGCGTATTCCTGTTGGTGACGCGTGATACCCCACTGCACATGTCACGGGCGAGTGCTACTTGTGCTGAGTTATTCCACTTGGTGGCTGCTGTTGTGCGTGGCACCATGTGGGCCTGCGTGCATGTTGGGTTGCTTGCGCCTGTTGGGGGACATCACGGGCGAGGGTTCGCAGGTGCGGTTGTATCAGCCCACGCCGGACGACCTCGATTACCCAAACAAGCTCATCCGCATCGCCGAGGTATGCTCCCATCCGCCCCATTGCAGCGTGTGCTGCCATCTGGCCGAGATATGCCGCCTGCACGCACAGTTTACCCAGCGCGCTGCTTGGGATCGCTGGAGATGTGGCTGTTCTGGTTACAAGATGCGTAGAATGCCCTGGATCGCTAATTCTGCCATGATGTGTGCTGGCTTGGGATGTTCTTGCTCCCCGCCCCTGGCAGGCGGACGACTCGGTCAGCTCGCGTGGCATGTACGCGTCGTGGTACGTGCGAACACCCACAGATGCCTGTGTGCTTGTGTGTCTGTGTGCATGTGTGCTTGTTTTTGTGTGCATGTATTTGTGTGTCTGTGTGTCTGTGTGCTTGTGCATGTGTGTGCGTGTATTTGAGTGCGCGTCCGTGTTCGACATGCGCATGCGAAACTCATGCAAAGCACATGCGACTTAGAGAACCAGGTGTACGGGCACACTCATGCCGTGCATGCTCACGGAATACGCTAGTGTAGCTTCCCACTACATGGGAGGCGATGCACCCATGCTCTTATGAGCAGCACCTCTTGTGTGTGGCAGGTACAGAGAAGTGAGATTCTCTCCATCTTCGTTTGCCTGAAGCTGGCATCTCTACCATGGTACCCCAGGTTCTCCCGTGGGTGTCCCAGAGACGTCGGTCATCGGTTGCCCCGGGTACTTGTATCCCATTTCCCCGATGCTCTTCTTCTCTGCCAGTTCTGCAGTGTCCAGAGCAGCCCGGTGGAGCTTCCTGGGATAGGCTGCCCGTTGCCTTGTACGGAGTAGTGGGTCAGTCCCTACAGTATACATACCTGGGATAGGCTGCCCATTGCCTTGTACGGAGTAGTGGGTCAGTCCCTACAGTATACATACCTGGGATAGGCTGCCCGTTGCCTTGTACGGAGTAGTGGGTCAGTCCCTACAGTATACATACCTGGGATGGGCTGCCCGTTGCCTTGTACGGAGTAGTGGGTCAGTCCCTACAGTATACATACCTGGGATGGGCTGCCCGTTGCCTTGTACGGAGTAGTGGGTCAGTCCCTACAGTATGCATACCTGGGATGGGCTGCCCGTTGCCTTGTACGGAGTAGTGGGTCAGTCCCTACAGTATACATATGGACTCTGGTCGATTCCCTGTAGTGTATGAAGGGGACAGCTCCGCGGGTCCTGCTTGTTGACCGTGTTCCGCGGTATGGTCGTCAGCCCGCCAGGTGGCGCAAGCACTCCAACCTTGGCCCTTTTTCCTGCTGGCGTGCCGCCCCCCTATCTCCCGCTGACGTCGCATGGTGGCCGCGTCCCCCCCCCTTGCCTCCTCACTGCCCCCTTCTCCTGCTGTGTGTGATTGCATCATGCGCCTGCGTGCCGTGCGCAACCGCGGTGTGTGCTTGTGCCATGTGCCAGGTACCGCCCCGTGGAGCAGACGCTGTCCTGCCTGTCCAAGCTCTACCGCTGCGTGGATGCGCACATCTTCATGGGCATCGCGCAGGAGGCCGTCGCCACCTGCGCCGACGCCATCCAGGTGGGGGGGCAGGGACGCGCAGGGTGGGGGACACCCGGGGTAGTGGGAGGCACAAGTGCATGGGGGTGAGGAGAGCCGCTCAGGCAACCAGTATGGTCGCTGGGTGGGTGGTAAGGAACCGCGGTGTCTGAGTTCGCGGCCTGTCGCACGAGACACACACTTGCAGCCATGGTTGTTTAGTTTTCCAGGGCAGGATTCTTCCAGGTGGGCGGGGTGGGGCACATGGCGGCGTGCATAGCATGCATCTAGGTGGGCTGGTATTGCGCTTTGCTACTGCTGGCGTGCGCAGATGCATATTGTCCTGTGATGGCACTATTGGCCAAGTGTGCAGCATGCGGCATGCGTGGCAGCAAGTAGGCGCCTGATGGCAAGCGGCGCGTAGCAGCCGAGGGATCGACGCACCCGCACGCTGCTTGCTTGGGCCCACGCGCGCCCTCGCCAGCAGCTCTCCTACGCCGATCACCCTCTGGGGCTGTGCGTGTCCATTAGTAATCACGCAGACTGCCTCTTGTGTTGGCCTCAACACCTGGCCCTTGCCGGCCTCTCCTCACGAGCCTGGATGAGAGCGCATGCTCCCTCTCCTCCCCTCCCCTCGGGTCCTCCTTGCCCATCCGCCCCACACCCATTCCACATACACCCGTCCCCATGGCCCATCCCCCCTACTCCTGCCCTTGGCCCTCAGAACGCGAGCCGTCTGGTGGCGCGCAAGTCGGGCGGCATCGACGGGCAGCTCTTCCTCATCAAGCACCTGCTCATCCTGCGGGAACAGGTGAGACAGCGTGGGAAGTGGGCACGCCGGCTCACCGTGCGGGGACAGATACGGCAGCGTTGGCATGCCCGTGGCTGCCCGTGCAGTGCCCTCACCCATCCTGTGCACCACTTGTTCCTGCAGCATGGGGCAGGGCTGGCCTTTCCAAAGGGGCATCCTGGGGGGGAAGCCAAGTGCCAGTTTGGTTTCATCGTAATATCATCCAGAGGTTGCGGCGCTGCTGTGCTTGCTCCTGGGCACGCTTCCCCATCTCACGCTGCAGCAGCACCGGCATTCCCCCCATGCGCTGCAGGTGCATGTGCTCCCTGTCTTGTTGGTGTTGCTGTGAGGAGGGGGACACAGAGGCACATGGCACAGCAGCCACCTTCGTAACGGCTCGGCCACCTGCGGAACGGCTCTGCTCCATTTTTCCACCAGGGTAGTCCAAGGTCGGCACTGTTATGCCCGTGTGCAACCACCACGAGTCTTGCACGCAGTGTCTCGTGGCATCGCCAGATGCTAACACTGATCGGGGGTGGCTGAGGCCTTGCGGTGGTCCTTGGCGCTCCCATGCCTTACTTCGTGCCATGAGAGGACAAGGGGCTTGCGGATGGTTGGCTGCATTACTTCTGGCCTCACTTTCTAGCCTGTGCTTGCTTCTATAGTCCCGCCACCAAACTTAGAGAATCCATCTAATGCCTGTGATCGCCCCTGTGATCCATCTAATGCCTGTGATCGCCCCTGTGATCCATCTAATGCCTGTGATCCATCTAATGCCTTGTGTGGTTCGGTGTCCCACATGTGGCACCCTGCTTGCCGTCATCCGCTGCAGATTGCCCCCTTTGACGTGGACTTCGCGGTCACATACAAGGACCTGGACTTCTCGCACATGCGGGTGAGTGGTGCAGGAGGGTCAACAGTTTTCTCACATGCGATCGAGAGCGCACTAGAGTTAGGTGGCCTCCTCCATGCAGGTAAAGTATGCATGACAGTCAGCACATTCTGATGAGCGTGCACCCTGCGTCAGAGCCAACTCCATCGCGTTCTGCGTCCTCTTTCCTTTGCAAGTGGCTGCTGCCTTCATAGCCCTGTCCCGTGTGATTTGTGTCGCGGCTGCCATCAAGGCCACCCGGAAGCATGGCCATCCTTCGCTCTGACCATCCCTTGTTTTGGCTGTTGCGTCCTCATCGTGGGGGGCACATGCGTGGGTTCAGCCTACCTTCCCCTTCCCCCTCCTCTCCGGCTATGTATATTCCATTGTAGCGCATCTCTGATTACACCCATAAGGCACGGCACATGCACTGCCATGCCTGCACCATTGCCGCAAACAGCTCACCTGACACCTCCCCGTGACGCCATCCATCCTCGGTGGATGTGCCACCTGCCTGGCCCATCTCTCACCCCCCTCTCCCCCCCCCCCCCCCTTGTATGCGCAGGACCACATGGCGCGCATATTCCGCGGCGAGCTGTCGCTGTTTGCGCTCAACAGCCACAACGCGCTGCTGGCGTTGCTGGCGCAGGGCGGGCCACGCGTGATGGAGAACATGGTTGACTCCAAGAAGGTGAGCACAGCGGCAAGTGTGAGGTGCGCGCTGCAAGTAGGAGGTGCGCGCTGCAAGGACAAGTTGAGTGCAATGTGTGCAAGGTGAGCGCGTGGTTGACCCCTAGAAGGCGGGCCCTATACGCATGGATGACAACGAGGAGGATGGGCGTCCCAAGGATGGGGGAACCCAAGGAGGTGAGCATGGTGTGTAGGGTCAGCGGGTGGACGACTCCGACAAGGCCAAAATGTCTGAGCGCATTGCCCATGCTGGTGGTAGATCCCTCGGTGTGCTCCCCATCGCGGATGGCCGGGCCATGCCATGCATATCATGCTCAAGGGCGCAGCATGCGGCTGAGCTGGCGCCGCATTTCCTTGCCAGCATGGCGTGCCACATCCCACTGCTTTCCTCCATGGAAGGGCAAGGAAGCACTTGCAAGCCGCCGCCATGCGGCGATGGGCAGCGCATCTGGTTAGCTGCTTTTTGCTGCGCCTCCTGGCCATTGTTGCAGCAACCCTACCTGAGGCCCACTTCTGTCACGCTTGCAACCAGTGGCACCCTCGCCCTGCCCCCCCACCCCCTTTTCTTGGTGTGCATGCGCCCCCCCCATGTTTTTTCTCACATCATGTGGCCAACCCACGTGTGTGCGCCACCACATGTGCGTGCCGCCACCTGTTGGCCCGTGTCCAGGAGCTGGAGAAGCACCTGAAGCTGACGTGCGAGGCGTACATCATGTCAGTGACCAAGCTGGTGGTGGAGCCGATGCTTTCATTCATCACCAAGGTGGGTGGGTGCTGGCATTCATCACAAATGTGAGTGGGTGGGTGTGCTGTCATTCATCACCAAGATGGGTGTTTTGTGCCGTCATTCGTCACCAAGATGGGTGGGTGCTGTCATTCACCACCAAGGTGAATAGTTGCTGTCATCCATCAGCAAGATGAGCGTGTGCTGTCGTTCATCACCAAGACGGGTTTGTGTTGGCATTCATCACCCAAGGTGAATGGTTGCTGTCATTTTTCGCCAAGGTGAGTGTGTGTGTATGCCGTCATTCATCGCCAAGGTGGGTGTTTTGTGCTGTAATTCATCACCAACGTGTGTGCTGCCTTTCATCACCAAGGTGGGTGGGTGTGCTGTCGTTCTTCACCAAGGTGGGTGGGTGCTGTCATTTGTCACCAAGGTTTGTACTGTCAGTCATCACCAAGATTAGTGTATGCGGTAGCGTCCGAAGGTGAATGCCCCAGCTCAGGTGTCAGTTTTATACCAGGGCATGGCCGTGACCTGCAAGAACAGGCAGGGGCCGTCACGAGACACAGTCAGCGTGGCGTATGGCCAACGCACAGCCAGGGTGTTCCGCCTAGAAATCGCTGTGGCATCCGCATGCCTGCGTGGCCATGGGGAGGGTCAGCATCGGCCAGGTGTCGCGCATGCTTGCTTGGTTGGATGTTCACCAGCTCCTTCCTCTGCCTGCCCTGTGTTTCCTCCTACCTGGTGTGGACACCTACCAGGTGACGGCGGTGCGCGTCGCCAGCAGTTCCGCCACGGGGAAGCCGCGCAGCTTGCGCGAACAAGCGTTTGCGTCGCCCGCAAAGCTGACCGAGATGGTGGACAAAGTGAGTACATGACCATTTGCACAAGGATATAAAGGTCACAACGGAATGGGAGCGTCTTGGCATGCAAACTAGATTAGTAGCCGGCGGGCCTTCATGAAATGAATGGTGGGGCCACGAAATTCATGAAAAGGCGGGGGTTGGATCAGGGAATTGTTGGGGATGCTTGATCCTCTAGCCCGCATACAAAGCCCGTATAATCCAAGAGCAGCTATGTAGTCAGGGTGTCTTATCTTGAGCACGCCATTCGTGTGTGTGTGCAGATGCAAGTATGTGCTCATGCACCGCGGGACAGTGGCGCACGGTAGCAGAGGCGCTGGCAACCGAAGCTGGTGGTTGGAGGCCAGATGGCGCTGGTTCCGGTAGCTGCCAGCATTAACATAATGTTCCTCAGACAGGCTGGGGCCATGCCTGTGGTGTGTGCCTGGTATACTGGTGGCTGTCAGGGACACCTACGCCATGGGTCAGGCAGGCATCCCTGACAGCCACCAGTATACCGGGCACACACCACCTTACACGATGGCAGAGCCATGGGTCAAAGTCTGTTTGCCTTACTATCATAGGAACCATTCCTAGACATACCTTTGTGCCAGATTCATTTGCAGATCGCGTTTTTCCGCGTTTTCCGCAGCCCGGCACTGACCGCAAATGGTTTTCACCTTTGCGGAGTGTCTGATCAGAATACCTTTGTGCCTTGAGTCCTTGACCATGTTCTGCCTGGCCTTGCACGTGCTCCCCCTCGGGCCCCTGCAGGTGCGTGACGCGCTCAAGGGTGCGCTGCCGGAGGTGCTGTCCAAGATGAAGCTGTACCTGCACAGCCCCAGCACGCGCAGCATCCTGTTCAAGCCCATCAAGTACGTGCCCCCCGTGTGGTGCTGCACCACCGTGGACCACACTGCTGCCCGTGGGTTACTGGTTGTGGACGTGTCAGTAGCACTGACCCGCGTCCTTAGCAAAGTCTGCCACCGGTTGGTGTCGGGGATCCAGGATGAAGACAGTAGCGGGCAGCATGCTGGGGCAATGCTGTACATGATGAAGAGAGTAGCGGGCAGCATGCTGGGGCAATGCTGTACATGATGAAGACAGTAGCGGGCAGCATGCTGGGGCAATGCTGTACATGATGAAGACAGTAGCGGGCAGCATGCTGGGGCAATGCTGTACATGATGAAGACAGTAGCGGGCAGCATGCTGGGGCAATGCTGTACTGGATGAAGACAGTAGCGGGCAGCATGCTGGGGCAATGCTGTACTGGATGAAGACAGTAGCGGGCAGCATGCTGGGGCAATGCTGTACAGGATGAAGACAGTAGCGGGCAGCATGCTGGGGCAATGCTGTACAGGATGAAGACAGTAGCGGGCAGCATGCTGGGGCAATGCTGTACATGATGCAGACAGTAGCGGGCAGCATGCTGGGGCAATGCTGTACATGATGCAGACAGTAGCGGGCAGCATGCTGGGGCAATGCTGTACATGATGAAGACAGTAGTGGGCAGCATGCTGGGGCAATGCTGTACATGATGCAGACAGTAGCGGGCAGCATGCTGGGGCAATGCTGTACATGATGAAGACAGTAGCGGGCAGCATGCTGGGGCAATGCTGTACATGATGAAGACAGTAGCGGGCAGCATGCTGGGGCAATTCTGTACATGATGCAGACAGTAGTGGGCAGCATGCTGGGGCAATGCTGTACATGATGCAGACAGTAGCGGGCAGCATGCTGGGGCAATGCTGTACATGATGAAGACAGTAGCGGGCAGCATGCTGGGGCAATGCTGTACATGATGAAGACAGTAGCGGGCAGCATGCTGGGGCAATGCTGTACATGATGAAGAGAGTAGCGGGCAGCATGCTGGGGCAATGCTGTACATGATGAAGACAGTAGCGGGCAGCATGCTGGGGCAATGCTGACCGGCAATATGTGCATATCTGTGGGTGTGCACAGTTGCGCAGAGAAAGGAAAATCCACTGTCTTCGCGTGACTTGCACGGTCCACTGCACCTGCATCAGCACATTCTGCAATGGTTTGATATCTATCTAGCTTCCAAAATCATGGCAAAATCCCTAAGAATAGTGCCTCCTCCCATGATAGCAATTGCAATTGCTTAATTTTTCCTCACTGTGCGGCTCGCTGGATGTGGGCGTGTGGTTCCTTGCTGCCCATGGCCCCTCAGGACAAACATCTTGGAGGCACGGCAGCAGATTGCGTCGCTTCTGGCGGAAGAGTACGGACCCGAGGACCGGGAAGCCGTCCAGTTGATGACGGCGGACGAAATCATCGCACAGCTGGACAAGTTGGGATGCTAGTGCTTGCGATGTGCATGGCACAAGCCGTATAGCCAGTTCAGTGCAGCTGGCAGTTGTCACTCACCCTCAGACCGGGCATATGCCATGCTATGGCAGATCTAAATTAAGGTTTCAATAATTCTATCATGTTGTGTTTATATTTATTGTGTGACCCTGGTGTGAACCCAATGCCCAGTATTCATCGCTAAGAAGTCTAGTAAGGAAACAAGTACTTGCGTGTCATGTGCATAGTTTAGCCCGTGCTTTTTTACAACGCGATACATGGCGTTGTAGGGTTGGAACGCGATGTATCGCGCTGTAATCTGACACATGGGAAACCTGGTAGACATAAAATTTTAGGGCTGCAAAATCGGTATGGAGGTCACATACATATCCTTTCATCCGTTCATATTCATCATCCTGAACGACTGGAAAACACGGACAAGATAACGGCAGGCTCGAGCTAGCATGGTCCGGATTCTCCCGATTTCTGGCGCCTGCGCTGCTGTCTCCTTTATCGTCCCCCCTTTATCGTCCCCCCGGCGACTCGCTTCAAGCTCCTTGGCAGCTGGCTTCCTTCCACGGCCGACGACATCAACACCGGCATTGGCCAGGCCTGGGCGGCCCTCCGCCGCCTCGACAGGTTCTGGACCTGTCGCTACCTGAGTGAGCGACGCAAGCGCATTCTGTTCAAGGCCCTTGTCCTCAGCATCCTCCTTTATGGCTGCGAGGCGTGGACCCTGGACCAGGCGCTGAGCCAGCAGCTTGACGGCACCATCACTCGAATGCTCCGTCATATCCTCGGCGTCCGCTACCAAGAACGCCGCACCCGGGCCGAGCTCTACTGCGAGCTCCCTCTTGTCACCCATACCATCCGACACCGCCGCCTCCTCTTTGCCGGCCATCTTGCCCGCACAGACCAGGTGAATACCGATGTGGGCCCTGCCGGGGGGCTTAAGACGGGCCAACCAGGTAGACACCTCCTCCTATGGCAGGGTCCCCTTGTCCCATCGCAACCCACTGGAAAACTTGCGCGCGCCGGGCACCGGCGCGGCGCGACCCGGACCTATGTTCACGACACAACTGCTTGAAGATGCAGGGCTTCTGGGACTATCCGTACTCCGCGCCCGCATGATTGACAAGGAGAAATGGGCTGCCATCTGCGATAAGCACCTCCCCGAGGGGTATGCTCCTGTTTTCTCCCCACGGGCCCCGCGGCCCGTTGCTAGCCAGGGTAGAAGTCCGCAGGTGGAGGTTATTGGTCCTGAGGATAGCCGCTACACTAGCTACCGCCTCGTCTGCCATTACAGTAGAGGACAGCTCGGATGAGGATTACATCCCCATCTAGTGCTTAACGGTTGGGGGATGATGCAGACAATATTTGTTCAAACTTTTGTGTAATTATTTTTCTAATGAGATTAGCATAGTACTCCGTGGCATGCCTTTGCGCATGACACGCAAGTACTTACTTACTTACTTACTTACTCCTTTATCCTAGAGATTCTCAGAAAAAATTGGTGCATTTTTGCCATTTTTTTTTTACGGCTGTACACAAGAATCTACCGCTGAACTTTGTTGTCAGCGCGGGTGTGTCACGTCCGTGAGCTAGATCATCCTCACACAGCAAGGATACATTATAGCAAGGGCGCTTAATTTGATTGATGCATGGGTGTTGTATACGGTGGCCAAGATTGCTTGCACGATTAAATTAAATTAAATTAAATTATAACATGCCTCCGTGGGGGGGTCATGTAGCACATATTTCATGATGGATGGGGTGGAGGAAGCCGCGTGATCGAACTATCCTAACTCTATCTAGAAAATCCTAACTACACTACTCATCAAAACGCCTCCTCCGCTTGGGGGGAGGTGGCTTGCCCACAGGGTCGGGCGTGTGCGCCTTGACAATCTTCTTCCACCGCGTCTTGTCCTGCATGGCAGTCCAAAGACAGGAGAGAGAGTGGATGCGGTGCTCAAACTGGGCTGGGACCACTAGGTCGTCCAGCAACATCTGAACGTAGTTGGTGACAGGTTTCCCTACCCTTTTGGGAATGTCCGCGGGGCCAGGCCAGGTCAGAATGTGCCGCCCCGGCTGTCCAAGCCGCTGGGGGCCGGCCAGACCAAGGGTGGTGTCGACCTGGCTGGTGCGGGCGAGGTGTCCTACAAATGCTATCCTACGCTGCCTAATCTCGTCCGAAACACGAGGCATGCCATGATACAAAGACTCTGATGACGGACGCTCGGAAAAGCCTACGTTAAGGACCTGCCGGAGCAGGTCCTTACTAACGACTCGCTTGCACGATATATCAGTAGACATAAACAGTCTTGCATCACTCCCCGGACAGGAGAACTTTTGCGGATGACTGTAGGTGTAAGTTGCATGCGATGCCATGGTAACCGGAGACGTCCGTCCTATAGTCAGCAAAATTGGTGCGAGAGGTCCCCAGTTCGATTCCGGTCGGATTCATTTGCAGATCGCGTTTTTCCGCGTTTTCCGCGGCCCGGCACTGAACGCAAATGGTTTTCACCTTTGCGGAGTGCCTGATCAGAATAAACAGTGTGGGAAACACTTACGGAGACGTTGTAGCCCTGAAGTAGGTCAACGTATGGATGTGGTCCGTATGGATGTGGTCCGATGTATGTGGTCCGATGTAGCGTGTCCGTTTAGCTAGCGTGCCCGCATGCAGCTGTGGCATGCCTTTGGCATGAAGGAGACTGGGGGTCTCTGCCCTTTCTCCTGTTGTGCACACACAGGGATTAAAAGCACTTCGGTGCTCCGTGACTCTCCTACGGGAGCACGAGTTTAATTAATTAATTAATTAATTAAATAATTAATTAATTAATTAATTAATTAATTATAATAATCAATGGATGTGGTGGTGGTACGTTGTGGCATCACCTCCGCCCGGAGACCAACAGTACGTTCCAATATGCAAGTCGACAAGAAGATACCATCGGGAGGGCACCGGGTACTCTGAGTTGTGAATGTTCATGTCGTAACACACCCTACTAGCTAGACTTGGGCCGGGTGATTGCCAAAGGACGCAATTGATGCAGGAATTACCGAGAGGCAATTCGTTTGATAATCCGTTGAATTTAATCGGAATGCCATTGATTTACGGTATTCAATCGGTTACGCAGTATTGAAAAAGTTACGCACGTGACTGCCACCATACCTACTAGTCACGTGCTAGCCGCTAACGCACGGTACACACTGAACCAGCCATTAAAAAAATTAAATAAAATTATAACATGACTCCGTTGGGAGATCATGTAGCACATACTCCTTGCGCGCTGGGTGGGTGGATCGAGGTCAGTAGGCGAAGCCGCGTCATCGGACTAATCTAACTCTAGGCTATCTATAGTCTAGAAAATCCTAACTACTCCTATACACTACTCAGCAAAACGCCCCTTCCGCTTATGGGGGGGGGGCTTGCCCACAGGGGCCGTGGCGTGTGAGCCTGGACAATCTTCTGCCACCTCGATCTTCTTGTTATGCATAGCAGTCCAAAGAAGAGAGAGGGTGTTCAAACTGAGCTGGGACCACTAGGTCGGCGCTGGCCAGCAACATCTGGATGTAGTTCATGGCAGGTTTACCCAGCTTTCTAGGAATGTCCTTGGGGCTGGCCAGGCCAGGTCAGGATGTGCTGCGGCCCTGGTTGGCCAGGCCGCTGGGGGCCGGCCAGACCAAGCTAGGGCGGTATCTACCTCGTCGTGACGTCAGAAAGCAACAAACATGAAAACGCTAGCTGCCCAAATCTGAGATTCCGCGGAACACAGAAAGTAAGAAAGCCTAGAAGCTCAGTATACCAGCAAGGAATCGAACATAGGACCTTTGGCATGATTTCGCGGCTGTGTGACTCAGTCTCCCGCGATCCGAAGGCATCTCACTGAACGTTTCGAAACAGCCCAACTGCGAAAAACCTCTTTACCGGAGAGGGGTGCCAATATCAGTCAAGGAGATCAGCGCAGGCTGCAGAAATCGGGAGAATCCGGACCATGGTAGCTCGAGCCTGCCGTTATCTTGTCCGCGTGTTCGAGTCGTTCAGGCTGCACCAATATGTCCGATATTGCTGAATCTATAGAAGATGACACATGCACCACTAGACCTAAGTGCGCAGGAGTATACTACGCACGGACATACGCGATATTCTAGTATCGCCGAAGTATAGGCAGGTTGACCACGGCTGGAATCTGGTTGTAGTAGTCAGGTTGTGGTCTACTACTTGACTGCCAGGTGCAAGCAAGATGTCATACAAATGCTATCCTAAGCTGCCTAATCTCGACCGAAATGCGAGGCATACCCTGATACAAAGACTCTAATGACCTATGCTTGGAAAACATTACTTGCCCCGAGTTTCATTGACGCTATTCTTGTTATGCTACGCTTACATGGGTCTTATTGCACCCACAGTTTGCCGGATCGTTAGCGTGTCCGTTTAGCTAGCGCGCCTGATTGCGGCTGTGGCATGCCATTGGCATGAAGGAGACTGCCCAGGGGTCTCTGCCCTTTCTCCTGTAGTGCACACACAGGGATTAAAAGCACTTCGGTGCTCCGTGACTCCCCAACGGGAGCACGAGTTTAATTAATTAATTAATTGGAAAACATGTCCTCCCCAAAAGCAACAGCCACGAGCCCCGAGAGTAGCCGGCATGGCTGACGGCGGAGCTCGTAACTTTCACGTTTGAGCACCGAATTCAGCCGTGAATATCACAGTCGACGCGTCTTTCTACGACGCACATGCTGATATAATTTTCCGAAGCTATTACGCAATATATGACGAGCAAACGCTCCTCAACGCAACGCAGCCTGGCGGCTGCGCTCGGCAGTGAAAATACGTCTGCAGCTCCGGCTGTGAGCTTCGCCCACCGGCCCAGAAGGCAGCGGCGCCACTACTAGCCAAAAAACTCTAGTGGACGCCCAGCCCCCTCTCGGGCTCGCCTCGCCAGCAGCGTCGCCTGAACCCAAGCGCAGTCGCCCTGCCGAGCCGACTTTTGACGACTTTGACGCCAGCCAACCCGGCTTTTTTGACAAGCTCACTGAAGACCGCATCCTGAGCTACGTATTCTGGGGATCAACCGCCTCGCTTATTGAACTGTGCAAGCAGCTCTTCCATCAGGGTCGTCTCGTCGATGCTCACCAGCGGAAGCGCCCATATTATACGAGTACATCTTCACCGCCCCCCGCCCCCGGCTGCAAATATACGCCCTCTTCTCCCTCCTTGGACGCTCCATCGGGGATCGAGCTCTGGCCGGCCCCAAGCCCATCACCATGGTGCACCACCTTGACCGAATCCTCCATCCGCTCCCTCCTCCAGGAGGCCCTCGCGCAGCACGTGGCCCCCCTCGCTGCAGATGTGGCGGCCATGGGCGGCACGCTGGCTACCGAGCTTCCCCTCCTCTCCACCATCTCCACCGGCGCCACCTCCACCGGCCTCCTCGCCCGGCCTCCTCCACCGCCACCACCCCCATCATCTCCGACGCCATCACCGCCCAGCTCCCCGACATCGACCAGCGTCTTAAGGACAATGCCATCGCTATCGAGGTCCTGCAGAACACCGCAGGCCTCTGACACCGCCCAGGCGGTGAAGGACATTGCCGCCATGCCAGCCCCTGCATGCTGGCCTGGCCGGCGATGCTCCTCCCATCACGACCTGGGCGGACATGCTTAATAAGCAGCACACCACCTCCACCACCTCCGCCGTCGCAGCCCAGCTCCAGCGGCAGACGCTTGACCTCCGCAAGGATCGAGGCCGATCGAGCTCGCCAAGCGCAGCCTCAACGCCATCGTCAAGAACTTCGACATGGAGGAAGGTGAGAATTCCGAGAAGCTTGCACGTGCGTTTCAATGAGAGCAAAATCCTTGCACGCATGGGCCTTCTTGGTGAGATTAAGCTGACCGCCCATCGCCTTCCCTGCGCACGGGGTTAAGGCAGGGGCGCCTCCGCTTCTTCTCATATCTTTGAGAGCCCATCGGACAAGATTTCGTTTCTCAGACGCCGCAAGCGGCTCGAGAACACTCGAGATCGAGACCCTTCACCGTGGACGACGACTTGACCCTGGCGCAGCAACAACGGCGACGGGAGCTATGGCCGACCTATACCTCCAGCTCCGGCAGACCAAGGCGGGCCAGCCGGTGTACTGGAATTAAGGGGGCGGCCATCTACGTCGGCCACAAGCCCTGGCACGCGACCCCCGCGACCCCCGCGGCCCAAGCGCCTCCAGCCGCCCCAGCTTAGGGGAATACAGCAGCAGTAGTGTAGAATAGTTAGACCGTGGCCAATTAAGGTTGTAGATGCCCGCCTCCTACAGCGGGCACTATACCAGCTGCATGATGCCTAGCATTTTTAGTCATGTAGATGTGTGCCTATGATGTGCCACACTCCAGATGATGCCTAGCTTTATTTCATTATGCAGTGCCCACGCAGGGAGTAACTCTCTGCTGAGACGCCATGCCCTATAGCTTTTGTATAGCCATGCTGATCTTCCCTCCCTAGGTATGACGGGCTCCCCTTAATTAGCTGGGTGTTGCCCAAGACTCTGGGGGGTGCAGGTGCCCCTGGTGCACCTAGAGCACGGGTCGTTTACATTCCCACCCTTGCAGGAAGTAGCTTAGAATGTATTATATAGGCCATACGCCCCTTCTCTGGGCTATGTGCTACATACACTCCCAACGGAGTTATGGCCCTTAGTAATTAACTAATAATTGGAAAACCCTACGTTCAGGACCTGTCGGAGCATCCTGTAAACAGTGCCGTCTAGCTTGGCGGCCAGTGTGTCCGTGAGTGTACACGTACGCATGCCTCGGCGCTGTACGTAAGCACCATGAGGACGAGGACCTTGAAGAGCATGCGCTTGCGGTGCTCGCCCAGGCCCTTGGAGCGCCAGTAGGTGTTGAGCAAACAAAGCCTATAGCCCAGGCCAGGCCGATGCGGATGTCCACATCGTCGGCGGTGTCGGGGCCCAGCCATGCATAGCCTTACTTACTTAATTAATTAATTAGACTCGTGCTCCCGTTGGGGAGTCACGGAGCATTAACCCCGATGGATGGATGGATGGATGGATGGGTGCAAACAGTCCTACCGGTCTAATCTATCTACAACATCTATTATTATTATAATCTACCACATCTCAACATCTATCTACAACAACTAGTCTAAGCTGTCTACCCTAGGGGACCTGTCTGGCGTGCTTCCCGTATGTTTGCACACGCGGGCGCTTCCCCACAGGGGGAGGCTCGTTGTCCTCTATGACCTGGGCCCACTTGGCCTTGTCCATCATCTTTTTCCAAATCAACGGCGAGGCCTAGCTAGGCCCCCCATGTCCTCAGTCTACGAGCTGTTCTTTGAAGGTGCGGGCCTTGCGGCGCGTCTAGCATCACGGGGCCCGGCCCACGTACGTAAGGAGGTGCCGGCCAGGCTGAGCTGGGCGCGCAGTGGCCACGGGGGGGGCACGTGAGGTGTCTACCTGGTTGGTGCGAGCTAAGTGCCCTACTATAGTAGCTGCAGGCGCCGCTGCTTCATAATGGTGCTGGTGATATATATATTATTAAATATATATTAAAAATATAATTACTTACAGCAGATCGAGTGAAATCACTCAAACCAAAACAAACGCCCAGCTATAAACCTAGTAGTATATACAGAGCCATGTCAAAGCTCTATACTACGATAAGACCAATGGAAACGCCTAACGGGAGGAACCTAATAGCCCTGCTGCACCGCAAAATCAGCCCGCGTACGGCGGAGCATGATGTCAGCCATGGCCCGAGTCAGCGCCTCCGACAAGCGCTGACGCCAATATGACGTCCAGGTCCGCGCCGACCATGGGGCCCGCTGGCCCTTCAGGTTCAGCCGGTCCTCCCGGAGATGGCAACACTCCTTGAAGAAGGCGGAGGTCAGGGGCCCCATGGCCCCAAACTCCTTCAGGACAAAGGGCACAACACGATGGTGCCCGACGTCGCCGTAGGCCAGGAGCTTGGCCCGCTCCGCCCGGTCCGCCGTGTAACCTGCCGTGAGGGAGGCCCCAGCCACGTGGCTAAGAGCCAAGGGCCGCGCCACCGAAACGTCAATAAGCAGATGCCGGCCACCCCCCTCAAAGTCCAGCACCACGATGTCAGGCCGGGGGGTGGCCGGCATCTGCTTATTGACGTTTCGGTGGCGCGGCCCTTGGCTCTTAGCCACGTGGCTGGGGCCTCCCTCACGGCAGGTTACACGGCGGACCAGGCGGAGCGGGCCAAGCTCCTGGCCTACGGCGACGTCGGGCACCATCGTGTTGTGCCCTTTGTCCTGAAGGAGTTTGGGGCCATGGGGCCCCTGACCTCCGCCTTCTTCAAGGAGTGTTGCCATCTCCGGGAGGACCGGCTGAACCTGAAGGGCCAGCGGGCCCCATGGTCGGCGCGGACCTGGACGTCATATTGGCGTCAGCGCTTGTCGGTGGCGCTGACTCGGGCCATGGCTGATATCATGCTCCGCCGTACGCGACTACGCGGGCTGATTTTGCGGTGCAGCAGGGCTCTTAGGTTCCTCCCGTTACAGTGTAGGCGTTTCCATTGGTCTTATCGTAGTATAGAGCTTTGACACGGCTCTGTAGATAGGTTTATAGCTGGGCGTTTGCTTTGGTTTGAGTGATTTCCCTCTGCTGTAAGTAATTATATTTTTATCATATATATATATGGCATGCCGAGGACCGTACACTGGTCCTCATTGCGAACATTAGCAGCATAGCCTACTCTGAAAATGGATCGCAGCATGTTAGTCGGACCGCGCCGTCCAGCTTTCGGGCCAGGTCGGCGGTGAGGGTCCACGTCTTGGCCCCATACGTAAGAACAGGAAGGACGAGGACCTTAAACAGGTCCTGTTTCTCTATCTTGCCCAGGGGCTTGCGCCACATGGCCCGGAATTGGCGTAAAGCGTGCCAGGCGAGGGAGATGCGGTGGTCCACATCAGCCTCGCAGCGCTGGGGAGGACGGGCTGCCCAGCGGCAGCTTGACGCGGTCCCGATGCAGGACTCGAGAGCCGTCAAGGAGAAAGAGGGCGGGCGGTGGCTGAGTGAGCCCGATCGCCAGAGCCTCTGTCCACTTGCTGACCTCAAGCCCCACTGCGCGGGCCTCGATAGCCAGGCAGTCAAGCCACGTCTGCACGTGCTCAGTGTCCTCGAAGAGGGTGGTGTCGTCTGCATAGATGATGTCCGCCAGCCGAATCTCCGTTTCCGCCCCGCCATGCTAGAAACGGTTGTCAACCTGCACCCCTGGTTCCCTATACCCACGATGCGGGCAAATAGCTTGCGCGCCTGAATCATTACGCATTCGATCGACCACAATAATGAACAGGTAGGGCGACAACACGCATCCCTGCCACACACCCTTCTGTAAAGGGCATGGTGGCGTGGTCCCGTGTAGGAATCAAGTGCGCACCGAAGTGGTGGACCCTTAACATACAGGTTGCGGATGACAGCAATAAGGGGGCGGGGGATCCGGAACAGAGCGAGGATGTCCCATAGCGCAGGCCAGAAAACCGAATCGAAGGCTTTGATGAAGTCCACCAGCACACTAAGGTGCAGATCGAGGGGACTCACCAGGCTGAAGGCGTTGCAGTTCTTCCACACGGCGGCGAGTACTGTTCAAGAGCGCCTGTACTGTGTTTCGACCTGCATGAACGGAAGCCGTGCTGAGTCTCGCTGAGGTGACCGTCCGGCCAGGTCCGTGCGCAGGCGGTTCAGGATGAGCCGCATGAGAAGCTTGAGGGGGGCACTTTGGATGCACACCCCTCTGTAGTTACTGGGGTCGGCTGGCGACCCCTTGTTCTTGTACAGCATCGTTCGAAAACTGTGTTGCCAGGCCGCTGGAGGCCGTTGCGACGACAGCAGAATGCGGTTGCAGATATCCCGGAAGAGCAGCATGACACCAGTGTCCTCGAACTCGGCTGCATGCAAGTTTCACAACCGCGGCCGGAATCTCGTCGGAGCCAGTGGCGGCCGGCGTCGTAACGCAGACGCTGGATGCATAGCCTTAGCTTAGCCCTTGTACAGCCATGCTACGTCCTGGCTATGATCAGATTACTTGCCCACACTCCTTGTTATGATATGCTCACATGGGTCTTATTGCACCCACAGTGACTTGCCGGGTCGGATCTATCGTGTCCGATTGCTGCTGTACGTGGTGCCCATGCCTATGGCATGAAGGAGAAAGGGGGTCATCTGCCCTTTCTTCCTGTTGTGCACATACAGGGATTAAAAGCCGACTCCGGTGCTCCGTGACTACCCAATGGGAGCACGAGTTTAATTAATTAATTAATTGATTCGTTTGATAGCAATGCAATGCGTTGAAGTCGGTAAGCTACTCACGCATTATTTCATCTTGGTGCAGGGCTGCAGGCAATAGCTTTGCCGTAAGATAGGGCTCGCGGGCCCTTGCGGCAAGTGCCGCAAGGCGAATCCGAAATACGGGGAAACTCTTGCAAATTTTTCATTTGGCCTAGAATTTAATTTTTGAGATTTGAGAGCTTGAGAATCTGCCTAGAGAACCTAGTCGGGGTAAAATTGGCTCTAGCAGCAACGTGTAGTTACATTGTGTTGTGCGCACCCCTATAAACATGTGGATAAGGATGTTCCGATCAAAAAGCTCCTCTATTCACTTCAGTATGAAGGGTAGTCCTCGTAACATTCCAAGAGCTCGCAGCCGGTCACTCTCCACCCGAGGCTGCTTTTTATCTTCCCAAGCCTGGCTTTCTGCACGCCCAGGTCCGACACGGGCGTCTGGAACGGGTACACGTACTTGATGTCCCGCGCGAGCGAGCGGTACAGCACGACCGTCTGCAAGCCATCCGCTGGGTTCCAGCTCTCCTCACGTTTGATAAGAAACTCCAGGTTGTCCAGGCCAAAACGGCCGGCAAGTTCGAACAGTAGATACTGCCCCCCTGGGCGTGCGAAACAGACAGCAAACAAGGACAGCAAGGCCAAAGTGTTACATGTCAGCCACAGTGGCCAAAAAAGCCAACAGTCAGCATGAATGTAATGCATCCTCGTGGCACACAAACAATGGGCATGAACAGGCACGAGGGCCATGACAACCCATGTACCCAATATTGCATGCTGCAGAGCAGGAAACATTAAAAGGCATCCAGCATTAGCCGCTTCGATCTTCATGAGCTGCTGGGACCTACATGAAGCAAATGATGAACACCTGCTGTCACACAAACATCCTTGCCCCCCCCACCCCCACACACACCTAAGCGACACAAGGGTAATTACATAAAAATTATTGAATGCAGCATGCACCATGGGTGGATGCATGATCTGCTGGGTACACAGGCAGCGCAGCAGGTGCCTGTGTGCGCTCAGGCGGGCTGGAACGAGGGAAACGTGCCCTTGGTTCCCCACTCCTTGTAGGACGCTGCGCAACAGCACGTTGATTCAGACACGGCGCCTCTGTAAACCATGAGCATGCTTGCACCGTGCTGTGTTGCACAACCCCAGCCACGCACGCGAGGGGCATACCATTGGGCAGCTCTTCGGACGCCACCAAGCGACCGCTCGTCGGGTCCTGCGCGAGAACAGCGGCTGTCAAGTCCTTGGCCACTTGGCTCACCGACAAGCCGTTGGGAGCCTCCCAGGGCGAGCCGTAGGTGTCGGTGAGGGAGCTGGTGGACACACAGTTGGGCTGGCCAAGCGGGCACTGCTGGATGCGCCTGCAGCACAGCACACCCACGTGATGGGGCACGGAGGGAACGTCGTCGCATGTGTTCCAGCAGATGGTGAGCCCCATAATCCACGCTTGGACCTAGGATAAGCAGCAGTGGCGAAGCATAGCAAGGTCGCAGTGGTAGAGCTCACGGGGTGTGTAAGTGCTACGTACGCAAGACCGTGTGGAAATTAACGGCGTCCACTGTTCCCGGGGATGCCTAGTGTCATCACTTGCGGTGATCCACTGGCACGAAGCAAATGGAACATCATCGTTGCGTGCCCAATGCTAAGAAGATCTCACCGCCCAACGGGTATCTATTCCCAACCACCCCCACTTCCCTCAATCTACCACCCAACCCTCACCTTCAACCCTAAAGGGGAAAAGGCATTGCAGAAATCTGCCACGAGAAAGGAAGGTCACTTGTTGCGGAATCCAGACTTACCCTTCGATCAGACCCAAGCGAATTCTAGACTGCTCGTCATACGGAGTCTCCGCATTTGCGCGTGCACCCCTCGGGATTGCGATTAATACGCCCAGCCCGCCCAGCACGCTCCTGCGCGATGGCATGGGCAGGGATTCTGTGCCCTTTGGTGTGTACTGAGCACGACAAGGCTCCAACGTTTGCTTGCGTTTCGATGTTTGCGGCAGCTGGAAACGCAGCCGTTGTAAAACGCCAACACGGGCGTCACCCGACAGTGGCAGCGATTTCTGCATGGCTATGCGCTTTGAATATTCAGTTCTTTGAAATCCTGGGCGATAACAGGGAATTATATCAGCTGAAGCATCCAGATCACGAGGCCTTCGGTTTATTGCATACTCTAGACTTTCTTAGTCGACTGTTATTAGAAGGATTTACCGGTAATTAGGTGCAATGGCAGACTCGCGCGTGTGAACGCAGTAACCACCAGCTTGGGCTGGGGAAGGGAGAGAAACGTGATTTCACGGGTACGGTAGCAGTAAAATTCATCACTTATGCCACGTGTCACGCTCTTTCCCTCGGCAGCGGCATCGGGCACTGCGGCAGATGACACGTATCTGCTCCGTTGTGGTGTACTTGCATTGAGGTCGTCAATTATTATCTCCGCTTGGCGAATGGCGACCAGTAAAGCAAAAAAGAGTTCTAATAAGCCAGCGATGGCGTAAAATACAGTAGGGCGTGCTACAATGTCAACCACACTTAATTTTACGCACGGGGTAACCTCATGCCTTGTCACCGGAGGTGGCTCTGGCATAGGTGAGCCATATATTGCTAATTGGGGTATGCATCACTCTCATGATCGTGCTGATTCACAACATACGGTTATAATGTAAGGTCGTGAGGCCTAATGCCACTGTATGGCGGTATGGCCGAGCTCTATAAATTCTCCCCCCCCCTAATTTTAATGACGCCCAGCCCGATGATTAAACCACTTTCTTTGTTTTCGTTTTCCTCTTCCATCGGCCTACCCGTTGACGTGGTCAGGCCGAGCTGTCTCGCTGGAGCTGTTTAAGAAGGGCTGCAACGTACTGGTGGTCGATCTCGATGGAGACAGCGCGGCAGAAACCTGTCGTCTGGGGCAGAAATCTTCTCCTCCGGCTGGTCAAAAGCCCATTATGTCTCATTTTCAGTGCAATGTGATCAAACCAGGTACGTGGCGTCCTATCCGCGAACTACAATTCGATGCAAGTACACTATTTTTGTGCGAAATTTTAATGTCATGAAATGGCACTACCATGCGCTCCCTATAACTGAACACCGTATCTGCCTGCCAACTGCCTGGTTCCAGAGGAGCTGTCGGCCGCGTTTGCACGGCATGCTTCGCTGTTCGGCCGGCTGGACGTTTGCTTCAACAACGCTGGGCTGGGGGAGGGCGACGTCTCCTTTTTGGACGACGCGGCCAGGGATCGTGACTGGCGCACGTGCATCGAGGTCAACCTGACGGCGATGGTGCACGGCACCAAGCTTGCGGTGCGCGTCAAGGAAGTCACGGGCCTGTGCATGCTTCACCGCAGTGTCCGCGGTCGCTGTACTAGCTGCGGCCATGTGCCATGTCGGTGGCTCTTGCTGTTGTCATGCTTCATGGTGTTGGGTGTTCATGGTGCTTGATACTTCTGGCGCTTGCCGTTGACGACAAGCTCCTCCGCACAGCGCCGCTGTCACTGCAGCACCACCTGCAGGTAGTGCTGCAGACGGTGTGGCATCTCGGAGGGTGCACAGGGAGGAAGTATCCCCCCTGGCCACCACCCATCCAACCACCCATGTGGTCGCCCTTCCAGCCAGTCATGCATTCCATTGTCGGGTTACAGTGATCTGCTTGTCCTGTCGATGGCCTTCCATTATCCCCATCTCTATTTTTCTTAGTGGTGGTGTGACGGTGGCATACTAGATTGCTTGCATGCGACTAGAGCTCCTCCTTATGAGGACATTTGCACGCCCATTTACCGCTCCTCTGTTTATACCTAGGTGTCACATGGCTCCTGTGTTTATACCTCGGTGTCACATGGTATTACCCTGCTATGTGTTTATACCTAGGTGTCACATGGTATTACCCTGCTATGTGTTTATACCTAGGTGTCACATGGTATTACCCTGCTGGAGAGCTGCCCTGGCTATGTACAATGTTATATAGTACTATTTATAGCGTTTGTCTGAAACCTTGTTGATTTGCCGCCTGGCAAAGTTCCGGACTCTGCATACCTCTTACGGACGAGCGCGCATGTGGCCGCGCTCTTGGCCCAGGCACGCCCCCCCTGACCATCTAATAGTAATTCTCCTGTTGGTCACCCTCTCATGTTGGACACCCTCTCCTGTTGGACACCATCGAATAGTAACTCTGTTGTGCTGTTCATCGTGGCAGCATGCCCGGCCACTGCAGCACGGCTATGTACCCGTAGCAACAGTCCTGCGTATTCGCCCCTATTGCATGCAAGCACACGGCAGCATTTAGTCCTTTGTGCGTTTTTCCATCTGCCAATGACTCCCTTCCTCCATGCCGTTGTGTCGCGACGCTGCCCTGTCATGGATGCTGGCCCCACCCAACCCTGCCAGGTGTCCGCCATGCGCGCGAGCAAGCTGCGGGGTGTCGTCCTGAACACGGCGTCGGCGGCCGGGACGGGGCCCTCCCCCTTTGGGCCGGTCTATGCTGCCGCTAAAGGTGCGCTTGTAGTGGGTGCACGGTGGCCCCTGCCGCCGCCAGCCCCTTGTCTTCCCAGCGTGTTACCCTCTGGTCCGGCCTCCTTGTAGTGTGCTATCTCCCAGGGTGGCCCCCTTCTGGCCATGCACGTTGCGCGCCCCACTCGCTGGCGGTGTCTCCCGTAGCTGCTGCAAGCCTGCCCTTGCATCCTGATAGAGTGTCGTTGCCGACACCGTCGCAGATGCAGCCCTAGGGAAGCTCGTCGTCTTCAGCCACGTCATGCCTCATGGGTGAGACGATCATCGCGATTAGCCACCCATCAGCCAGGGCTTGATTATCAAGTGCGTTTCATGCCCCCCTATCGTATATCTATTGTCATCAGCATGGATGGGTAGCCACCCCGTAGATGACAACCACTCCTTGTAAAAACTACCACTTTTAGTCCTTTGGGTTAACATGGTTCATGGCAATTCGTGGAGTGGCAGCTTCTCCCCTTCCCTCGCCACCTCTCTTCCCTGTTCTCCGTTTCTCCTTAAACTGCAGGTCCGTTCGTGGCCAACAGCCATGCATGCCATTGTACCCGCTCGCAATGCTGGCTGTTGACAAAACACATGCTTGCCTTGGTCCCCACTGCCCCTGCGTGGCGTGCCCCACGCCCCTCCTTGCCCAGCGGGGGTGGTCAACTTTGTGCGCTCCCTTGCGTGGCTGGAGCCGCAGGATGGCATCCGAGTGTGCGCGCTGTGCCCCCAGGTGCGTGCGCTAGCAGAGGCCAGTGGCTGGTGGGGAGGTCGCAGGACCGGAAATGTTAGATTTGCAGCTTGAGGGACAGGAGGGGTGAAAACACTTTGAGGGGCAGGAGGGGTGAAAACACGTTGAGCGAAAGGAGGGGTGAAAACACTTTGAGGGACAGGAGGGGTGAAAACGTTTTCAGGGACAGGAGGGTGGAAAACACGTTGAGGGAACTATAAGCTCCTCGCTGTATCTGCAGCCTTGAAATATGAGCGTGGGCTTTGGTTGGTCTCTGTTCGTAGTTAGAGCTGTCGTCCTCATGCTTGAACGCGCTGTTCAAGTCACTTGTAACCCCTGCTCGCCACGGCATCCATGTATGCCCACCGCCTTTATCATTGTTTTCATTTCACCCATTCATCATTTAACTCTGCCATCGTCTCTCTGGGGCCGCATCAGCAAGCGCAGCGGGCTGGAAGCATTACTGGCCGCCTGACATGTGCACTGTGCACTGCTGGGTGACTGCTCACCTCGCGACCTGCTCCCCTCGCGGTTGTCAGCCTGCCTCCCCCTGCTGATCTGTTCACCCAACCCTCCCCCTGCTGATCGGTTCACCCAAACGTCCCCACGGATCCCCCCCCCCCCCCCACGGATCCCCCCTCCCCCCCCCCAGTTCATCGACACGGCGCTGGTGCGGCGAATGGCGGAGGTGGACCCGCGCGGCAGCGAGAAGTTGATCGCGTCAGCGGGTGGTCTCATCCCCATGGCCATGGTGGTGGAAGGCACGTCCTTGCCCACGTCCCACACAGCCTTGCTCTGTACCCTTGTGCTCGCGCCTGCCCCCATGTGATGTTCTGGTGATCCCCCCTCCAACTTGTCCATCATTTCTGGCCCACGCACACCTCACATGGGCGCCTGTCCAGCCTACTCCCGCCGCATGTGGTGCCGCGCGCATGACCCAAGAAGTCTGGCTATCACTTGGGCGTTGGCACATGGCCCAAGTGACGGCGTACGACAGCATGACAGTGCGATCCCGTGGCGTGCGATAGCATGACAGTGCGATACCGTGGCCCGACGTCGCCATTTCCCTACAACCGATGGCTGCCCCATGTTGCTCGCCTGTCTGTTCCGCCCCACATCTTGCAGGAAGCTCCCCATGGGAAAATGGACACGGCCTGCGGCATGCGCACACACACACGCACACGTACACGCACACGTACACGCACACGTACACGCACACGTACACGCATACGCACACAGACACGTACACGCACACGTACACGCACACGTACACGCATACGCACACAGACACGTCGTGGGGACCAGTACTTGTCCTCGTCCACGCTGGGGATCAGTTAGTGTGTCGGCTGCTCACCCCAGTCGCGCTCCTGTCTGCTGCCTCTTGTCCCTTTCCTCCCTCTCTCGTGTGTGTCGGCCACCGGGGGACCCTCGGGGCCCCATTCACCGCGGCCCTGCACACATATGTGACGTGCGGCCCTGCGCATTACTGCATGGCGATGCGTGACGGTCGCCAGGTGCGTTGGAACTTATCGAGGGGCGGCAACCGAGCGCGCGCGGCGGGGCCTGCATGCTCATCACGCTGCGGCGCGGTCGACAGTACTGGCCCCTGCGCGCCCCCAAGGAACGCAGCCGGCAGGGCACTGCAGCTACGAGCACTTCTGCACCCGATGCGGCCGTTCTCACAGGCAAGCTCTTTGGGGCGTTGACATTGGTGTAATGGTGTTTGTGTCTAGACAAAAAGTAGGGTGGCTTTTGTGCCTCTATCAGCTGCAGTATTCACCAGTTGTAGCACTTCTGGTGTAATCGTAGTTTTGAAGTGTTGTAGTGTTGTAGTGTTGTAGTGTTGTAGTGTTGTAGTGTTGTAGTGTTGTAGTGTTGTAGTGTTGTAGTGTTGTAGTGTTGTAGTGTTGTAGTGTTGAAGTGTTGAAGTGTTGTAGTGTTGTGGTGTTGTAGTGTTGTAGTGTTGTAGTGTTGTAGAGTTGTAGTGTTGTAGTGTTGTAGTGTTGTAGTGTTGTAGAGTTGTAGTGTTGTAGTGTTGTAGTGTTGTAGTGTTGTAGTGTTGTAGTGTTGTAGTGTTGTAGTGTTGTAGTGTTGTAGTGTTGTAGTGTTGTAGTGTTGTAGTGTTGTAGTGTTGTAGTGTTGTAGTGTTGTAGTGTTGTAGTGTTGTAGTGTTGTAGTGTTGTAGTGTTGTAGTGTTGTAGTGTTGTAGAGTTGTAGTGTTGTAGTGTTGTAGTGTTGTAGTGTTGTAGTGTTGTAGTGTTGTAGTGTTGTAGTGTTGTAGTGTTGTAGTGTTGTAGTGTTGTAGTGTTGTAGTGTTGTAGTGTTGAAGTGTTGAAGTGTTGTAGTGTTGTGGTGTTGTAGTGTTGTAGTGTTGTAGAGTTGTAGTGTTGTAGTGTTGTAGTGTTGTAGTGTTGTAGTGTTGTAGAGTTGTAGTGTTGTAGTGTTGTAGTGTTGTAGTGTTGTAGTGTTGTAGTGTTGTAGTGTTGTAGTGTTGTAGTGTTGTAGTGTTGTAGTGTTGTAGTGTTGTAGTGTTGTAGTGTTGTAGTGTTGTAGTGTTGTAGTGTTGTAGTGTTGTAGTGTTGTAGTGTTGTAGTGTTGTAGTGTTGTAGTGTTGTAGTGTTGTAGTGTTGTAGAGTTGTAGAGTTGTAGTGTTGTAGTGTTGTAGTGTTGTAGTGTTGTAGTGTTGTAGTGTTGTAGTGTTGTAGTGTTGTAGTGTTGTAGTGTTGTAGTGTTGTAGTGTTGTAGTGTTGTAGTGTTGTAGTGTTGTAGTGTTGTAGTGTTGTAGTGTTGTAGTGTTGTAGTGTTGTAGTGTTGTAGTGTTGTAGTGTTGTAGTGTTGTAGTGTTGTAGTGTTGTAGTGTTGTAGTGTTGTAGTGTTGTAGTGTTGTAGTGTTGTAGTGTTGTAGTGTTGTAGTGTTGTAGTGTTGTAGTGTTGTAGTGTTGTAGTGTTGTAGTGTTGTAGTGTTGTAGTGTTGTAGTGTTGTAGTGTTGTAGTGTTGTAGTGTTGTAGTGTTGTAGTGTTGTAGTGTTGTAGTGTTGTAGTGTTGTAGTGTTGTAGTGTTGTAGTGTTGTAGTGTTGTAGTGTTGTAGTGTTGTAGTGTTGTAGTGTTGTAGTGTTGTAGTGTTGTAGTGTTGTAGTGTTGTAGTGTTGTAGTGTTGTAGTGTTGTAGTGTTGTAGTGTTGTAGTGTTGTAGTGTTGTAGTGTTGTAGTGTTGTAGTGTTGTAGTGTTGTAGTGTTGTAGTGTTGTAGTGTTGTAGTGTTGTAGTGTTGTAGTGTTGTAGTGTTGTAGTGTTGTAGTGTTGTAGTGTTGTAGTGTTGTAGTGTTGTAGTGTTGTAGTGTTGTAGTGTTGTAGTGTTGTAGTGTTGTAGTGTTGTAGTGTTGTAGTGTTGTAGTGTTGTAGTGTTGTAGTGTTGTAGTGTTGTAGTGTTGCAGTGTTGCCTAACTTTGATAACTAATGTTGTGTCAAAAGCGTCCAACCTCTCAAATCTTGCGGCATTCCAGTTTTCAGTGGATTAATCTGTGCCATGGGAACCTTTTATGGTGCAGCATGTGGCGATGAGGCTGCAAGCCGTCAGCTGCCGGGAAAGATGTAGATGTTTCCCACGTCTTGGCTGTTTGGATATCGGTATTAACAAGCCCAGTCACATAACGGAATCAAGGTGGTTTCTGGTGTTTGTTCGTGATGTCAGGTCACTTCACAACATCACACTGGTCTTGACGTCCAGGTATCTGCATGTACGCGCATATTTGCATCCTGATGCGACCACACACAGAATTGTGATGTTGCTCATGATGCCATCGATGATCCACCACGTTGTTTGTTAGCTTGATTCATGTATTGTACGTTGCCCTTTCCTTGCCGCATCAAATGCCATGCACATGTCTGTATCCTGCGTGGCAGGATTTGCTTTAGCCTCACACTACCAAAATTGGCTTGCTTCGCGCTTGCCTGTCTGTTTGCCTGGTTTGCCATGCAGGGAAAGCCGCGCCTGCTAACCAATCTGATACCCCCCGGACGGTGGCGCTGGCGCTGCTCCCACTCAACTTCAAGAAGTTGTAGGTGTTGCTGCCACCACCTGCCACCCACATGTGCCCATGCGCCCGCAACACTGGGCTTGTTGGGCCCTCGCTTCTGTGTGGGTTTCTCAGTTCGCAGTCTGGTCCATAGTTTTAATTTCACGGTAGTTTTGCTGGCAATCTTGTTGATGTTGCCCTGAGCATTTCCACCGAATATATGGTGGCTGCCTAGTGGTCAGGGGGTGAGCGTGGCAGTGCTGCAATAGCAGCCGCCAGCCATCCCATTTGTTGGGTTCAGCCAGCCTCAACCGGTGAGCCTAGTCAACAGGGACGGCAGCCTAGTTCAGCAAGCATACCCTCTGGGTCTTGTCGCTGAGGAACATCTTTTGGTTGGGTTCAGGCAGATGGCTTCGCACGGACCAAGGCCTTTTACCCACTGACGTCGTAGCATGAGATCACCGTGTGCTGCGGTGGGCATGCCTGCGCAGGTCGGCGGTACGGCTAACTACAGACTTCCGCAACGCGGTGCAGATTGTCCAAGTGCCGCTGCTGGCCCCTGCACCGGGTCAGGTGGTTATCCAGGTGGTCTACGCAGGCATCAACGCGAGTGACGTGAGTCAGCAGCAACACGTGTGGCCATGATGTCAAGTTGTCAAGTATGGTGGCTTTTGTGAACGCGCGCACAGCGTTAGATGGGCGTTTGTTTGCATGTCGTGTGTGACCAGTCATGCTGCTCATTTTGCCACCATGGTTGTCTTCCCAGCACGTGAGCACCCTCTGCCAGGTATCAGGTATCTCACCCAGTGCGGTCCTGCGCTATGTCATGTGCCGCAGGCGATGCCGCTTGGGCTCATGTGTGTAGGGCTCATTCATGATGTGCGTGTGGGGCATGGCCTACCCTTGCAGAGGCACGGTGTTTGTGCCCACCGGCGCTTGGCGCGGTGTTATAGGTTGATGGGAATGCATGGGCATGGTTGCCACCAGGGGCATGCTGGGTGGGGGCTCAGGGGGCGGTCTGTTGGGGAGGGATGAAATGTATGGGGGGTTGTCCCCTTGGTGGCAGATCCTTTGAGTTTTGCTTTTTTCTGTGACCCGGGTCAATGTTGTGCGCACAGAGGACGACTCGATCGAGTGGGTGGCCACTGTGCTCGCCGCTGAACCTGGCTGTGGATGCTAGCTAGTTTTGCTGGGACAACCACTCTTGTGCAGATCAACATGACGGCGGGGAGATACTATGGAGGAGCCAAGGAAGCGGCCAAGAAGCTGCCGTTTGATGTGGGCTTCGAGGCAAGTCCCCCCCACTGTTGTACATGAAGGAGCTCCATGGTTGGTCATTCGTTGGCAATATCCGTGTGTCACCTGTGCAGGCCGCAACTTGTAGCGGGTTCAGGAATCGGCCGGGTGCCAATCGATACCCTCACCGGCAGCACGTATCCGGCATGGCATAGGCTGTATTGTTGCCCCACCCCATGACACCCCGTACCACCCCGCCCGGCCCCTCCCCATGACACCGCCTGCGATTGACTCATGAGACTTGGCGGTGTGGCCTCTGGCGCGGTACCAGCATGGGTGTAGGGCAAGGAGCGCACCCGGCCCTTTCCCATGCTGATTTGCTTTCCCCCCACGGCCTCCTGCAATCCCGAACTTTAGACGCTCGGAACTCCAGGAAAGTGTGTGTGTTTGTTTGTGTGTGTGTGTGTGTCAATGTTTTTGACCTCGCCATTGAATTCGAGAAGCATGGAGACAGGGTTCAGCCCGAGGAGCCACCCCGAGAGATTTGCTCCTCGCATGTGCATCCCTGCATGTGCGGCGCCGACATGACAGAGAGAACAAGAGATCGGAGTTGTGCGCATTTTGATGTTCACGTGGCAGAGTTAATGAGTTTGCGTGCTCCCTATGAAAGCTGCTTGGCAAGTGCAACCACGATGGCACAGTCGCAACCTTGCCACAGAGGCCCTTGAGCGCTTACGCCGTGTTGCGAGGGGCTTCG
Organism: Mesostigma viride; assembly: GCA_009746045.1. Classification (NCBI taxonomy): domain Eukaryota; kingdom Viridiplantae; phylum Streptophyta; class Mesostigmatophyceae; order Mesostigmatales; family Mesostigmataceae; genus Mesostigma; species Mesostigma viride. The sequence goes on from RPFO01000138.1 coordinate 744,493, forward strand.
TGCGCCATTGCACCTGGCGTGGGCCGCCCCACACACAGGTGGTGGGCGTCATCGTGTCGCTGGGGCCCGGCGTAGCCCACCTGCGGCCAGGGGACGCGGTGGCGGCCATGACCTACGGCGCCTTCGCCGAGTATCTGCTGCTGCCGGCGAAGCATGTCATACCAGTTCCCGCCTGCTCGCCGCAGGTGGTCGCCCTGCTGACGTCGGGGTTGACGGCATCACTTGCGCTGGAGAAGGTGGGTGCTTGCATGCTGGGCTGTCCCGTGTATCTTGCATGCCATGGATATGGGCCCATCCTGGTAGACATTGGCGCGCTGCTGCACTGGCTCCATCGCCCCTTTCCAACCGACCTCGTGTGCCTGCCGAACAACTGAGTTGCGTAACCAAAGGAAGCCTGCTGCGGGTGCGGTGGCAAGCCTTAGGGTTTTCATGGGGAACAGAGACTTGTTGTCGCGCATGAGCCCCAACCACCTTGCACACCGTGGCACAGGGAGGTGTTGGCTGGATGGCATGCGGGCAGTCAGTGGCTTTCCCTGAAGTGCAAGGTCCATGGATAGCAGCCCGCCTTGTTCGATGGGGTGATGAGATAGGAGCCGTACAAGTGGATGTGGACCGCTGACAGCGGTGGTCGTTGCTGCGCCCCTCCCTCCCTGCGCCTTGCACCCTGCTCCGCCCAAACCCTCATTTTGATCAGGCTGGCCGGATGGGATCGGGAGAGACCGTGCTGGTGACGGCGGCGGCGGGCGGAACCGGGCAATTCGCGGTGCAGGTGATGCATTGGATCACTTCCGGCAAATGTCACCACACTCTGCCCAGCCATGCCAACCTCCCCAGGCTGCCCTCACCTACCTTGTTGATCCCATGTCATCAGTACGGAATGTTGGGATGGTGTCCAATTTATAAGGGGGGGATGTCTGGCAGCATGCAGCAGAACGTCTGTGTGGGATGCATCGGGGCACTTGCGATCTCGAAGGAACGATCTGCAACGACGCTCCACGCGGTTCCCTTCCTTCCCTTCGTATCGCCCGGATTTGCTCCCGTCTTACAGCACGGCAGCAGGATTGTTTACACCTTGCACGACCCGCGGCCGCTGGCATCGCGCTTGTGCCTGCGTGTCACCACTAGCAGCTCTCCGCGCCCCACAGCCCTCCCTCCTGACTGACCATTGGCAAGCATCCCCGCACCCACCGCCTCGTGTGGCCCCCACATTGCGCAGCTGGCCAAGATGGCGGGCAACCGCGTGATCGGGACGTGTGGCAGTGAGGACAAGGCGGCCATGCTGCGGGGGCTGGGGGCGGACGTCTGCATTAACTACAAGGACAAGGACCTGGGGAAGGTAACTTCAAGCACTAGGACCTGGGGAAAGTAACTACAAGGCCAAGGACCTGGAGAAGGTGAGCAGGGCACGACCTGCGCTGGTTCACCAACAGTCGCGAGGCTATGGGATGTTGCAGCCAGGCCATACGTAGGGCACCCGGCAGAGCCAGCAAGGTCATGCCAGCTCTGGTGTCATGCAAGCATATTCAAGCCACCAGATGTCATGGTTTGACTGATTTGTCCCTGACAGTGTGGACGCCTCCCGGCAGCTTGCAGAGTGCTGCCCCACATGCCATGCCGTACGCGCGGGCATGCATCACTCGCTTGCGGGATACAGGCACCCACCCTGCAGGTCGGTCGGGTGGCTGTGCATCTTGTTTTGCCCCGTGCCAGCTCTGCGGCACGACGCTGCATCATAGCATAGCATGGTATCGCGAAGGGGCGAGCGCTGCAGCTGGTCAAGGTGCTGTAACAATCAGCCCCACAGTTCGCAACCTCCCACCAGCAGTGGACACGCGTGCGATCAACATCTGTGCATCATGTGCTCCCGACGCCCCTCAACATGTGGCCCCACCCCTCAGGCGCTGGCGGCAGCATGCCCCGAAGGTGTGGACCTCGTCTACGAGAGCGTGGGTGGGCCTATGTTTGACGCCTGCCTCGCGTCGCTCAAGCCGGGTGGGCGCCTCATCATCATCGGCATGATGTCACAGGTTGGGTTGGCATCATGTCACAGGTGGAGCGATGTGGTGGGCTGTATGCCGCAACAGGTGCTGACTGACCGCTGCATCTCAGCACAGGCAAGGGGGCTGTCTTGCAAGTGGTGGAGGGCTTCATTTTGTGACATACTTGCGCAGACGAACATCAGTAATAGCATCGTCATGTAAGCGCAGTAATGTATGAGCAGAGTGTAGTAATGTAGCGCAGTAATGTATGAGCAGAGAGTAATGAAAGCGCAGTAATGTATGAGCAGAGAGTAGTAATGTAGCGCAGTAATGTATGAGCAGAGAGTAATGTAAGCGCAGTAATGAGCATCGTAATGAAAGCGCAGGCGCTAGGAATGGACGTGGCTGTGTGCCTTGATTGCATCTTTGCCTCAGCAGCTCCCCCTTGGTATGCATTACGTAGGTTTTCAAAGGCAAGGGAATGTTGCAGGAACGCGTGCCCGCGGGGAACCAGTTGGGGCCTAGGGGGCGGCATCCCTCACTGCTCGTGCTGGTCAGCTGCTGCCACTTGTTCATTTTATGTGCCCTTCTCCCAATGCCCCCTGTTTTAAAAGCCACCACAAGTTTGGGTCATGGCACGACACTGAAACGTGCCCTGAGGTGTTGTTTCTCGACGATGCAACTGGCCGTTGTGGATGTATGTGTGCTGCCCCAGTATGCGGCGGGCGGTGGCGAGGGCAAGTGGGCGCTGTCTGAGTGCAAGGGACTCTGCGAGAAGCTGCTCTGGAAGTCGCAGCAGCTGGTACGTGACGGGCACCGTCGGGCCAAAACCCTGTTCTTGCCTCGTAGCATGCGTCTGGCTGCATGCTTGGCCACTCGCTGCCGCACATGTGGCAGCAGAATCTGTGGCCCATGCCAGACCAAGGATGGCCATGTTCTCATTTGGCGTCATCGACCACACAGTGGAGCTTTCCCTTTCCTTCCCGACAGACCTTGGAAGGGGGTTGTTCTTGCTGTTGGTGGCTGCTACTTGATTACGAGGGGTCCTTTTCCTACCACTGCTACACACGCCGAGTGTCAAGTATCATGAGTGCCTTGAACGCTGTACTGCCCATAACCAGTCGTGCAAAGCTTAAACATGGGCATGTTTGGCGTGACACCAGGAAGGCAGGCAGGCGGGCGGGCAGACTGGTAGACCAGCAGGATGGCACCCTTATGTCGTGCACTTCAGCGTGCAAGGAAAGGTCAAACATGTGTTGATTCTTGTTGGGAGGACCCGTTGCTTGCCAATGTCACTGGAGTGGTCAGCCAAGAGATCCAAGTGCCCTTGTTTCCGTTTGGGCTGTTTTGTTTCTCAGCTCTTCTCCCGTTTTATACACAAGCGACATGCTCCTCTTTCTTTTTTAACTGCTTAGCTACCATTTTTTCCTCCCTCTTCTCTGCTTATCTGCTCTCTCCCCTCACCGTGGTCGTGCCTCTGCTCATCCGGCGCCTGGCGGTGCACTCCTGTTGTTGCCCACCTGTTGTATCGTTGGTGTCCTTGCATCCCCACCCGTGGGGTGTGTCGTCCGCAAGCAGTGCGGCTTCTTCCTGCTCCATTACGGCCAGCACTTCCAGGCCCACTTCCAGCGGCTGTTTGCGCTCTACGCCTCGGGCCAGCTCAAGGTGAGCGCGTGCCGCTGGCCCCTCCAAACGGAAGTCATGCCCCGTGGCCCACACCCTGCTCGCCGGATGCCACCCGCTGGAAGCGGTGGTAGACACCCGGGTTTCGATGGGCCCCGGCATGACGTTTGGGCCATCAATCCCACTGGCCCATACAACGCGCAAGATGGAGCTGTGACCGCCAGCATCACCAGCATTCTCCTAGGGTTGTATGCGGGATTGGGGGGGGGGGGGGGGGGGGCGCGCTTGGACATGTTGGGTGGAGTTGCGCGTTGGGCCATGGGAAACCCTGAGTCCACTTGTTAGATGTATATTTACGTAGATGCGAATTTCTAACATGCATCAATGATCCTCATGATAGGCATTTACGCTAGTGAGTCTCTATTGTTGGCGTTTGCGGGTGAGTTTTGTGACCATCTCGCTGTTCCATGCGGTGCATCCCTGGCAGAGTCTTGGATCCCTGGCATTTGCCATGGTACCTTTGAACACGTCGTTGTAAATGCCATTTTTTACATTGGAGCGATATACTAAACAATGACTGCTCCTTCTTCCATGTTGCATCATCTGTGAGGGGGTTCCTGGGAACTGCTGGAGATAATGAGTACATACTCCGGTGGCCAGAATCTAAATAAATACTACTAGATAAATAAATAACGAGAAAATGCGCCACGTTTGCATGGTAGCTACGCAAGTTGGCCTTGGCAGTGGGTGACCTCAAGTATCAGGCAGTCCAGCTCTCCAACCTGGCCACGTGGTGTGCTCCCGCGCTAACCTTCTGGCGCATCAGTACGCCACACGGGCCGTTGTGGCTGCCAGCTGTCCACCCATCGGCCTGGATGCCTCTGACAACAGACATTTGCGGCGCACGTGCAGTCGCAAAACGTTCCTTCTGCGCACCCGTGTCCACCATGTTCACCCATAACGTGCCTCTGCACAGCCCACCTTATCCACCCCGCCAAACCTGGCCTTTTCTCTCAGCCAGCTACCCCCCTCCTCGCCCCACCCACGTTCCCTTGCCCGCCACAACTGGCTCTCACGTCCCTACAGGTGGAGGTTGACCCCCGCCTGTTTGTGGGCATTGAGTCGGTGGCCGATGCAGTAGACCACCTGCAGTCGGGACGCAGCTCCGGCAAGGTGAGCCCGCTTGTGGCTTGTGTGCCATTCGTTGTATTGTCGTTTGAGTGTGTTGTAGTGGCTCCGCCGGCTTGCACGCAAGCCTGCACGTTAAGTAGCCAGCTGCCTGGCAATTTGGTGCGCATATCCGCCCTTGTAGTGATGTGCCAAGCGTACTGTGGTCAGGTCTCAACTATCACGCTTAGAAATCAAGTCATCCCGCTGGAACAGGTTGGTTTCGCCTGCCATGCTTTTGGGAGAGTGTGGCTACCTAGCTGCCTTAGCCCAGTGGCTATATCTGGGCGTATTTCTTTGCTTTTTCTGTTTAGCTCTGCATGGGAAAGTTGCAAGGTCTACCGAATCTTTCACCTACTAATCTGGGGTGGTGGCACCGAGCACCACTGCGTCATGAGTTGGCTCCCATTAGTCCTCGTGCTTAATAGTTTGTAGGGATGAATGTTGGCTGCTTAGTTTCAGGCAGGCGCTAGTGAGACCTACCACTATGTTAAAGGTTGCCCAGTAGGGAGTTCGAAGATGCATCCAAACATGAGCATGTAGATCTGATGACTCGATGCTATGACTTTGTGAGCTCTTGAAACCACCCCCAATCCATGGATGGGCAGTTTCGTGATGGAAGTGTATCTAGTGGGCATGGCTGTGGCTGTGGCAATATATATATCATCATATGCTTACATGTGTGCGCTGGTGCGGGTGTTGTAAATTTTCCTTAACTTTGGCTACTGTGCGCAGGTGGTTGTGCAAATAGCACGGGATGTTCCAGCTGTAAGATCCAAGATGTAGGACGTTGACAGTAACCATGAAAAGCTATTAGGTGAAGCAGTGCTGTACGGTCACAGTTAGACTTCATGCCATGGCAGGCCATGGAGTGCTATGCTAATATCATGATAATAACCCAACCAAAGATCGTCTGCATCATGTCCCAACCCTAGCTGCACTGGATGGGGATAGAGTCCTAGCATCCGAGTAGTTGTGGCTTCAGTAATGGCAGACGAGGCGGTAGTGTAGGAGCTATCCTGCTGAAGGGGCATGAACTTCTACCTGAGGGCTATACGCTGTGTAGTAGCATATGGGCCGCAGGGGCTGTGGGGACATTACAGGGCCAAAACCTTCAGAGAGGCTGGTCACAATGTACAGAAACCCATTTTTCTTGTCCATCACGCGGGTGCGGACCACTCAGACATTCAAGCCCTACATCCTCAAGCAACTTTTACACATAGCACATGTATACCGGTCCGGGCCGCATGCAATTCTTGGCCGGCCAGTGGTTTACGAGCGGATAACTGTGCCGGGGCCTGCCATATGAGAAGATGCATGCTTGCCCGGACAGCCCGGTTGGCCAGCCCCTCCCTGCAGCCGCAGGGCCCACATCTGTATCCATTTGGTCCATGAACGCGAGATGACCCGCAATCGAATATAGTAGGCAGGGGTGGCGGATGCATGATATGGGTGACCATGCAGCGGGAGGCGCTCGCGGTACACAGAGAGTTCAGCCAAGATGCATGCAGCGCTCTAGGTAGCGAACGCCCAGGATACATGGCGGAGCATTCTAGTGACAGTGCCGTCAAGCTGCGCGCGCTTAGCGTACTGCACATGTCTGGACAGGGTCTTGGGTCATATATATTATAAAAATATAATTACTTACAGCAGAGTGAAATCACTCAAACCAAAGCAAACGCCCAGCTATAAATATATATATTCATTGATTGATTTATTATATATTTATATTTTTCTCAATAAATTACGGAGGTGAGATTGGCATATGCAACATAAGGAAAAACCCGAAAAGAAGAAGAACCCTGAAGAAATTAATAGTAATCTGGAATCAAGGACACCCAAGGATCACGCCAGCTGCACAAGGTACAATTAACTACAGCACAAAACTTCGACACACAGCAACATCGCTGCGCCGGCCCACCATGCAGGCCTGGCAGGGATCTAGACCGCATGGGTCGCGACAAAGTCGGACCGGGTGCGGCAGAATGACACATTGATCAGCCACGGTGCGAGTGAGGACGAGTGACAGGCGCTGCCGCCAATACGAGGACCACGTGCGGGCAGACCACGGGGCGGTCTGACCCTCGAGATCGAGGCGGTCTTCACAGCGCTGGCAGCACTCGTGGAAAAACTCCGCCGTTTTGCGGGCCCATGGCCCCGAACTCCTCAAGGATCGACAAAGGGGATGACCCGGTGGGAGGAAAACCCCCACATTGCCGTAGGAGGAAAACTTGTCGCGCTCAGCCACCGGCAGCGGCAGGAGCGCCGGCATCCACAGCCGCCCGGAGGATGTGGCGACCCGGAAGAGCAGCCGAGCCACGGAGACATCGATGAGCAGGTGGCAACCCTGCCCATCGTAGTCAAGCACGGTAATGTCGGGGCGGTGGTTGGGTGAGTAGAGGGCGGTCCCATCCGCGTCCTCGCACTTGATGGTGGAGTGGGGAAAGACCGACCGAACCATGGCATGTATGACCACCCGGAGGAGAGCGGTATGGAGATATAGAGGAACCAGTTCTGGAGTCTGCTGGCAACCCATGCATGCGATGTAGTGCGTCCCAGTAGTATCGAGGGGAAGCCCGCAGCTGCCGCAGGACGCACCCGCCGTGAACTAATGAGAGGTTGCGGGGCAAACAGCTGGTGACGGAGGGCGATGGCGCAAAGGGCCAGAACCAGCGTGAACAAAGGGCTCATGGGGAGGGTGCGCATGAATGCGGCCCCCACGCTCCCCTCAAGGGAAACGGAGTGAAGCCAAGCCTCCCCCTAATCGTTCAAGCTCGCATGCAGACCCATCCAGTTGGCACAGTGTAGTATAACCCGCGTAGGTCTTTTGTTGTTTTTCATTAACGCAGGCAGGGAAGACACTAGGACTGCACGACAGTGGACACCCCAGGCGTGCCCCGGGGCAGGCGACGGTGGACGGCCTGGGCGGGGCCGGGACGAGGTAACAGGCCTGCTGGATCCCGAGGTAAGAATCCTGCAAAGCCTGCACAAAGGGGAAGGGGGATGGGGTCACCAAGTCGGGAATGGCGCTGACGGCGCTGGGCGGACCAACCGGCGGATCTCCGCCCAGGCCTGAGCAACAGAGCCAAGGAAGGCTGCGGGGGCAAGGCGGGCAGCGCGGAGTGAGCCCAAACCCGCCCATGCGGCAGGGGAGGTTGGTCAAGAGCATGGAGTGAGCTGGCAGGCTAGGGCCGGGGAGGAGCACCTGCAAGGCGGCCTGAATGCGCTCGTCGTGGCCCTCCGCGACAAGCCGCACCAAGTGGGGGGGAGCGCCAAGTGGGGGGGAGCGCCACAGAGCCAGTGAACCACCCGCGCCGGTGGGCGCAAAACCAGAGGAGCGGAGCCCTTTGGTCTGGGGGTCCTTGAGGCGCGCCCAAGTCTCGAGGACATGGGTGCGCTGTTCCACGGTGGCCCGGAGCTCCTCGATCTTCGACGTAGTCAGGATCACCCACAGGGACGCCCAGGCACGAGAAACCACGCGCCCGCGCCAATGCCCCCGGGATAGCCGGGTCATATATAAGCACCTTTCCATTGGTCTTATCGTAGTATAGAGATTTGACATGGCTCTGTATATAGGTTTATAGCTGGGCGTTTGCTTTGGTTTGAGTGATTTCACTCTGCTGTAAGTAATTATATTTTTAATATATATATTAAAAATATAATTACTTACAGCAGAGTGAAATCACTCAAACCAAAGCAAACGCCCAGCTATAAACCTATATACAGAGCCATGTCAAAGCTCTATACTACGATAAGACCAATGGAAACGCCTAACGGGAGGAACCTAATAGCCCTGCTGCACCGCAAAATCAGCCCGCGTACGGCGGAGCATGATGTCAGCCATGGCCCGAGTCAGCGCCACCGACAAGCGCTGACGCCAATATGACGTCCAGGTCCGCGCCGACCATGGGGCCCGCTGGCCCTCCAGGTCCAGCCGGTCCTCCCGGAGCCGGCAACACTCCTTGAAGAAGGCGGAGGTCAGGGGCCCCATGGCCCCAAACTCCTCCAGGACAAAGGGCACCACACGATGGTGCCCGACGTCGCCGTAGGCCAGGAGCTTGGCCCGCTCCGCCCGGTCCGCCGTGTAACCTGCCGTGAGGGAGGCCCCAGCCACGTGGCTAAGAGCCAAGGGCCGCGCCACCGAAACGTCAATAAGCAGATGCCGGCCACCCCCCTCAAAGTCCAGCACCACGATGTCAGGCCGGTGGTTGGGGGAATAGAAGGCAGCGCCATCCGCATCCTCGGACCGGATGTTCGCGTGGGGGAAAACCGACCGAATCATGGCGAGCACCACCGTCAGGAGGACAGTGTGCAAATACAAATACCAATTCTGATTCTGTTGGCCCCCCATGCAGGCAAGGTAGTGAGTCCCCGTGGGATCCAGCGGCTGCCCACAGCTACCACAAGGCCGCCCGGCCGGAACAAGAGGCTGCGGGGCAAATAGCTGGTGCCGGAGCGCCACCGAGTAGTGGCTGGGAGCCAAGGCGAATGGGGGGGCCATGGGAAGAGCACGAAGGTACGCCGAGCCCACACTCCGCAAGGAAAGCGAGAACAGCCACGCACGTCCCTGGGCGTTGAGGTCCGCGAAAAGAGCAATCCAATCAGCCGTGTGCAGAATACCCGCGTAGGTTTTCTGGTGTTTATCGATGACGCGAGCAGGGAATGCGGCGGGAGATTGAACGGAGGCGACCGAGGGAGTGTATATAATATATATAAGCACCTTCAGGAGGGGCATGCTCCTGTTTTATCCCCACAGCGCCCCGCGACCCATGGCTAGCATGCATGCAGGGTAGAAGTCCGCAGGTGGAGGTTATTGCCCCTGAGGATAGCCGCTACACTACCGCCTCATCTGCCATTACAGTAGAGGACAGCGCAGATGAGGATTATAACCCCCTCAAGTGACTATGTCAAGTCCCAGTGTATGAATGGATGGAGGTGGGCGAAGCCGCGAAACCGAACAAAGCTATCCCTAAGCTATCCTAATCTAGAAAGCCCTAACTACTCTACTCAGCAAAGCGCCCCTTCCACTTGGGGGGAGGGGGCTTGCCCGCAGGGGCTGGTGTGTGGGCCTGGACAATCGTCTGTCGCCTCTTCTTGTTCTGCATGGCAGTCCAACCAAGAGAGAGGGAGTGAATGCGGTGTTCAAACTTAGCTGGGACCACTAGGTCGGCCAGCAACAGCTGTGTGTAGTTCATGGCAGGTTTACCCAGCTTTCTAGGAATGTCCTTGGGGCCAGGCCAGGTCAGGATATGCCACCCTGGTTGGCCAAGCCGCTGGGCCCGGCCGGCCAGACCAAGGGCGGTGTCTACCTGACTGGTGCGAGCAAGATGTCCTACGAATTCTGCTATCCAACGCTGCCTAATCCCATGTGCGTGACACGCAAGTACTTACTATTTACATGCCAAAGCCGACTCTTGGGTACCCCCAGGTCAGCAGTGCATGCTAGTCTACATGATATGGTTTCGGGGGGGGGGGGGGGGGGGGGGGGGGGGGGGGCTGGCATGGGACCCTTACACACTCACAAACTTGCGTGGTAAATGTTAGTTCTTATATATATAAGGTTAGTTTACCGTTCTTATTGAGGTCACAAATAGTTTTGACATTTGAAGGAGACCATCCTCGGTGTACCCTTGCACCGAAGGTCCTTCATTGTCTGATAACAGCAGTACTACCCTGTTGAGGCAAGTCAAACTAACAATGTATTCCTTTGGGCTGGGCCCTGATAAGAATGTGTTCTACCGAGGTCTCTCTAAGCATTGGCAATAATTTCATGCACAACCTCGCAGAAGGACGGGTCTTCTGCTCGTACTGTCAGCTTCATGGCCACCGACATGCTCGCGTCGATGCCAAACGACACCCGGGCCAGCACCTGCAAGCAAGATGGAGACGCTACCCATGAAGAATGAGGCTCGAGAGACCCAGCCTGCACCAGAATTTTCATATGCAGTGCGAAAATGTGGACACATTTCCAAAAAACATCTAGCAACACAGCCATGCCCGCTGAAGCGGCGGCGCTCCGAAGCACAGAAAAAAATCCTTAATTCCACTAACCTGCCACCAGGGGCAAGTGCAACATGGCATATATTTTGTCAACCCAAGAACCACAAACTGCACTTCTAATGCAAAAAGCAAAACTCTTAGCAGATAAACAATTCAACATGGTGTCAGCTCGTGCACATTGACAGATGGCGCTCACCTGTACATAGCCAACAAAGATGCCAGAGAGCAGCGTCGTGTGTGACCGCGCGTTGGGAGGGACCGCTTCTGTGCCCTGCAGCCGACAGCAGAAGCAACCGCATGTTTTGCGCAGGAGGTGTAGGTCAGCAAGAAAACAAGGGTTTGCAACTTTTTCGGCCAAGTTATACTACGGCGGCTCACAGTCATGGCAGGCTGATCTGCACCGAATCACGCAGTTGCAGTCAGTAGGAACCTGTGAGACTCATCATGGTGACTCTTTACAGCTACAGGGAAAGGCCATCAGCCCGCCAGTACACAGGTTGCTGCCAACACAAGGCCAGCTAAGACCAGACACTTGACATTTCTGGCAACCAGACACCATACAAATCAAGCTACCTGGGCGCCAAGCCCCAGTGTGCATGCCCTGCGCCAACCACCACTACTAAGTCGCCTGCGCCACCGACCCCTTCCGCCTTGACAACATTTGTGGCAGGAGCGCAGCGGATGCAACCCTGGCTAAGGTCCCCACCAGCCACACCATGGGCCACAATGGGACATGCGACCCCATCAAGCGGCCTGCCATACCAGCCTGCACATGCACACATGGTGGCGTGGTGTGGGCCGTCTTGTCCCCCAAGCCTCTCCTAGCACGACGGCATGCCTAGCACCTACGCCGCCCAGGCCTCACCTCGCATGGCTGCATGCCCAGGATCTCAATGACCGCCTCCACCGCCTCCTGCAGGCTGTCGCGCGTGCCCAGCCCGTAGTCGTCCACGCGCTCGCCCTCCTCTGGGAGCGCCTCCCACGCGACGCGGAAGTTGGCCACGCCGGTGCGCTGGATGTAGTCCTTCACCGTCACCTGGGGGGGGGGGGAGAGGAGGGGGACAGCGGGGGGGAGAAGTGGTGGGTGGGTGGGTGGGTGGGTGGGTGGGTGGGTGGGTGGGTGGGTGGGTGGGTGGGTGGGTGGGTGGGTGGGTGGGTGGGTGGGTGGGTGGGTGGGTGGGTGGGTGGGTGGGTGGGTGGGTGGGTGAAGCGATGCAACATGCGCCGTGCCCATCACCGTGCAAGCGCCCCAAGGGTGGCCTTACACATAAGCAAGCACGCGGCAAAATGGCATCGTTGTTGGAGCGAAAGCACAACCCCAGCAGGTGCCAGGGCTGGGCTTGGAATTCATCAGGCACCAAGCCGCCGGCGTCGCCCCATAACCCACAAGGCAAATGCCAGTACCTTGCACACCCCCACATAGAAAAAGTAAGAAAACATGAAGCATGTGCCGAAGAACACGAAGCACCCCTTTCAACTTTTTGACACCTAGGCCACCATCAGAGAGTTCTGGGTGTTGGTAACCCAACACATGCAGGCCCACCAAAGTTCACAAGCACCCGCCAGCACGTGCCAGGAGCAACCGTGTGGCAGGCATCACCTCCAGGTCCCCCAGTGGCTACTATCCTCACCTCCAGCTCTTCTTGAAAATCCTGATTTCACGAAGTCCTGCAGTTGGTACTAATCTAACCTTCACATCCCAACTATTGTCCTGTTCTCACCTCCAGGTCCTCCAGTTGGTACTCGTCATCGTAGCCTGCCTCATCCATGTCGCCCGTGGTGGCATCCACCTGCAAACAAAAATCCCAGCCAGGGACATGGGGCAGGGGGTACCGCCATGACAAGACGCGCGCACATACACACACATACACGTAAGGATTACCTGACAAAAAGGTTTCAGAAAAAAGGTGGCAGGAGAGGGGTTGCAGCGGCAGGCCCATCTGCTGTGGCTGGTACACCCCTCCCATCCATCGGCACGTTGGTCTCCAGTTGAAAGCCACGAGCCGTGCACGTCCACCCGGCAACGTGAGCACGTTGGGTGGGAGGCCGCCCCCTCGTCCCCCTCCTTGCACCAACCCCCTGACCTCCTAAACCCCCAGGCCCCAAATCCCCATATCCCCCCACCAAAGCCAGGAGCCCCGCAATCATGCGTCGTGCTTGCCTCCCCTCCCCCCCCCCTTGCTTGCCACGCACCTCCTTGACGGTGAATTTGAGCGTGTTCAGGACCTTGCCAACGCTCACACTGCCCTCGGGCCGCGTGACGCACACAAAGCTGCGGGGACAGGGGCGGAGACAAGGGGGAAGTGCGAGGGTGGTGCAGGTGAGACTCGGTACCGGTCAGCCATGCACGCTCAGCACAACACAGCACATCGCGGCCTTGACCCGCACAAGAGCAATGGACGCCACGGCATGGAACCCGCGGAACCAACTCATCCACCACTGCCTGTGTGTGGGCGCATCCACCACTGCACGTGTGTGGGCGCATCCACCACTGCCTGTGTGTGGGCGCATCCACCACTGCACGTGTGAGGGCGCATCCACCACTGCATGTGTGTGAGCGCATCCACCACTGCATGTGTGTGGGCACATCCACCACTGCATGTGTGTGGGCGCATCCACCACTGCATGTGTGTGGGCACATCCACCACTGCATGTGTGTGGGCACATCCACCACTGCATGTGTGTGGGCACATCCACCACTGCATGTGTAGGGGCGCATCCACCACTGCACGTGTAGGGGCACATCCACCACTGCACGTGTGTGGGCGCATCCACCACTGCACGTGTGTGGGCGCATCCACCACTGCATGCGTGTGGGCGCATCCACAACTGCATGCATGTGGGCGCATCCACCACTGCATGTGTGTGGGCACATCCACCACTGCATGTGTAGGGGCGCATCCACCACTGCACGTGTGTGGGCGCATCCACCACTGCACGTGTGTGGGCGTATCCACCACTGCATGCGTGTGGGCGCATCCACCACTGCATGCGTGTGGGCGCATCCACAACTGCATGCATGTGGGCGCATCCACCACTGCATGTGTGTGGCTGCACAAGGCAAACAGCGGAGGGGGGCGGCGCGATGAGGACGCAAGGACCGTCGCTCACCATTGTCCCGGGGACCCATAGGGCATGGCCTTGAGGGGGATGGACACCTCCTCCTCCAGGTCCTCCATCTCGGCCAAGTCCATCACCACGCTCACCTGGTGTGCGGGCGTGGGGGGGGTGGAGGCGGGTGTGTGTGTGGGGGTAATGGTGGGCGATGGGGGGGTGGGGGGTGGGAGCGGGGGGCGTGGGAGGGGATGAAAAGAATGCAAAGGTGGGCAGGTCGCCACCACCGCACAAAGGGACATGGTGGGGGTGGGGGTGGGGGTGGGGCGGCAAGGGGGAAGGATGGTCAGGCCATGCCAGGCAACCGGGCAGGTATGCTACAACACGCAGGCACCAGGGGATGCCAGCAACTTGGTGGCAAAGGCGTGGTGATGCATGGCCAGACCATAGCTGTGACAGAAAAGGTTGTGCAAGGGGATGCACAAAAGGCAGCGCCATTGCTTTCCCCCGGCAGCCATGCCCATGCAACAGTTGCCGTGGTAAATTCATTGAAAATGTCCATGCAGATACCGCCATCACCTGTCACCCTCTCACAGCCCATCACCCGTCACCCTCTCCCTGGAACTCTCTGCCAACCACACTCGCAACTTTCCCACCTTGCCACAATGCCTGCCCGCTGGCCCGTCTCTTGTGCAAACCACAGTCCTGCCCGCGCCTCCTGCACGATGCCGCGCCTGCCAGCCGTTGTATGCATGTGCATGTGTCTGTCTGTGTCTGTGTGCGCGTTTGTGCGTGCATCCAAGCCAAGCCACAACCACCCCCGTTTGCTCCCATCCCCCAGCAGGTAGCATAGGTGTGGGCGTGTCTGTGCGTCCCCTCCCACTCTCCACCATCTACCATGTGTGTGTGTCCAACCCAACGCATGAAAGCGTGCATCCAACCCAGGCGCTCCCATCCTCCACAGCTAGCACGACAGCGTGCATGCCTTGACTCACATTCTCCAGCAGCTGCTCCGCGATCGTGTTGGTGCAGTTGAACTGGAAGACCAGGTGCGCGGGGAAGACATGCTTCACGCACGAGACAATGTACTCCGTCTCGTTCTCTGTCAGCTGCACCGGTTGTGACGACTGCGGGCAAGGGGGAGAAGGGGGGTGGGCGGGGGGGAGGGAGGGAGAAGAGGGGGATGGTCGAGCAACCGCCATGGTCATGACAGGTGACGGTGTGTGTGGACACACCCAAGCACAGGCGGGCAAAGACAGCAAGGGGGACCACATTTGACAACCTTCATCCGGCACCAGGCACCACGGCTACGTGGGATGTGCGAAACCGCGCAGCGCAGTCAGCCTGAGATGCACAGGGCAGTCCGCAAGCGCAGGGTTCGGTGCGATCTAGTTGCCGCAGCCCCACCACCTAGGGCACCACCCACCCCCAATCCCAAGCCCAAGCGATACCAGGTCAGAGGGTGGGGACCCCAAAGATTAGGTAGAGAAAAAAAAATTAGACAAAGAGGCAAAACCACACCCTCCTGCCCCAGCACATGTGCATGTGCATGCGACGCGAACGC
Source organism: Mesostigma viride (assembly GCA_009746045.1). NCBI lineage: Eukaryota > Viridiplantae > Streptophyta > Mesostigmatophyceae > Mesostigmatales > Mesostigmataceae > Mesostigma > Mesostigma viride. The sequence goes on from RPFO01000138.1 coordinate 759,880, forward strand.
ACTCCCAAATAACAGACCATTCCAAACAACAGACCTTGCACTGCTTGCCCACGTGTGGCCGCACCCACCCACCTTGCCCAGGTTGCCCACGTGTGGCCGCACCCACCCACCTTGCCAAGGTTGCCCACGTGTGGCTGCACCCATCCACCTTGAACAGCTTGCCCGCGTGTGGCCGCACCCACCCACCTTGCCCAGCTTGCCCACGTGTGGCCGCACCCACCCACCTTGCCCAGGTTGCCCACGTGTGGCTGCACCCACCCACCTTGAACAGCTTGCCCACGTGCGCCAGTTCGGGGATGCCGTGCAGCAGCGCCGCATACTTCTCCGTCGAAGCCGCCGCATTCACTGCCGCCGCCGCCTCGCGCGGTGGCGGCTTGGCCTTGGCGGCCTGAGCAGCAGCGGCGGCCGCCTTCTTGCCCAGGATGGGGGCGGCGGGCACGGAGGCCAGGTCAAACGGCTTGTCCAGGGGGTTCTGCAGGCGGGGCGGGGGGAGGCAAAAGCAAGAAGTGTGGATGTAACGGGAAGGGGAATGGGTTAGATGGGGTTGGCGGTTGGCAGCGCTGGCATGCGGTGCGCAATGGGGCAACCCCAACACGGCAAAGAAAATGGCAGGGACGAGCGGGCTTGCGGCAACCGATTGTGCCCCTCGGTGGGAGCCAACCCCCTTCTTAAGTTCCCTGCTGTGTTTTCAGGCGGGCTAAGACCTCCCTGACACACTAAGTGGTGATGGCGTCTAAGGGAGAATGCCACAGGGGGGTGACACGAGCTTGAACCAGATCAGGCTGCGCCACCATATCACACACACACACAGCAGGCACCAGGGAGGGGAGGAGACACCCCACAGCCACCCACCACGCCTGCCACCATCGAGTACCCATCCCATGGCAGGGACCCATGTCTTGCAGACCGCGTCGCACCGCTTCCGAGGCCTAGGCTGCACCATGCAACCTCCCACGCCCCGCTTCCCATTGTCCCCTGCCTATAGAGAGATGCCAAGCAACAAGTATGGAGACCAACTTTCTCGTATAACAAGTACCGAAACCAACCACTGCTGTACAGAGGTGCCATGGGTGTACTCACGTTCAGGTACTCGCGCAGGGAGGTCTCCAGGTTGGCCACCGGGCAGGTGATGCGGCTGAAGATGAGCTCGCTGTTTCCCCGCAGCTGCGACCCGCTCTTGTCGTCGAGGATATTCAGGTAGATGGCAGCCCGGTCGCGCACCTCGTCGTCGTTGTCGTGTAGGCAGCGCCGCAGCAGCACCACAATGCGCGGCCGCAGCGCCTCGGTGGCGGCACCAAAGCGGGCCAGCGCAGACACCGCGGCCGCACGCACGGTTGCGTTCTCCAGAATAACGCGGTTGTAGATGAAGCGGATGTACTTGCTGGGGTCGGCAGTCTTCGGGCCCTCCTCCCCCAGCAGGTAGAGAATCTGCCGCGCCCACGCGTGCAGCACGTGGGCACCAACAGCGCACGGGGGGAGGGGGGGGCAGGAAGGGCGCACATGTTTCGGCACAGACCAAGTCAGCACACCTGGGTTCTGTGGCCAGCATTACGCCACCCACCCATCCACCCACACGACACCCCCTGCGCCCATGTGCAGCATGGCCAGTGCAGCCCCTCTGTGTTCGTACGAATCCACAAATCCAACCCCCCCACACCACCACCATGGAGAACCCCGCGCGCATGCCATGTCATACCGCGAGTGTACTGCGTGGACATATGCTCGTACTCACCTGCGTGGACCAGTCTTCCCCCTCCTTCCCCTCTCCCCCCCTCACCTGCGTGGACAGGTAGGTGAACTCGCAGTCCTCGATGAACTCGCACAAGTGCGCGAGGCCGCTCTGCTTTGCGTCGGGGATCTCGTGGATGAGCGCCAGGATGGCGTCCACAATCGCCTTCTTGTACTCAAACCCGCCCTCCTCGCGCAGGATGTTGCTCAAGAAGTTCATGCTGGCGCACACATGCCCACACGCACAACCACAGGCACGCAGCATGCCACCGACATGCATGAGTACTGGTATCACTACCGTGCGCCAATGCAGAAAGAACGCTCTTTGTGAACACCATGGCGGCAATGACCCTGGCGCAGGGTGCACCGGTGGCAGGTGCGTTATGCGTGGACCTGGACACTCACTCCAAACTCTGGTGCAGCAACTACTGGCACAAACAGGCCACGCATTGGCCATTTCCCCTAGACTCATGCCACGAACAAGCGGTAGGCAAGCTGCCTGACACCACTTCGGACTCCGATTAGAAAGACAGGCAAGGTGTGTGCACGCATGTGCGCGTGTGTGCTGAACCGCAAGTCATGCGGTGGGCAAGGTGGCCCACACATGTGCCAAAAGCAGAGCACTGGGGGTCAATCTGCGTGGGATGGAAAGATGGGACCAGCGAGGGAGGGCGCTGGGCTCACGTACAATCCCACGACGGTGCGTGCGGTAGTCCGTACAAAATCCGTGCCAGCACGGTAAGGCACGACGCAAAACTGCTGGCAGCACGTGGCGCAACATGGGGGTACACACACACAGAAAGAGAACAAGACGGCCGAAACAAAGGCTGGGTAAACGGGCACGACCCCGTGACCATAGAAACGCCAGCCACTGGGGGACTGAATCCAGTTTGGGGAGAAGAGATTCCGGGGCTAACTGAGCCAATCTTGGGCGGGTCTAGGTGCACCCAATGGCACACGCAGTTTCAAGCCGGCAGCACCTGACACAATGGGCGGTTGGGTACTTGAAAAGGTGCAGCTACCCGCACCGCCCCCACTATCCACGTGTTTTTCAAATGGCGCGGCCGCGTTGCGCGGTCACGTACAGGATGCGGAACTTCTGCGGGAACTTGATGCACATCGCGCGGATGGCCTCCACCACCACGATCTTGAACTCGTCCGCAATGTCCGCCATGAAGCTGCTGATCTGCTTCATCAGACGCTCCACGCTGCCCTCGTTGCCCGTCTTGAGCAGCGTGGTGATGGCCAGCGTTGCGATGCTGCGGTTGGGGTCGCTGATCAACGTCTCCATGTCAATGTTGCAGTTGGTCACCGCAAGGGGGTGCGTCATCGCCACCTGCACGACCCAGGCGGGGCCGGGGGGGGTATCAGCCCATGGAGCAGGACACAAAGGCAGGGAAACACAAAGGGCGCCGACACGTCGTAAGAAAAAAGGGGGTGGTGTGGCGGCTGTTGGTGGCAAACCATGAAATACGGGCAGGCCCACGCCAAAATCCGCAAGATGCCATCTGGCATGTGGGGCACACCGGCGTGGGCAGACCATGAGCGGATAGCCCTAGCCCTGCTTGCTGCACTGCCAAGAGTGGCCCCCGAGCCACCCACATCGACCACCCACCCCGGGCCCATGGGGGATGTGTGGCACAGGCAAAGGCATGCCTCTGTGGTCGCCCACGGAAATGAACGGGAAACACGCAGGGAACATGCTGCATGCAGGACGCTGCTGCTGCCATCTGGCACACATGCAGCTGCTCCCCCCCCCCCCCAACTCCCCCTCAAGCCAACAGCCCAGCTCATTCCCTGGCGCACCCCGCGCCGTGCCAACAAACGCCCATCTTCACTCGCACTGCAGCAGCAAACAGGCCAGGTCACACATCACTAATAATAGCTGGCCTGCTGTCATCTCCCCAACCCAGTGCCCCCCTTCCCCCCCCCCCCCCTCCCGCCCCCCGTCCAGGCCCCCCTTGCTGATCGCGGTCCTCACCTTATTGAGCGTACGGATGGCAGCAAAGCGCAGCACGGGCTTGGAGGAGGAGAGGAAGAGCTGCAGCACGGTGACAGCTGGCGCCAGCTCGCGTGAGGAGACCCCGTTCATGGACGCGATAGCGCGCGCGGCCTCAAAGATGACCATCTCGCTCTTATGGCGCAGGCAGCCCTCCAGGTAGCGGTAGAAGGGGCGCTCGCCCTCACCCTCCACCTCGCCCGTGTTCTCCTCAATCACCTGCGGTGGTGGTGGTGGTGGTGGTGGTGGTGGTGGTGGTGTGTGTGTGGGGGGGGGGTGAGGAAGCAAAGTGGGGGAAGCGGTGGGCAAACCTGTGAGCGGCATGACAGCAGGCACAATGGCCCCATCTTGAATTTATAGCATTAACTCCACGAGCTGAACATACATAGCAATCAAAGCACAGGAGGTGTGCCACCTGCATTGCCTAGGTGCCAGCATGCACAACAGGAGGGTAGGAGGGCGGGTGGGGGCAGGTAGCCCCAGACACCACACGACTGGCAAATGTTGGGCACCACCATCAGTGAACCGCCCGCGCCAACAATGGTGGGGGAAGACTTCGTGCGCAACAGATGTAACCAGGTGCCCCTTGGTACCCCCACATCCCAGCCCACCCATACCCCACAAAGACCTGCCCAAAGACCTGCCCCTGCACTGACCCCCCACAGCGCTGGTTCGGAATGTCATGGCCTTGACATCCCAACTCGATCCATCAGTCGCACCCTGCATTTTCCTCATCCCAAACTCCCAAGGCATCTTCCCTTGCAGGTCACACCCCATCCTTGCCCCAACCGCTGGCGGAGCCAATCCACGCGGGGCCCATGGGCACGCATCCAACTGTTTAGGGCCCGCGCCCACCTGCGTTGTGTAGCGGATGAGCAGGCACTGCGCGAGCGGCGAGCGCACGGTGCCCTTGGTCAGGCTGGTAACCAGCTTGGAGATGGCCAGCCGGTCATGCTGGCGAATCTGTGGCGCACAAGCACACGCACACGCGCAGCGGCCAAGGGGTGCAGGGCAGCAAAGTGGGTGGCGCCGCAAGAAGAAGGGTGAGCGGACATCGCAGCTACTAAGGAAAAGGGCAACACGTGGCATGGACGACATGCGAGGTGGCAAGGGGGTACATGCAGAGCAGATTGCACAGCAAGGCACCACAAATTTTGCTGAAAAAGGATAATGATGACTCAAGCACTGCTGCCATATTCAACCACGGTCACAAGGCAACTGGTCTCGGTCCTAATACTCCTACTACAGGCGGGTGCTCATTTGTGCGCAGACAGCCACATGGGGGGTCAGCCTAGGAGCCCCCGTGCCGGCACTTAGCACTCCTCACAGCACTCCCCACAACTCTCTGGTCTAGCGGCCTTCGTCGATGGCAGCACACACTTGTCAACCGTGACCACCAAATTCCACGCGCCCAGGGCCAGCCAGATACTTGAGAACGAACTCGTGCGCTAGAAGGAAACGTGCGGCCATATTGCGTGCCGCCACGGGTCGACGTTTAAGCATGGCACACAATAGCTCCCTAGCTGGCGTAGGGTGCCCACCTGATTCATCCATCCATTACTTAAGCATGGCACACAATAGCTCCCTAGCTGGCGTAGGGTGCCCACCTGATTCATCCATCCATTACTTAAGCATGGCACACAATAGCTCCCTAGCTGGCGTAGGGTGCCCACCTGATTCATCCATCCATTACTTAAGCATGGCACACAATAGCTCCCTAGCTGGCGTAGGGTGCCCACCTGATCCATCCATCCATTACTATGAACTACTCAAGTGCATGCCCCCGCAGATCGAACCTGGTGCAGCAGTGCGAGTGCGTGGAACTGGACGACGGCCGACTTGGAGTGGACCGCCTCCTGCACCTCGTTGGTCCACCGCTTGACGATATCCGCGTTGGTCTGCAGCAGGTGGCAGCCGCTGATCAGCGCCGCTGAGGCCACCACGCAGTTCTTGTCCACCACCGCCTGCTTGAGGTACCGCTCGATCTGCGCCAGCAGCGTTGCGTCGGTGATCTTTGCCAGCACGCGGATGGCATTGGAGCGGTAGAGGTCCACCTTGCTGTTCATGTCCTTCATCAGCGAGCTGGTCACAATGATCACCTGATGCGTGGGGGGGGGGTGGAAAGCAAGCAAGATAACGGGGGGGGGGGGGGGGGGAAGAAACGAGGGAGACATGCCGTTGTCAGGGACATGGCACTACAAGAGCGTACTATGTGCGGAGGCAGCACCATGTGCAGGGGAGGTGGCTTTAGGCACCACAAATAACAGGGGAGTGTGCAGGTGCTGGGCGCGTATGGTAGCACACGGGGCAGGAAAAGCCAGCCAGAGCAGGGGACACTGCTGGCCGTATGGTGCTGACGCCACGAGCAAGACTGCCCACACTTCCACCCACCCACCTGGTCATGTATGCACCTAATGTCCGCTGGACCCCCTCGTATTCGTCATGCCACCGCCCATGCATGTTCCTCTCGCTCCTCTTGCCTGCCTGCCCAAGGGCCAAGCACCCGCGCTCGCCCAACCACATACCAACCACGCGATTGCCCCGCTGCCCTACCTCATCGGCGCTACGCCTACTCCCTACCTCGTCAGGGAGAGCTAGCCCTACCTTGTCGGCAACATGCTGCCCTACCTTGTCGGCAAAGGTATACCCCTCGCCCCTTCCCCCCTCGCCTACCTCGTCTGCGGAGGGCGAGATCTCCTTTATCATCAGGTAGACCATGCGGCGCAGGTTCATGTCCTTGGCCTGGAACAGCTTGGTCACTGCAAAGAACACCTCGGTAGCCTCCACCTGCACAACGGGGACAGCGAACAGCGGACGGAGGGGGGGGGGGAGCATAGCCGCACATAAGGGGTCATGTGTGTGCCTGGCTCTGCAGATGGGGCGCGGGGCCATCCATCCTCACACACAAGCGACAAGAGGGGCACGGCATGCGTGACCAGATGAGAGCAGCACCGACGCAGGAGGCCACCACCACCAGTACCGCACAGCAACAGATGGCCATGGACGCAACGGGTGGCAAGGTGGCAGGATACCCCAACCCACGTCACGCAGCGCAGGACACACCACCCCATGGCCAACGGACCAGTCCGTGGTGCTCTCGGAAGCTGCGTGACTGGGCCGCTGGCAAGCTGTGGAGGCATGTGGGAGGCTGAGCTCATGGGTGACATAAAAGTGGACCCTGTGGGTCCCGTAACAGGGGCCCACTAACCGTTGCACACGTTAGAGGGCCCAGCAGCCACCACTTGTGGCATCTAGAAAACAACAAGTGCATAAGAAGGGCCTCAGTGGCGGATGGGCCCCCAGGTCACTAGGAACCACCACCGCTAGTGCGCGTGCCCCAGGGGGAGGTGGGCCCACAGTAAGCAGTTCCAGGTAGTACCACAGGCAGCTGTGGCAAGCACCCCGCGCACAAGAGAGCAGGGCAGAACCGGAGCCAGGCATCCCGTGGTGTGGGGGCTAGTGGGGCATCCGCTCAGCCCAACCCTGCCCATGGCCGCCCCGGTCTTTCTTTAAGACCATACTATTATCTCGACGCAAGCCCGTGGGAAGGGTAGTGAAGGGCACTGTGGACAGGCTGGCTGTGGACAGGGGACTGGCTGGCCAGATGACGGTAAGGGCTTCAGGTAGGCTGGGGTACAGGAACTCCCAAGCAGGCGACAGGCTGCACAAGCGACCATAACCCCCCCCCAGCGCAGGGCCTGGAGGTGCACCGCACGGTTGTGTTGTGATGTCGTACCTTGGTGAAGTTGTCGCCTTGGTTGAGTAGGTACAGCAATTTGGTGATGACCTGCCGCACGAGGGGGACCATGGAGGAGGGAGGACAGCAGGAATGTAAGCAATCTTTTGACGTGCCCAGTATACTGTGAACGGTGGCGGCTTGATACTTGAATACCCAGACACATCTCCCTAAAAATTCAAAATAATCCATTACGTATAGAATCATACCACTGCATGCAACACACGAACTGCAAGCACGGTTGTCCTTCCTCTTGACTGGGAATGAAATGAAACGCACCTGCGCGCATTTCCGCGGATCCAGCTGCGGCTCATTGAAAACACGGGACTCTTGAAGGACAGCACCCTTCTCCAGTCCATAGAATGGCGAGAAATCAACTGCAAGCACAAGCAAGTACACAAGTGATGGATTCGATACAGGCATCAGTTGCCAAACACGGCAATCTCGCGTGAACATGGAAAAATGACACCTGAGCGCATGCAGTCAAGTTCATCACGCTGCAGGCGACGAGGAGCAAGGCCGAAGCTGAACGCACCCTCTTCATCCCTATCTTCTTCCTTTTTATCCCGGGAAGACATTGTAGAGCTCAATGCCTGTGAGAACGTCAAAATACGGCAGTGTGCAACACCGAAGCAGGCTATTGAAACCTTTTCCCCGAATTTCCGAGAGCGCACGCAGACGAATGCCGAAAGGATGCCGAAGCACAACTACAATACTATCTCGAGCAAGTTTGCCTCGGTTTCTCAGCAGCTGGTGGCTGCTTCGTGCTTTGCTAAAATCAAACGGAAGTCACCTTCCAAACGCCAGTGGCGAGTCACGAACGGTAATATCTCGAAACTATCAAACAACCCAGCAGGCTCGAGCAAGCATGGGCCCGGACATGAGGCTTCACCCGCACCACCCCGAGCTACCGCACTGGAAGGAATGCTAATAAACCTACCAATCTCCTGTTTATTTTATGTCAACACATTCCAAAACATGCGGGGAAACACGCTGCAGAAAGGTGGCCCACCCGCTGGTTTGCCCACAGCCAGGTGCCCAATGTGCGCGGGCTGGTACAGCGACGACGCATGATGGTCGCATGGTGGTCGGTGGAGCGGTCGCGACGGGCGAGCGGGACCGGTCTACTCAACGCCCAACGGGGGCATGTCAAGCAGGGGGCGAGGCGCAGGGTGAACGAGCGCGGCAGCAACAACAGCCGGTGGACGGCGGACCACCCTGAGATCCCGGCTCGACGCGCTCCGGCCCGGCCTGGCGCGCAACGGAATGGTTCTAGTTGGCATAACTAAAGCAATACGGTGGTCGAATAAGATGATGCCACGTAATCTCAAAAGGATGCCCGCAGAAGGTACCACTGCTGAGCAACCGGATGACGCCCGCCATGTCCGGACTCCGGAGCTGCTGCTTCAGTCTGCTACACCTACCCCCAAACGTCGGCTCGACAGCACATTATCCGTGCAGAAAATTTGACGAGTCTCAGCAGAATGCTTGTTTATAATTTCTTGAATTGAGGATCTGGTCTTATTATGCAGTATTAGCCACCACGAGGTATCCTTGTTTTAAAGGACGTCAGCATGAATTCCGTCGCATTTATTCCGATGTCTGCCATGGCCGCCGTTGCCGGCCAAAGAGTGTGCACAACGGACAAGCCACGCAAAACTGCTGTGGGTTTTCATAATTCTTATGCAAAGGAAACGACCTGCATGGCTTATGGAGAGCGCAGCGGTCCCGACAGGGGCTGGGACAGAGACTCCGACAGAGGCAGCAGAGACGGCGGGCGAGGATATGACGTTAGGCGGCGAGGTAGGGAGGACCCCCCAAGGCAATGGGAAGTGCAACGGAAGGAACGCGGCTTTGACGACAGCCAAGAAGAGTTTTTCTCGAGAAGCGGGCGTGAGAGGGGGAATGAGCGGGGAGCAAGACGCAATTTTGACGATAGAGGACGCTTTGACTCTACTCCGGATACAGTTCGGTATAGTAGGTCGCGGGACAGAGATGATGTCAGGAGAGGTCCGGGCGGCGGGTGGGACGAAGAGAGGAGGGAAACTAGGGAACGGGCGCCGCGCGGGGACGTGGATGCCCGCAGAAGCGAGCGAGGGTCATGGGAAGGCCGCCCCAAAGCGCAACCTGCCGCGGTGGAAGAAAAGCCTGCGGAGGACGAGGTCGTGAGCCGAGGGGTGGCCGTCCGTGGCGTGGCGATGCAGCAGCTGATGCGCATTGAGGAGCGCGGTGCCTACGAGGGCCACGCCAGCGCGCGCAATGTGGACGGTGACGACAGCGAGATCATCGTTCAGGTGGGCGTCGCGATGGCACAGGCGTTCAGGCTGCGCCCCCTGGCCGGTGTCAGCCCCTCACGCACACAGGCCGTTGGCATGGCCGATAGAGCCGACGAGGATGACGACGAGGATGACGAGGATGACAACCTGGCCTTCTTTGCGGTGCCGTCTGCTAGCAGCGCCCCCGTGACCCCCACCGCCTCCCCTCCGCCAACCGCTGCGGCCCCGCCCCCTTCGGACTGGCGGCTGGGTGCCTGCGCGGCCGTGGTGGCCTCGCTGACCCCCTCGGAGCGTCGGCGTGTGAAGGAGCTGGTGGCCGGCGTTACGCGTCACCGGCGTCACCTCGACTTTCTTATGCGCAGCTTCTGGGGGGGCACCGCGCGCGACCTGGAGCGCATGGAGCCCCACCTGCGGCAGCTGCTGCGGGTCGGGTTACTGGAGCTGACCGCCTTGAACACGCCTGCCTACGCCGCAGTGAGCGAGGCGGTGGATGCGGCGCGCCTGCTGGTGCGGCCCGGGGCGGCGGCGCTCGTCAACGCGGTGCTGCGCGCGACTCTGCGGGCAATCGAGAGCCCTCAGGGGCTGCCCACGCCGCAGGCAGAGATGGGCGTGGTGCTGGGCGCTTCACCTGTGGAGTCTGAGGACATGGCAGCCCTTGGTCCCTCCCCCGTCCCTGGTGTGCCCTTGACCCCTGAGCAGCGCGCGGCTAAGGAGGCGCGGCGGGAGCGGGAGCGCAACATCGCGCGGGCGCTGGGCATCCTGCACTCGCACCCGACGTGGGTTGTCAAGCGGTGGGTGGACCGCTATGGGGAGGCCGACACCACGCGGCTGCTGGTGTGGGACAACGCACCGCCGGCGTATGCACTGAGGGCCAATGCACGCCCAGCGATGGCGGCGGTGGTAGGGGGGGAGGGCACCGGGCATGCCAGTGGGCGGCGCGCCGCCCTCCTGCTGGCGGCTGGAGACCAGCTCAGGGACCGCCTGGAGAAGCTGGCGCCCGGCTGCGTGCTGCCGCCGGTGCCTGCAAGTGGGGGCGACCGCTCCCCCCCTGGTGGGGCCAACACCAACACCAACACCACATCCAGCATTGGCTGCTCGCATGACAACGGGGCGAGCATTCTGTCGCTGTTTGCGCCGGTGGCCGCGGGCACATTGCAGCGAGTCATTGAGGACGGCCTGCTGACAGGTGGCGCCTGCTCGGTGCAGGTACGGGGCGCCAGCAGTAGTTTCCGTTGCAAGTAACCGCGCCTGGTGGCACGGTGTGGCGTGCTTATGTTTTCATACAGGCTTGTGGCCTCCGTTTCCCGACCTGCTTTTTTCCTCTCCCTTACCATCACCCGACCTGCTTTTTTCCTCTCCCTTACCATCAGGCTGGGCATCCCTCCTTCGGTCCTTTGCCAGCGGGATCCGGGTAGAGACACCCCGGCGTGCGTATGGCGTACCATCCATCCACACACGTGCACGCGCTGCCTGCCTTGCCCGTGACCCCACCCAACTCATATTGCCTGTTCTCCAGCCACCATTCTGCAGTTGAACCCCCCCCCCCCCTCACCTAACACTTAAGATAATAATTTAACCTTTCACCTAACACTTCAGATAATGATTTAACCTTTCACCTAACACTTAAGATAATAATTTAGCCTTTCACCCAACACTTTAGATAATAATTTAACCTTGTGATTTGCCACAATGTCTGACTCACCATGGAACCAAATGTTGAATATTTTGGCCAACCTGCATGCTCGTGCCTCCGCCCGCACCCCCCCCGTGCCTGGGCCATGGTCGTGCCCCCCACCCTTCATCATGGCCCGCATGGCCCACAGGACGTGAGCGCAGGGCTGGTGGTCTCAGTGCTGGACCCGCAGCCGGGCGAGTCCGTCATCGACTGCTGCGCCGCACCGGGGGGGAAGGCCACGCTGGCCGCCATGCTTGTCTCAGTAGGGCTGCCCCCTGGGGTGCCCCCTGGCCGAGTGCTGGCGCTGGACGTGAAAGCGGGTCGCGTGCGCATGGTGCAGGACGCGGCGCGCCGACTGGGACTGGACGGGGTCATCAAGGCGGCCAACTGCGACGTGCGTGATGTGCTGGTGGTGGGAGAAGGCGCACCGGTGAGCGCGCCCACCAGCTCCGGCGCAAGTGCGGATGGTAAGGACGGCCACAGCAGCAAGGACACGCAGGGGGGTGCGCCTGTGCCCAGGGGGGATAGCCAAGCGCGTGGAGACAGTGAGGGTGGGCAGGGCAGGGCCGGGGCGGGCGCGCCCCCACCTTCTGGCGACAGCAACCCGCCCCGCAAGATCGCGTTGCGCCAGCTGGCGGATCGTGTGCTGGTGGACGCGCCGTGCTCCGGTCTGGGTGTGCTGGCCAAGCGCGCCGACATGCGCTGGCGTCGGTCACAGGAGGACATGGCGGAGCTGGTGGAGCTGCAGCGGGGTATACTGGCGGCCGCATCACGGCTGGTGCGGCCGGGGGGGGTGCTCGTCTACAGCACCTGCACAATTGAGCCGCAGGAGAACTGGGAGGTGGTCAGCCACTTCCTGCACACACCTGCACCTGAGGGCGGCCAGGGACTGTTTGTGTTGGAGAGCGTGCGCGGGTTGGTCCCTGACAGCATGGTGACGGAGGAAGGTTGTTTCCAGAGCCTGCCGCACCGCGACAACATGGACGGCTCGTTTGCGGCACGGCTGCGGAGGGTGGAGTCAGCGTGATGCCGCGGTGGGCAGCAGGAGCGGCAGCAGCAGCAGCGGCGGCAGCAGCAGCAGCAGCAGCAGCAGCAGCAGCAGGGGGAGGAGGAAATGGAAGAAGAGGATGGGGATGAGGACATCGTGGTGGCCTAGTTAATCTTCCTTGGCTGCTGTGGAGAGGGTGCAAGTGGTTCTGCCCTGTGTCGGGGCTGATATGGAATCTGGTTGTTGAGGCTATTATGACTAATGGAGGCTGTGAGCGGTGTTAGGTGAGGCAGCCAACGCAAGGTTTGCTCGCCACATCTACTCCTGGATGTTGGCCAGGTGTCTGTGTGTAGAATTAGCAAACAATATAGCAAGTGCTTCCTGGAGACTGGCACCGTGCCAATGCAGGCTGACTGTTGCGGAATTACAGACATGGAGCAATTAATTGGCACGTAGACTGCGTCATGTTGGTACCAATAAAGGAACCTTCAACCCCTATACATGATGGGGAGGGCGCGCAGGAATGCGGACCCCACGCTCCCCTCAAGGGAAACGGAGTGAAGCCAAGCCTTCCCCTAATCGTTCAAGCTCACATGCAGACCCATCCAGTCGGCACAGTGTAGTATACTTAGGTAGGTCTTTTGTTGTTTTTCATGAACGCAGGCAGGGAAGACACTAGGACTGACGACAGTGGACACACCGGGCGTGCCCCGGGGCAGGCGACGGTGGACGGCCTGGGCGGGGCGGACAAGGTCGCAGGCCTGCTGGATCCCGAGGTAAGAATCCTGCACAGCCTGCACAAAGGGGAAGGGGGATGGGGTGACCAAGTCGGGAATGGCGCTGACGGCGCTCGGGACCAACCGGCCGATCCCCGCCCAGGCCTGAGCAACAGAGCCAAGGCTGCAGGGGCGAGGCGGGCGGCGTGGGTGAGCCCACACCCGCCCATGCAGCAGGGGAGGGTGGCCAAGCGCATGGAGTGAGCTGGCAGGCTAGGGCCGGGCAGGAGCACCTGCAAGGCGGCCTGAATGCGCTCGTCGTGGCCTTCCGCGGCACGCCGCACCAAGTGGGGGGGAGCGCCACGGAGCCAGTGAACCACCCGCGGGTGGGCGCAAAACCACAGGAGGAGCCCTTTGGTCTGGGGGTCCTTGAGGCACGCCCAAGTCTCGAGGACATGGGTGCGCTGTTCCACGGTGGCCCGGAGCTCCTCTTCGACGTAGTCAGGGTCACCCACAGGGACGCCCAGGTACGAGAAACCACGCGCCCGTGCCAATGCCCCCGGGATAGACGCGGGGAAGCCAGAGCAGCCCCCCTGGGGCGAAAAGACTGCACAGTTGGGGAGGGTGAGCCGAAGGTTGATGGCCGCTATCAATATGCCGAGCTGACTTTGCGGTGCAGCACGGTTAGGCTGTTTTACTTCATTCCACGCGTGGTGTGGATCGAGTGTCCCATGCCGGCTGTCTAGTTGTTTTGACACCCCCCCCCCGATGTAGGTAGATGCAGCCAGCCCCGGGCGTGTCGCAGACAGTAATCATGCACTACCGTAGGCTGCGGTGCCGCACCTCGGCGCAGGTTTTTTCAGCTGTGCATGAAGGAAAAAACGTGTCTCAATATCCAGCTCAATGAATATATATGCCGGTATAGTTGTTTTGTCGTGCGGGCTGTGTAGTTGTTTTGTCGTGGTATCCCTTGTTAGCGTTGGCTTTGTTTATTTTTACGTGGGTGCCTTAATTTACTCTGATTTAAGTAATTATATATTTTAATATATTTTCATTGAGAATGATAAATTACGGAGGTGAGATTGGCATGCAACATATAAGGAAAACCCCGAAAAGAAGAAGAACCCTGAAGTAATATATATTAAAAATATAATTACTTACAGCAGAGTGAAACCAAAGCAAACGCCCAGCTATAAACCTATATACAGAGCCATGTCAAAGCTCTATACTACGATAAGACCAATGGAAACGCCTAACGGGAGGAACCTAATAGCCCTGCTGCACCGCAAAATCAGCCCGCGTACGGCGGAGCATGATGTCAGCCATGGCCCGAGTCAGCGCCACCGACAAGCGCTGACGCCAATATGACGTCCAGGTCCGCGCCGACCATGGGGCCCGCTGGCCCTCTAGGTCCAGCCGGTCCTCCCGGAGCCGGCAACACTCCTTGAAGAAGGCGGAGGTCAGGGGCCCCATGGCCCCAAACTCCTCAAAAATAAAAAAACAAAATATAAAAATATAAAAATATAAAAATATATTAGAAGTAATATATATGCTGGCATGATATGCAAATGATTGCATAAAGTTAAAAACTAAGCAATTGGCAAACATGTGAGAAATGGACATGTGAGAAACATATTCAGAGGACATGATTGTGTGGATGACATGTGAGAAACGTGTGTGGGGGGGTGTCAACTACATGATCCTGACATTTCGGACTTGCTGATACTCATTAGTCATTACCCATTTCACCTCTCTGGTCTATAATTGGACAATATATACCCATTTCCCCGAAACTACATCCTGACTACATATCCTTAATTATAACCCTGTCGGACCACGTACCGGCACCGGCGCGGGAATAAACTCCACTCAACTTAACTCAACTGTGCCAGCACCCAATGCTCTTTACAATACCCCCGCCGGATCATGGCCTGAGGTTGCTTCGGTCAATATCATGAAAATGCCTCGCGAAACACATGGTACTACTGCACAGGGATATGTGCTACATACATGTGCTCCCAACGGAGATATGTTCCAAAAAAAAATTTACTGCGCAGAGCTAGGTCAGTCTTAAAGTTGCTGGTCATGCGGTGCAAACATGCAGAAGTTATCACCTCAGCTGCAATTCAAGCTGCATGGATACCAATCTACATACATAAATTCATGCCTAGCGATATAGTGATTTCTCTTCGCGGCGTGCCAAATCAGAATATAGTGATATTTGTAACTTTCGCGTAGCTAATTTTCTAATGTAGCATAGTACTCCATGGCAAGCCCAAGCATGCGCATGACACGCAAGTACTTACTTGCATGTGCAGGTCCGGCACTTGAGAGTCTGGCGCATAAGTCCAGCAGCACACAGTCGGCCTCACATGGGCTATTAAAAATTTGACGGAGCTACAAGGACGGTGTACTCCATACTAATTTCCATCATGGGTGCATGCCTGACACAGTAAGTATTTGCGTCTCCGGTGTCATACATGCAGAGGCACATGTGCCATGGAGTACTCTGCTAATCTCATTACATAATGACAGAAAAGTTAAAAAAGGATCGTCTGCATACTGCCCCAAATGTAGCTGCACTAGATGGGGACATAATCCTCTGGCTGTCTCATTGATAATCCTCATCCGAGCTGTCTTCTACAGTAATGATATCCGAGGCGGAAGTTTGGCATATAACCTCTACATGTGGGCTACCCTGGATAGCAGTAAGCCGCGGGGGCTGCGGGGAGACAAGAGGGCCAACACCTTCAGGGAGGTGCATTTCTCCTTGTCAATCATGCGGGCACGGAGCACTGACAGCCCCTCAAGCCATACATCCTCAAGAAATCGTGACACATAGCTCCGGGTCGAGCCGCGTTGATGCGGGTCACGCGCAAGGCAGCCAGTGGGTTGCGAACAGGCGAGGGGGCCCTGCCCAATGAGGAGGTTGCCTGCCCGGTTGGCCTGCAGGCCCCCCCCTGCGGGGCCCACGTCCATAGCCACTTGGTCCTCGCACGAGAGATGGCAGGCAAAGAGTAGTCGCAGTGACGGATGGTACGGGTGACCAGAGGAAGCTCGCAGTTGAGTTCGGCCAAGGTGCAGCGCTCTTGGTATCGAACGCCCAGGACGTGGCGGAGCATTGTGACACAGTAAGAGCACTGTCTTTCTAGCCAGGATTTGCACTTGCGTCAGCCTATCTGTAGCAGAATGTCAAGCTAGTGATTGGTCAACGCGATGATATCCCACAGCGGCTTGTATCTCCTTGCGGCAAGGCAGGCCATGCAAGCCCTGCCAGGTCAACCGATATACTATCACCTGGCCAGGCCACCAGGTAGGGTGAAACATGTTGCAAAATCTGGCACATGTTATGGGGTCACGCCCTATATGTGCGCCAGCAAGGAAGCCACAATGCTGGCGCAAACTTAAGCACAAAGCAGAAAGGGGTTTGAATGATAACACCTTGTGCAATAAACAGTCGCTTGTCCGACGCCCCATGTTTTCCACACATGTTCCGTGCCTTCAGGTTGCCCTCGCCCCACATACAGATCAAGGCAGCAAACTCAGCTGCAAGCTCAGATAACAGCTTGCCTGAAGTAAGGGTGAAAGAGACTGCCCGCTTGGTAGCCGGCAGATGCTCCCTCACCCCAGCCACATGCTACGCTGGGAACGTGGCCTGTGCAGGCGAGCTCTCATGGCAGCGTGTGATGAGATGGGATGGCGCGGGCAAGCGGAGCCACTTTCCCGCACGCAGCCGCATCTGCAGGAGGCTAACCAGCCTATGTATAAATAAGGAGCATGCAAAGTGCTCACTGCGGGGCATGGCGTTGCCCTGCAGTTGACACTTGGGAGAATGCTTCCCTTGTCACTTGAGGCCACTGAGATATGACTCCAGCTGCAGCTGCGCAACCATCCGCCTGCCAACTTCCGTGTTGTCCATCCAGCCGGTGAAGTTTTCACACCCTGTTATATTGCCCACAAGCAGTCAAGATAGCCACGTTCAAGGACCATGCAGCATGGGGAAAATGCGGATGGCAACAAGTTAGAACTACTAGTAGAACAAGTTAGCATAAGATGCATCCGACGCACCAAGGATGCCGAGGTTCAGAAATGGCCAGCCCCGACCAAATGCAGAGACATTTATTCCTCTAGTGCCCACAGCGCCGTCACGGGACATAGTGGCATGCCTTAGGACGGTGTGTGTGCGTGCACGTGCCTGTGTGTGTGAGTGTGTGCCTGTGCGTGTGTGCGTGCGTGTGTGTGTGCGTGCGTGTGTGTGTGCGTGCGTGTGCATGAGCGAATGCATGCGTGCGTGCGTGCCAGGTGGCACGAATGCAAACGATGCGCTCACCTGGGCCGTATGCGTAGAGCGGGACGTCCACCCCCGTGTGCGCGGCGGTGGTGAAGCCAACCTCCAGGGTCGAGCTCACTGAGACGCCCACCAGCGCGGGGAAGGCGTACTGAGGGCGGAAGGCGGGGAGGCAGAGATGGTGTGAAGGGCCATGGGGATCAGCAGGTTGGTGGGCAGTCGCACAGCATGAGGAGCATGCCAATGGAAGGTGTGCCACATACTAAGACTGTCGACACACCGTGCAGCAGTAACGCTCCAGGGTGTCACATCATCAGATGTCACATGCGCAGGCAAGCGGGCATTTTGTGATTGCAGCAGCGACTTCTAAGGCACCTCCCAAGGCGGCAGCCAGTGATTTTGTGCGTCTTTTGTGTGCTTGACATGCGCCAGCCTAACAAAGCACAATGACGTACATCCCGAGAGGTCGAGCCGCTCGCAAAAGATGGCAGGACCCGTCATGGCGGCCATGTGCTTCAACTTGTATAGCATCCCCCGGACATTTGCTGCCTCCGCATTCGGTTGACAAACACCGTGTGCCACACAACATGCGCCTACTCTCTGCTGCCCCTGGCGTGTGCTGTTGGTGACCCCCCCGGCCAACGGTTGCGTGCGACCCCACCAACTCATGTTCCAGCCCAGCGCAGCAACCAACTGCTCAGTGCCACGGGATATTGCCACATGGCCCCCAGAATCACTCATCACCACACACACACAGATGACGTATCCACAATGAGGCCAGCCCTGCACGTGCCCAGGCTGCCTAATCACCCCGGCCCTCCCCGTCCCCCCCCCCCCCCCCTCCCCTCCCCCTCCCCTCCCCTCCCCTCCCCTCCCCCCCCTCCCCTCCCCCTCCCCTCCCCTCCCCCTCCCCTCCCCTCCCCCTCCCCCTCCCCCTCCCCCTCCCCCTCCCCTCCCCCTCCCCCTCCCCTCCCCCTCCCCCTCCCCCTCCCCCTCCCCTCCCCTCCCCCTCCCCTCCCCCTCCCCTCCGCTCCCCCCCTTCGCCAGTGGTGGTACACGCGCCCTCACCGGGTCGTCGTACTGTTCCCCGCTCGCATGCACCGCCCGCATGCCCTCCGCCAGCTGCTGCAGCGCGAGCAATGCGTCTGGTTGCAGCGACGAAGCGTTCAGCCCAGCCAGGGTCAGCGCGCGCTCCACACTCGTGCCCTCCGCCAGCACCCACTCTGCTACCTGGTCCGCTGACGCCACCTGCGCGAGCAAGCCCTCCAGCTTCTCCTCGTACACGCTGGTGTCAAGAAACCGGGGTGGGGGTGGGTGGGGGGGAGGAAGACCGATGACACACAGGCGTCGCAGCCCTCACACACACGCAGGCAAGTGAGCGAACAGGGGCGCATGGCAGATGCCCAGTACGCGGCCGATTCCTGTTATTCTCCTCGGCCCCCTTATTCCACGAGACATGTCGCACGGTGGCCCAGAACTGACCACACAATGCCAAGGACAATACCCGGAGCTTCCCTGAGGGATGAGACGACAGGACAGCCACAGGCGTGCACAAGATCATGATGGGAAATGTCGGGAACGTGGGGATGTGGTTGGAGAGATGGGCTTGCCTTGACAGGGAGGCGAAGCTCCTATTCGTGAGATCCTGTGCGTTGGGGCTGACGGGGTGGCAACAAATGCTTGGCCATTCCTCGATGGGAACTTTTGGTTCCGTGTGCTTAAGGGTGTGGCGGCATGCTAGTCACACAGGAGCCGCTGCCGGGCGCGGCCAGTTTACGTCCTGGAGATGCACTGAGACAAGTACATAGGAAACCAACCCCCAGGGCGGCTCATCCCTGAGCCTCTCGATGCCTCTCACCCGGAGTGCAGAGCATGGAGTGTTCTGTGGCATGCGGCTTTGTGCGGTGAGTGGTGTGGTTGCCCACAGCCGGCCCCTCCGCACGCCGCACGCAAGTTTCCCACACCAATGCCCTCACAAATGTCCTCAGGGAAAAGACGGCGTACACATAACATGTGCCCGCCCATGTTGCCCGTTCCTGTTTCCACGCGTGCCGGGCCCACGCGCGTGCACCTGCAGAATGGCATTACGGGAGCCAAGCGTGCACCTTCTTGCGACATGACATGAAGATGCGTGCGCCTACTTGCAGCAGCCGATGGAGAGCCCCCCCGTCTCGTGGTCGCTGGTGGAGAGGAGCAGCGTGTCGTTGCGGGCGCTAGCAAAGGCGAGTGCCTCTGTCACCGCCACGTCATACGCCAGCACCTGGCGCACGGTACCATGGGGGAGCAGGCCAGGGGGGAACGAGGACGCAGGGGGCGACGAGGGAGCAGGGGGTGACGAGTGGGGGGGAGCAGGCATAGTGGGGGGCAGTCAAGTGAGACGCCAGCTGGGAGGATGACAGCACAGCTGGCGCTGCCATGCCACATTGTATGCCACAAGCCATGCCCGGTGTCGCACATGGAAGGCTACACGCGGTGATGGGTGGTGGAGCGGTAGCGTCAGGTGGCGGCAACAGGAGCAATCCAAACCCAAGCTGGCCCAGCTGCGTCCCATGTTGCAGATCCGCCCCGTTTCCGGGCTAAACGGAGCACCAGCAAAAGGCAACACATCCCCCCCATAAAGCAGGTGTGGCAAGAACTGGTAGCCTGAGCAGCACCCCCTCTTCTCCCACCCTCCCAAATGGCGTGTCGACCTAGTGCTGTAAATGGCGTGTAGACCTAGTGCTGTGCAGCATGCATACACACTGTGCTGAAGGGAGCACATCCCAGGCGTGCAAGCCTACGCCTCACACGATTGATCACTAGGCCACGCCTCACAGGATTAGTCGCTGCTACTGGGCACCCACTTTCCACGATCTCTTATTGCGCAACAAGTGCCTTCGCAAGCCATCATACGCAGCTGCTTCGCTGGCCCTACCCCCCTCTTACGCTCCTCCCCCTCAATGCTGACCCCTTCAAGCTCCCCCCCCCCTCTCCCCCCTCCGGATCGTGTGGGGACCGAGTGGCCCACCCACCTCGCGAGCCGCAGTGGCCGCATCGTTGGCGTGGCCCGCGTGGTCGATCAGGCCGCCCTCCACCATGAGAAAGAAGCTGCCAGAATAAAGATAGCCCGGGGAGGTGGCCATGTGTGTGGGGAAAGGGTGTGGCCACAGGCAACAAATGAGGCGCAATAAGGAAGCACCAGCCCATAAACAGCCCCGCAACAAGTCAATTAATAAGCCCAAACTTTCAGCCCCCCCCCCCCCCCCGCCTTCCACAATGCCCACGTCGGAGCACGTGCATGCACGCATGCTGGTGTCCTCAGTCTCTCACAAACAGCCCAGCTTCTGCGCCGATGTGCCCATGCACCCATGCACCCATGCACCATTCGCCTATGAACCAGCAGCTCATCCACACCATGGGACCAGCCACTAACCCCCAAGTCATCCCTGCTTGTGCTCGCCATCACATGGCCCTCTGCCTCTTGCGCCTACACTGCCACACCTATGCAATGGATGGAGGCCATCCTGCGATCCCACGGCACCGCCTTCCCACCCATGCGACGCGTAAGTGTGTGCGCTCGTACCCCTTGGGTGCGTCGGCCAGCAGCTGCAGCGCCTTGCGCACCATGGCCGCCAGCGTGGGCTGACCGGCCGTGAGTTGGCTGGACGTGTCGCCTGCCCTCTCGCGCGCGCGGTCAATGGAGTAGGCCATGTGGGAGTCGCTGAAGACACCCCAGAAGGGGACGGATGCCTGCGTGTGCGGTGGCGTGGGGGAGGCATTTCATGTGCGGTGGCGTGGGGGAGGCATGGCGTATGAGACCACGGGGGGGCAGCCGTGTGCCTTCACGACCCCATGCAGCTGCCAGCTGTGGTCTTTCCAGGGCATGCGCGGGTAGGCCAAGCAGCAACCATATCTACAGGGGCCACAGGCGGAGCGACACAGGGGGAGGAGCGGGCAGGCGGCAGCCCAACGGGAAAGGCATCACCGAGGCGGGTAGGGGACCCCACGGCACCCACTGGGATGCGGGTGTCCCTCTTACGTGCAGTTGAAATGACCAGCCTGTCTAGAGGCTCTGCCGTGAACGCTTTGCCTCTGCGCATATGCGGGGTGGGCATATGCGTGGACGGCACACCACCCCCGTTCCCTGAAGCCAACATAACCGTACCACATGGCACGTCATGCTTGCACAGCACAGTGCGCTTGTACTAAAACCTACCCACACCATGGCCAAGTGCCTTGCCAAGCATGCGCACGCGCACCGGCGACGGCTCACAAAGCATGGCAACCGCCTCTGGGAAACCAGTCTCCATCCTATCCATAAGCCGCGTTTTGGGGCCACATCAGGTCAGTGGCGTAATGGGCCGCGCACACTTACATTGAGATTCAGGTCGTCCTCAGATCTTGCGATGGTGTACCTGCAATGCACAGTCATGGCAGTGTCCGCAGAAGGGCACTTGCACGCAGTCACTAAGGGACACACACAGCTCCATCTCTTGTCATGCGGCAGGTATGGGTATGCCTGCTACGCAACCATGCGGAGGCTTTCACAACACCTGGATATTGCAGGTAAATAAGGGAGGGCGAAAACTACAACATGGTGGTGGCGGACAACACCGCTCATGGGCCACGCCGCAACAGGCATCGCGCGTCTCCTCCTGTGCCATGATAGCTGCTTCAGGAGCCCCTGACCCACCTGCAGAGCTAGTGTGTGTGGGACATCCACTGTCACGCGACTTCTGCCCGCAGTGCATTACGAGCAACAACGTGGTGCTGCCGCAGGGGCTGCGATGCGCGCGCGAGTACGGCATGCGACCGTGCCTGCGCGAGGGCTACTGCCTATTTGCTTTTCTTGCAAGCAACGAACTTTGAATATTCCAAGTGAGTGTGCAGCAGTGACCACCTGTTTGTGCCTATCCGTCACCCACTCATGCCCCCTGCCTGTATATAACACCACTCCTGCCCCTGCCCCCCTTCCCCCCCCCCCTCACTTGAAGCGTTCTTGTGCCTCCTTGAGAATATCTCTCCCATCCGTGCGCAAGCTGCCCGCGGTGGTGTTGGGGATGAGGAACTGCAGGCCACCGCCCATCAGCACCTGCGACAGGGGATGTGTGCGGTAGGTGGCACGTGAGACAGGTGGCGTGGGCACAAGATGGACGTGCCGGCGGCCACGCGTCAAGCAAGTGACTGCCTGATGCGTGCCATGCGTGCCGGGTGGAGGATGCGGGGAACATGCCATGATGACCATCGCAACAACAGCTACGCCTCCTGGCGCCTCCTGAGCATCGCCTCCTGGTGATCCAGGCAAGGAAACATCGGGATGGCAGCCATAGTAGATGGAATGTGGCGGTCTGACCGTAGAGGTAGGAGGGTGATCCCAAGTACAGAGGGGTGTGTATTTGCATGTGAAGGCAAACCAACCCTGTGCTCCCATCCCTGTGCATGCCCCGTGCCCTCCACATGTGCAAGGCAGCCGGTGACGGGTGTGCACGCTGCCCCCCTTGAGCCACCTGGCTCCCTGACGAACAAGCGCGCATCAAAGCGACAACAACATTCTCGGTCACGTCCGCCCTTGTCTGGCTGCCGGCTGTGGCTGCCCAAGAGACACCACCAGGGGCACAGGCAGCGCAGGGAGCATGCGTGTCCAACAGGCTTCCTCATGCGTGACAAGGTCAGTCGGAAAGAAGGCGGTGACATGCCTTGTGTCGCCACTGTGCTGCCGCACAAGCACTGCATGAGAGCCATGGCATGACCCCTCGACCCGCCAACCCCTGCTAACCATCTCCCTCTTGTTGTGCAGATGAAATGCGTGCGCCGCCCCCTCACCTCCCCCCTGCTCTCGCGGCCCACCTTGACCACCGGTCCAACTGGCCCACCTCAACAAACAGCCCAAGCTCACCTCCACTCCCTGATATCGAGGCCTTACCTCAATGCCTTGCTGGCCCTGACCTCCACGCCCTGCTAGAGGCCCCCACCTCGATCCCCTGCGGAGCAGGTCCTCACCCCAGAGCCCTGTTGTAGTCTCTCCCCTCCATGCCCTGCTAGAGAGGCCCCACCTCCATGCCCTGCTGGCCCTCACCTCAACCCCCCATTCGACCGCCTGAACACCATGCCCTGTTCATGAGGCCCTCACCTCCACGCCCTGCTAGAGGGACCCTACCTCGATGCCCTGCAAGAGCTGCTGGGCCGCCACCTCGTTCTCGTTGTCGCGGTCGTCCACGTGGGATGAGAAGGCGGCAGGCGTCGCGTGCGTGATGCGCGTGTTGGTCACTAGGCCAGTCCACAGGCCCGCCGCCTCCGCCGCCTGGGACGATGCACAAGAGCGATGTGGAGGGCGATGCAGAAGTGCAAGGCGATCCGCCGGAAGGATGGTCCCACCATCCCAAGCAATTGTCAGCATAAGGGGCGCAGTGGGCGCCAGGGAAAAGGGCACGCGGTGCGCCCGGGACAAGGGCAGGGGGTGCCAGGATAGCAGGGTGGGGGCTGAGCAGGGGGCAAGACAACACGCGGACGCAGCATGCAGGCAGGTGGCCTCACCGAATACTATATCCCCTACTACCATATCCTACTACCTCATATCTACTACCATATCCTACTACCTCATATCCTACTACCTCACCGAATACCATATCCCCTACTACCATATCCTACTACCTCATATCTACTACCATATCTTACTACCTCACCGAATACCATATCCCCTACTACAGGCCTCACCGAATACCATATCCCCTACTACCATATCCTACTACCTCATATCTACTACCTCACCGAATACCATATCCCCTACTACCATATCCTACTACCTCATATCTACTACCATATCCTACTTCCTCACCGAATACCATATCCCCTACTACAGGCCTCACCGAATACCATATCCCCTACTACCATATCCTACTACCTCATATCTACTACCTCACCGAATACCATATCCCCTACTACCATATCCTACTACCTCATATCTACTACCATATCCTACTACCTCATATCTACTACCTCACCGAATACCATATCCCCTACTACCATATCCTACTACCTCATATCTACTACCATATCCTACTACCTCACCGAATACCATATCCCCTACTACAGGCCTCACCGAATACCATATCCCCTACTACCATATCCTACTACCTCATATCTACTACCTCACCGAATACCATATCCCCTACTACCATATCCTACTACCTCATATCTACTACCATATCCTACTACCTCACCGAATACCAGATCCCCTACTACAGGCCTCACCGAATACCATATCCCCTACTACCATATCCTACTACCTCATATCTACTACCTCACCGAATACCATATCCCCTACTACCATATCCTACTACCTCATATCTACTACCATATCCTACTACCTCACCGAATACCATATCCCCTACTACAGGCCTCACCGAATACCATATCCCCTACTACCATATCCTACTACCTCATATCTACTACCTCACCGAATACCATATCCCCTACTACCATATCCTACTACCTCATATCTACTACCATATCCTACTACCTCATATCTACTACCTCACCGAATACCATATCCCCTACTACCATATCCTACTACCTCATATCTACTACCATATCCTACTACCTCACCGAATACCATATCCCCTACTACAGGCCTCACCGAATACCATATCCCCTACTACCATATCCTACTACCTCATATCTACTACCTCACCGAATACCATATCCCCTACTACCATATCCTACTACCTCATATCTACTACCATATCCTACTACCTCACCGAATACCATATCCCCTACTACAGGCCTCACCGAATACCATATCCCCTACTACCATATCCTACTACCTCATATCTACTACCTCACCGAATACCATATCCCCTACTACCATATCCTACTACCTCATATCTACTACCATATCCTACTACCTCATATCTACTACCTCACCGAATACCATATCCCCTACTACCATATCCTACTACCTCATATCTACTACCATATCCTACTACCTCACCGAATACCATATCCCCTACTACAGGCCTCACCGAATACCATATCCCCTACTACCATATCCTACTACCTCATATCTACTACCTCACCGAATACCATATCCCCTACTACCATATCCTACTACCTCATATCTACTACCATATCCTACTACCTCACCGAATACCAGATCCCCTACTACAGGCCTCACCGAATACCATATCCCCTACTACCATATCCTACTACCTCATATCTACTACCTCACCGAATACCATATCCCCTACTACCATATCCTACTACCTCATATCTACTACCATATCCTACTACCTCACCGAATACCATATCCCCTACTACAGGCCTCACCGAATACCATATCCCCTACTACCATATCCTACTACCTCATATCTACTACCTCACCGAATACCATATCCCCTACTACCATATCCTACTACCTCATATCTACTACCATATCCTACTACCTCATATCTACTACCTCACCGAATACCATATCCCCTACTACCATATCCTACTACCTCATATCTACTACCATATCCTACTACCTCACCGAATACCATATCCCCTACTACAGGCCTCACCGAATACCATATCCCCTACTACCATATCCTACTACCTCATATCTACTACCTCACCGAATACCATATCCCCTACTACCATATCCTACTACCTCATATCTACTACCATATCCTACTACCTCACCGAATACCATATCCCCTACTACAGGCCTCACCGAATACCATATCCCCTACTACCATATCCTACTACCTCATATCTACTACCTCACCGAATACCATATCCCCTACTACCATATCCTACTACCTCATATCTACTACCATATCCTACTTCCTCACCGAATACCATATCCCCTACTACAGGCCTCACCGAATACCATATCCCCTACTACCATATCCTACTACCTCATATCTACTACCTCACCGAATACCATATCCCCTACTACCATATCCTACTACCTCATATCTACTACCATATCCTACTACCTCATATCTACTACCTCACCGAATACCATATCCCCTACTACCATATCCTACTACCTCATATCTACTACCATATCCTACTACCTCACCGAATACCATATCCCTTACTACTGGCCTCACCGAATACCATATCCCCTACTACAGGCCTCACCGAATACCATATCCCCTACTACAGGCCTCACCGAATACCATATCCCTTACCACAGGCCTCACCGAATACCATATCCCCTACTACAGGCCTCACCGAATACCATATCCCTTACTACAGGCCCCACCGAATACCATATCCCCTACTACAGGCCTCACCGAATACCACATCCCTTACTACAGGCCTCACCGAATACCATATCCCCTACTACAGGCCTCACCGAATACCATATCCCTTACTACAGGCCTCACCGAATACCATATCCCCTACTACAGGCCTGCGGCGCACATGCGGCTGATGTGCCAATTACCATCCCACCCTTGGCCATCCAAGAGGCAACCGCGCGCCTGCATCGGCTTGCGGCAAACACCCCCCTTCCCCTCTCGCGCCCCCCCCCCCCGCTCACCTCGAGAATGGTGGGCATAGGCGCGGCCCCCCCCGATGCCGCCAGGGTGGCATTGTCGCCAGGGCCCATGGCAAGGTAGTGGTTGGGCGCCTTGAAGCCGGTGGCGTATGCGGTGGCGGCCGCGGCCGAGTCGGTGACAAGACTGGGGCACAGGGGGGATGGGAGGGGTGGCGCACAAGGGATGCGTTGTGCAAGGAAAATGTTGTTCAGGAAATATGAGCCTCATGGCTGGCGCGGGCCATCCCGACAGGCCTCCAGGGCGGGCCTCACGCCCCCGCCCCCCCACCTGACCTGTGCCCAGCCATGACCATGACAATGATCATGACGGGACCACGACATCAGCACAAGTACGCCGTGGCCACATCCATGACTGGCGCACGATCGACGCAGCCCCATGCGGTCCTAGCAGTGGCCTCTGCGTCCCACGTCCGCTACAGCGTGCGCGAGCGCGTGTGCGTGGGTGATGTGTTTGCGTACCTGTCCAGGGAGCGCGTTGATACCATCCCCCTCAGCTGTCGTGGGAGGGCCGGGGGGGTAGGGGGGGGGGGACAGTGCGCAGGCGAGAACACAGCACGTGGCAGTTGTAAAGGTCAAGGTAATGGCAGGCAAACATGGAGGCATTGCAGAAGCGTGGTGAAGGAGCTTGGTGGCGGCGGCAAGGGAGACTCGCCAGGCGTGGGGGTCGCAGCCTTGCTGCTGCGATGAGGAAAGGCACGTTGACTACGTTTACAGGCAGGAGCTGCATGCAGGCATGGCCCTGCTAGCGCAACAGCTGATGAGGGACCAACCGATGGGGGCAGCAAAACAGTTACAAACCGGCATGAGTATGGGCCATGCAATGTATTCTGTGGAGGAGGGGGTTGTTACACTGGTGAAACCAGGACTCGCGTTGCTGGCGGTGAAGCCTGTAGACTCCGCGTGTGTGCCCGTTCAGAGCGTGTGTGTGTATGGCTTGTGGCAAATGGCTTGTGGCATGTGCGCCCCCTGTAGCACATGCCTGTGTCCAGCAGTAGCTGTTGCTGTTATCGCCCTGTCGTGTGTGTGTGTGTGTGTATTACATCGTATACAGTGCCCTACAGCGTCTCCTGCCGCGTGCCCTCACCAGCGTGTCCAGCAGTAGCTGTTGCCGGCTGCCACCCGTTTCCTGCCGCATCACATTTCTGGCGAGTGTGACGTACCCCGGCCCCATGCCGTCAGAGATCATGAGGATGACTGTATTAAGGGCGTGGATGAGTGTGGGGGCAGGGCATGGGGCAGGATGGGGCGACTTGAACAGGGCATGAGGACAGGGCATGCAGCAGGTCACGCAGCAGGGCAGGCGGTCAGGCGCGCAGCAGGTCCCGCAGCAGGGCAGGCAGTAGGGCACGCAGCAGGTCACGCAGCAGGGCAGGCAGCAGGGCACGCAGCAGGGAACACAGCAGGCCACCAGCAAGGCATTGTGTGCATGAAGTGTGAGGACAATGTCACGGAAAGGGCGCACATGCACGAACGTGCGCCGGGGCAGGGCAGCAGTTCGCCCGCAACAGGAGCAGAGGAGAGGGGAGGCGGGGCCTACAAGAGGAGCAGAGGGGAGAGAACGGCGGTGGTGGGAGGAGAAAAACATCGGCACAAGCCACACTTGCCGGCCAGTGAACATGCTAAGGACCGTGGATGTGCACATTGAAAGTATGCATGAATGATGGACCAATCAACTGACCAACTGACCTCACTCACAAGTTCTGACCTATGGCTACAAACCATACACGCGATGCGCAAAGCATGTGCACCATATCCTCACTATGAAAGAAAAGATAAGAATTTGGGCTGGTTTGCCTCATGTGGTGTGCCTCAAGTGCATGCAGGTGCCCCTGCATGTTGAGGATTCCATGCACTCTTCCTTAAGTTCCTTTCGCCCACGGAATGCTTGCGCACGCTTCTGCCTATTGCTCCCGTGCCAGTGCTGCTTCTACTTGCACGCGTTACGGCTGCTTCCGCTTGCGCACCGTTCCTGGGCCGGGCCACGGGCGGGGGGCCGACCACCGGCGGCGCGGGCATATGCTTGGCCAGGTTTCGCTTGTGGACAACCACACCCACGGAGAGGAGGATGGCGGCCAGCAGGACGCAGCCGAAGCCACCCACGAGCCAGCCCACTGCGCGCGCACGCTCCCAGCGGTGCTTCACCTGCGCGATGGGGGGGGTGGGAGAAGAGGGGAGAGGGGGGTGGGGGCCAGTGACGCCAGGGGGGCCACATGGCATCGCATCCACGCATACAAAGAGAGCCCACGCAACAGCGAACGATAAGACGATGCGGTGTGCACATGCATGGGCGCGTGGCAGCAGGGGAGCGTGTGCGCGGGCAGGTGGCCACTAGGCATGCCGTGGCGGCAGAAGAGGGGAAGGGAGCGCGCGCACATGGTGGCCCCACCCCATGCGCGGGTGCGCGGCGTCCAACCACTTTCCCGGCCGCAAGAAAGGGAAGGGAAGGGAAGGGAAAGGGGAGGGAACGCGGGCACAGCGTGGCCACACACACGGCCACACACAGAAGATAAGGGGAAGTGCACAGGGAGGCCACCGCATGACTGCGTTATCGCTAGGTGCCACTATGAGGGGCCGAGGAGGCATGGCTTTTGGCAGGATGGTGTGGGCATAGGGGCGTGCTAGCCAGAATGGATGGTCCCTTGCATGCCCAGAGGGGCCTCACAGGCGCCAGCCCGTAGCTGTGTCGTGCACAACCATGCCATCCTGCGCGGCCACGATTATGCAAGCGGCCCTGCTGTTGAATGAGATAGATGGCTAGCCTGCTGGCATCTGCAACGTTAGGCTCGCAGGGTAGCCAACCATGTGTGGCGGCGGCTAGAGCCAAATGGTCATTGTGCGCTGCACTGCTGCATTCCGCCACGGACTAGAAGTGACATGCTTGTCTGTCATGACCCGACCCCTTCAATGTTTCGTACTTGTCCGCAAAAACACCCAGCCCAACTCACGGTTTCGTATTTGTCCAGGAAGGCGCGGTCCATGACCAGGTTGAGCGGGTTGCTGCGGTAGCTCGGGTTGGAGTTGTTGGGGCGCAGGCTCTCGCGCTCGCCCCTGGTGTGGCAAGGGCGTCCACAGGATGGTAGGGAATGTGAGGATTAGCGGCATGGATTTGGTGACGAGGCGGAGCCGGGGAGCAGGGGAGCAGGGGAGCAGGGGAGCAGGGGAGCAGGGGAGCAGGGGAGCAGGGGAGCAGGGGAGCAGGGGAGCAGGGGAGCAGGGGAGCAGGGGAGCAGGGGAGCAGGGGAGCAGGGGAGCAGGGGAGCAGGGGAGCAGGGGAGCAGGGGAGCAGGGGAGCAGGGGAGCAGGGGAGCAGGGGAGCAGGGGAGCAGGGGAGCAGGGGAGCAGGGGAGCAGGGGAGCAGGGGAGCAGGGGAGCAGGGGAGCAGGGGAGCAGGGGAGCAGGGGAGCAGGGGAGCAGGGGAGCAGGGGAGCAGGGGAGCAGGGGAGCAGGGGAGCAGGGGAGCAGGGGAGCAGGGGAGCAGGGGAGCAGGGGAGCAGGGGAGCAGGGGAGCAGGGGAGCAGGGGAGCAGGGGAGCAGGGGAGCAGGGGAGCAGGGGAGCAGGGGAGCAGGGGAGCAGGGGAGCAGGGGAGCAGGGGAGCAGGGGAGCAGCGGAGCAGGGGAGCAGCGGAGCAGGGGAGCAGGGGAGCAGGGGAGCAGGGAGGAGGGGGAGGGGAAGTAGGGGGGAGGGGGCCAAACGGCAGGAGCAGCGGAGCAGGGAAGGTGCTGTGCGGGCAAGGCGGAAGCAGAACGCAGGGGGAAAGGGGGGGAAGAGAGGTAGGGACAGAAGGGGGGTTGCGAGGGGGAGTGAGGAAAGGGGTGGACAGGGTGATGAGAAGAGAAGTGGGGTGGGGTGGGTTTAGGTGGGGGGGGAGGGAAGCGGGAGGAGGGGAACAGACAGGGGGGGCGATATTGAGAGTGAGGGTGACTGAGTGTGCTTGTGTTCTTCTCTCTCTCTCTCTCTCTCTCTCTCTCTCTCTCTCTCTCTCTCTCTCTCTCTCTCTCTCTCTCTCTCTCTCTCTCTCTCTCTCTCTCTCTCTCTCTCTCTCTCTCTCTCTCTCTCTCTCTCTCTCTCTCTCTCTCTCTCTCTCTCTCTCTCCCTCTCTCTCTCTCCGTCACACACACACACACACATAATCACACACGCACACACGCACACACACCATCACACACTCTCTGTCACACACACACACAGAGAGTGTGTGATGGTGTGTGTGCGTGTGTGCGTGTGTGATTATGTGTGTGTGTGTGTGTGTGTGTGTGTGTGTGTGTGTGTGTGTGTGTGTGAGAGAGAGAGAGAGAGAGAGAGAGAGAGAGAGAGAGAGAGAGAGAGAGAGAGAGAGAGAGGCAGAGAGAGACAGAGAGAGATAGACAGAGACAGAGAGAGAGAGAGAGAGAGAGAGAGAGACAGAGACAGAGAGAGACAGAGAGAGACAGAGAGAGACAGAGAGAGAGAGAGAGAGAGAGAGAGAGAGAGAGAGAGAGAGAGAGAGAGAGAGAGAGAGGAGATGGGGGGGGATGAGCGCAACGGATTACCTCCTATGCCCTCCCAAGGCATACTCGACGTCGTCAAGTGTCGGCGCTCCATTCCATGCGCCCCTCCCATCGTCGATCTCGTCAAGGGGGATGTCTGTAAATTTCATGTGTGCTTCCGCAGGATGCATTCCAATAGGTACAATTCAAGTTGTCCTTGTTTCCACCAGGACAGCGACAGTAACAAAAGGAGGAGAATTCGACCCACAACTGGTCCGCCGTGGCAGGTTCTAACTGAATGCGCTAGGTCGTCATCGCAAAAAGTCCCTAGCAGTGTAAGGCCGCTCAAGTGCCAATGTCGGGAAAACCTCTTTCGGCAACTATGACACCTATCTCATCCCTAAAGCCCGTAAGATCCCTAAACCCGAGCTTAGGAGGTTATTGGGATGTTTATAATGTGACCTGGGCGACTACTGAGTAGAAGCGTAGACGCTACTCAAACTCGCAAAGCACCAGGAATATGCCCTGTAGGCTGTAGCTTCGCCCATTACACGGAAACACTGGGTAGAATTTTGATTCCAAGTACCACCATGGGCTCAACATACGGAGCATTCCCCACGTCGTGCTGCCTGTCCTCTGAACGGGTCTCATCAGTGGCCGAGGGCCGGAATATTTTAGTATATAGGATGGCACTAGCTGACACAACAACTAGGTTAGAAGACATGTGCGGCGTGGGCAACAACAACAACAACAAGCTAGTAGCAGCTTGGGCGCGCGCACGGCTCTCTATGTCAGCTCGACGTCTTTGACTGCGTTTTGGGGAAGAGTTGCGCGTTCGTCAGTCGTCACCGCGGGATGGACCTGAGCCATGAGTGTTCGTTCAACAAATTTAGAGCGAGGCTCGGGGCCTTTTGACCTATGTCGCTGCTCTCTTCCAGAAAAAAATTGGGGCTGTCACTTGGTCCCGGTTGGAATGACGCTGCGGTGACCAGCCTTCGATACGTATTGCATTTGTTGTGTGGAATGGCGGTCTAGATATATCGTTCACAAATCAAATTTGCGACACAACTTACTGTTGAGTCGACTGGAATGCCATTTTGTGATGCGCACGCAACTGTTTAAGGAATATGGTGGTGGCAGAGGAATGCTGTAGCCTTTATTATTCTGGATGATAGGCCGTTCAATATGGCTTCAGAATATTAAAGATTGATGGAGTACGATTTGAGGGCCAGGGGACGGTGTAGACGTGTAGGTATGTAACTAGAGAAATTGAACATGCTTAGCAAGGGCAGTTTTTTTCAGGTATCGTTTTTTCTATTGGTGCAGCATTGCGCATCCATCTATGGGGCGTCTTCCTTTGTAGAGACGCCAAACGCGTGGGAAACGATACCCAGCGTCGGCAATTATGCAAAGAATGGGAGAAGAGAATTGATTGACGTGTGCGCGAGTGGACTTGTGCCCGTGGCGGCCAGGTTTCACGAATGCCTGCCAAGATCTGCGCCGTCGCGCAGCATCCTGTCGAACTGCTCGTTTTACGCCCCGTATCCCTACAACCCGTCCGTCGTCGACATGTCGTACGAAACAACCCCGGAAGAGCAGCGCCGAATGTGCAGCAATCTCCGGTGCTGGGGCTTATCCAGCGACCCGTTTGTTTATTATTTCGATGATAACCCGATCGGGACCGGCCAGCAGCTGCCTGGTACGCCCTCGCTTCTGGACGAAGGCGAGCTGGGCCGCGTCCATGACCCGAACATGACGTCGCTGTTCCTGGCCAACATCGCGGCGCGCTGCGGGTCACTGTGCCGTCTGTACGACATGGGCGAGAGCACCGGCAAGAACAAGCTGTGGGTGATGGAGCTGGGCTCCTCGCTGGTGGCGCGGCACGACCTGCGCCCTGCAGTCAAGCTGGTGGCCAACATCCACGGGACAGACCACGTGGGGCGCGAGATGCTGCTGTACCTGGTGGACGACCTGGTGTCAGCGTACGCGACCGACGCGCGTGTGCGCCGCATTCTGGACACCACACACATTCATGTGATGCCCAGCATGAACCCGGACGGCGCACGCGTGGGGGTGCTCGAGAACCTGCACGGCGGCGCCCCCTTTGTGGATCTGGACAAGAACTTTGACGACCGCTTTGACCCGGCCTTCCAGCGGTCGCGCACGCGCGGCAGCCGGGAGCGCGGCGAGTGGTCGGCCGTGTGGGACGTGCGGCAGGAGATCGAGTCAAAGGCGATCGTGGAGTGGACCAACACGCAGCTGTTTGATCTGTCCCTCGACGTGAGGGGGGGGCCGCTGGGCGTCGTCCTCTACCCGTTCTCCTCCTGTCAGGAGCCGCGCCCCTCCACCGTGAATGGAAGCTCTTCCTTTGACTTTGATGCGGGGCTGGTGCATTGCCTGACGGCGGATGAAGAGATGTTCCAAAGTGTGGGGGCGAATATAGCGCGTGCGCACGCCCGCATCGCCGGCAATGCCAAGTCCGGAAGCTACTTTGGCTGGTCGTGCGCGGTGGTGGACGGTGTGGCGCAGCGCGCGGAGATCCAGGCAGGGTACGGCCGCATGCAGGACTGGAACTACTACCGCGCGGACGTGCCGGAGCTGGTGCTGCAGCTGCCCCTTGTGTCCCCCCTCGACGCCAACGCCATGTCGGACACACTCGCCACGCTGTGGGCCGAATCGCGCGGCGCGCTGCTCACCTTCTTGGAGCAAGCGGATCGAGGCATCAAGGGCACGGTGGCGGACGCGGGCGACCCCTCGCGGCCACTGGACGCCAGCATAACGGTGGCCAAGTACCCAGAGGGGGGGGGAGCACCGGTGGTGAACGGACGCGTGACGCACACGCAGGCGGCGCCGCTGCCCCTCTCCCGCGACAGCAACAACAGCGCGATGACGGGCGCCTTTTTCCGCATCCTGCCAGCTGGCACGTACATGGTCACGGCGGCGGCCGACGGCTACTTCAATGAGTCGCGCAACGTGGTGGTGCCGGAGAGCGGAGCGGTGGCGCTGGACCCCTTCCTGCTGTTCCCGCTGCCGCCGCCACCGCCGCCGCCGTCACCGCCACCACCTTCACCGCCGCCGCCACCACCACCACCATCCCCCCCGCCACCACCTCCCTCTCCTCCACCATCGCCGCCACCACCGAGCCCCCCCCCTCCACCATCTCCACCGCCTCCTTCCCCTCCTTCCCCTCCCCGCCCTCCCCGCGCACCTCCCTCATCCCCATTCCCACCCCCCTCCCCCATCTCCCCACCAGCGCCCCCCTCCCCACCCCCAACCAAGCCGCCTCCCCCGTTGGCATCCCCCCCACCCCCCTTCAGTGCGCCTAGTGGCGGCTCCAGCAGCAACACCACGCTGCTGGTGGCCATCATCGTCGCGGCCGGCACTGTCTGCCTCGTGCTGGCCGCCCTGCTGGGCTACTGCTGCTGGCGGCGTCACCACCACCCG
Organism: Mesostigma viride; assembly: GCA_009746045.1. NCBI lineage: Eukaryota > Viridiplantae > Streptophyta > Mesostigmatophyceae > Mesostigmatales > Mesostigmataceae > Mesostigma > Mesostigma viride. The sequence continues at coordinate 794,723 of RPFO01000138.1, forward strand.
AGCGGCGTGGTCCCCATCATCTCCATCGACAAGGACGGCACCGTCGGCATATCGGTGGTGCCCGCCAGCGCCGCGCCGGCCTCCCCGTCAGGCCTCAGCCGCGTTCTCTCCTTCCACAACAACAGCGGTGTGGACAGCCCGCGAGAGTCCCTGCTGCCCAAGGGAGGGCACGAGGGGGGCGCGCGCAACCCTTCGCCCGCGTGGGGTGGCGCTGGTGAGACGATGAAGATCCTCATCCCGCCGCCACCTGTCTCCCCCGACGACGACCGGAACAAGGTGGGCGTCTACTCCGTGCCCTCCTCCCCCGCCGTGCAGTCGGGCCACGGCGCCGCACCCGGCGTGTTGCCGCAGGTGCAGGTCAAGCGGCTGATGGATGGCTCCACCTCCATCATAGTGTCCCCACCCAGCTCGCCCAAGGCGGGGGGCAATGCGGCCGGGGGCATGCCGTCAGGGGGCGCCGTCAACCCCCTGTTTGGCCAGGTGTCAGGCTTCGTGGGCAGCAGCGACACGGGCGGGGATGCGGGCGGCAGCAGTCGTGGCGTGTCCAAGCCGGCCTTCCTTGCCCCAGCCGCCAAGTGGAGTGCGCAGGCGGCCGATATGGACCGCCTCAAGGCGCGTGCGCTCAACTCCGCTCTGGAGAGTGACTACAAGTTCGCCAAGAGCCACTGGCTGGCGGACGGTGGCGCCGCGCCCTCAGAGGACGTGGTGGAGGCAGTGATATCTGGCAAGGAGAAGCCAGGGCGCGCGAGGGGGGCCGCGTCGAGCCAGAAGCAGCTGCTGCCCGCCGCGCCCGCGCCCCGCAGCAACGACATGGAGATGGAGGACCTGACCTAGGCACGGACGGGGGCGTGGGTGGGGGTGTTGATGCGCTCGTGGGCGCAAGTGCGGTATCAGGCCTTGTGGGGGGAACGCACCGATCTTGAAGCGGTGGACGTTGGCAAGAGGCCGCACCCTTGGCTGGCTTGGCATTCACGATGGTAGTGGCAGCAGAAGCAGTGCGCACATCGCATGGGGGATGGCCACACTAGTTTGTGGCCATCCCCCTTGCTCTGCTGCCGCACTTACCACCCCTATGACCGCATAGTTGCCATCCCTTGCCCTGTTTGTCACCACGGCTGCGAGGCCACCGGCACAGTGCCCGGCTCCATACCACTACCGCTTGTCACGATTGCACATGATGCATGTCCATGCAAACGACCAGGCCGCTGGCGTACGCTTGGCGCTGCAGAGTCATGATCGGTCGCGCGTGGAGCCATCATTTCCTCGAAGGATGCTTTCTTGGCACCGGTGCATGCAAGGGCTGCTTGCCCCTCCTGCTACAGGCTGCTATCCGGTGGCCCAATCTTCTTTGAGAAGGATTCTTTGTTGTTGATGGTTGTCTGCTTTCTATGCGAAGCTTTCAGATTCTTTCTTGGCCACCAGTACTGTTATGACCACCTTTGCTGTCGGTATTTTGCCTTGGCATGTAGAGTTTGTGCACGCATGAAAGCACACGACAATGCCAGATCACAGAAGAGTTCATCACATTTTGGAGAAATCACTTGCTCTCCTTTGTATATTACACTATTTATAGTCGTATGGCACAAGGCAGCTCCAGTTTCAGGCAAAGGCCATGTGGGGTAAACGGATTAATTAGTGGGCATACCCAACTAGGGTTCACGTATCACATGCAAACCCACAACGGAGCTTGTGCACATACTCGGCACTGCAACCAGCATGCGCTCAAATTGTCATAGCTAGCGCCGATAAATTAATTAATTAAGAACATATCTCAGTGGGGAGTATATGTAACACAAATCCCTGGGCGCTCATTAAATTAAATTAAAGTATAACATGCCTCCGTTGGGGGATCATGTAGCACATATTCCTTGATGGATGGTGGAGTGGAGAGAGCCGCGTAATCTAACTAATCTAACGCTAATCTACCTAGTCTAGAAAAATCCTAACTACCCTACTCATCAAAACGCCTCCTCCTCTTGGGGGGAGGTGGCTTGCCCACAGGGTCGGGCGTGTGAGCCTTGACAATCTTCTGCCACCGCGTCTTGTTCTGCATGGCAGTCCAAAGAAGGGAGAGAGAGTGGATCATGCGGTGTTCAAACTGGGCTTGGACCAGTAGGTCATCCAGCAACATCTGAACGTAGTTCGTGACATGTTTCCCTACCCTTTTGGGAATGCCCTTGGGGCCAGGCCAGGTCAGAATATGCCGCCCTGGCGGGCCAAGCCGCTGGGGGCCTGCCAGACCAAGCTAGGGCGGTGTCGACCTGGCTGGTGCGAGCAAGGTGTCCTACAAATGCTATCCTACGCTGTCTAATCTCGTCCAAAATACGAGGCATGCCCTGATACAAAGACTCTAATGACGGGCGCTTGGAAAACCCTGAGCAGAAGATCCCTAACCGCCGGATCAGGGGTCTTCAGCAGCTCAGCAGAAAGGTGGTCGGCACCGACCGCCGCATCGTACCGCAGGCGAGCAAGGGCGCCGTCCAATTCCTTCAAAGTGAAGGGGTGGACGACGTCGTTGGTAGCAAGGCTGCCCTCCTGCAAGGCGGGGACTTGGTAGTCCGCGGCCGAGGAGGGGGGCGCTGGCGGCGGCGGGGGTCCGGCAACCCCGAGGCGGGCGGCCGTCTCGGGGTGAAGCGGCGGGGGGGGGGCGCGAGCCCCACTGGTCAAGGAAACACTGGGCGCTCATGCGCGTAGGCAACCCCGCCCTACCCCGCATCGTCAAGCGTGACCTCTTCAAGGTCGTCATTCTGACGATCCTGACCTACGGCGCCGAGACCTGGACACTGACGCAGGAGCTGGAGCAACGACTCGACGGCAACGCCACCAAGATGCTGCGCAAGGCCCTTAACATCCCCTTTGGTTTGCACACTAGTAATGAGGATTTGTAAGCTGATTTGCCCTATATTAATTAATTAATTAATTAACTAATTAACTAATTAATTAGACTCGTGCTCCCGTTGAGGAGTCACGGAGCATTAACCCCGATCATGGATGGATGAGCGCCAAGAGTTCTTTGACTCTTTGCATAGCCTTGAGGGGGTCACTCCGGCCCGCCACTTTTTGGTTAATATGCTGCTCGACGCCAATGCTACGCTCCCCGGCCATGGGCACTGCTGGCAGTCGCTTTGCGCCTGCTGACACGGAAGCTAACGCCAACACTCCCCTTTTCTCTGCCTTTTTGCGGAATAGCGGGATGGTTGCTGTCAACTGCCAATTCCAACGTCCCTCACAGGACTTGGTCACTTTTCGTGGCCCTAACGGCCGTCAGGCCTGTCTGGACTACGTGGTGGTACGGCAGCCCAGGTGCACCTCGGTTCTGGACGCCCGAGTGTTTGCATGACACGCCGCCCACGGTGTGCTCTGACCACCGGTTGGTGCGCGCGACCCTTCGGCTCCGGTTCCACGTCCCCGCGCGCCGCGCCGCACTGGTCGGCCCTGACTAGCTGGTCTGCTCTACGCCCGGTCCGGGGAGATCCTGCACTATGAGGACTGGACGGACTGCCGAGCACGAGCGGAACCGGTGCCGCCAGGAGTACCTGTCGGCCCTGGACGCCCGGGCGGACGTCGACGAGCTGGACAAGGGTCAGTGCCCCCAACGCCGCCATTTTTGCGGGCTTTGCGGCCCGTGCCCCGTTGCTGGCGGCCCGGCACCTGCCGGTCATGCCCCGCCGCCGCCCCGGCCCGCTCTACCGCCAGGACCCCAAGGTCTTGGCCGCCCGGCACCGCCTAGCTCAAGCGTAACCGGGACCCGCTGCAGAAACCATTGCTCAAGGCCGCCCTTGTGGAGGCCTACGAGCACGCTCAGGACGCGGAGGCGGCCCAGTGCATCGCGGATGCCAAGGCCTGCCAGGCTCGCAACCAGGGCAAGGACATGTGGTACCACCTCGACCGGCTCGGCGGCCGGCGGCAGCGCACCCCGGTGGAGCACACGGGGGACGGCACGGCGCCGGTCAGCCGGCCTTGACCGCTGGTTGGCCCACATGCAATGTTTCCTTGACCGGTGGGGCTCGCGCCGGCCCCCCCCCCACCGCTTCACCCCGAGACGGCCGCCCGCCTCGGGGTCGCCGGACCCCCGCCGCCGCCAGCGCCCCCCTCCTCGGCCGCGGACTACCAAGTCCCCGCGCCTTGCAGGAGGGCTGCCTTGCCACTGACGACGTCGTCCCGGCCCCCTTCACTTTGAAGGAATTGGACGTCGGCCTTGCTCGCCTGCGGTACGATGCGGCGGTCGGTGCCGACCACCTTTCTGCTGAGCTGCTGAAGACCCCTGATCCGGCGGTTAGGGATCTTCTGCTGGCGTTCTGCAACCGTGTCCTGCTCTCTGACGAGCCTGAGTCCGCCTGCTGAGTGGCAGACGGCCATCCGCGTCATGCTGTACAAGAAGGGCTCTGCTGCTGACCCCGGCAACTACCGGGGTGTCTGCCTCCAGAGCGCCGCGCTGAAGGTCTTCATGCGCATGATGCTGCACAGGCTCCGCGCCGCGCTGGACCCACACCTGGGTGAGTCTCAGATGGGTTTCCGTCGTGCATGGTCGTAACACTGTCATGGCTGTGTAATTTGTCGCGCGCCGGTTGATGGAGGAGGTGCGTCGACTTCAGTCCCCCTGACAGTTTGCCGCTGGTCTTCATTTTTGTTGACTATATCAAGGCCTTTGACACGGTTCTCTGGGAGGCTCAGCTTTGGGCCATCCTAGCTCTGGATCGGGTACCACCTGCGTTTATTGCTGCCATTCGCCGACTGTATGAGGGCAGCCTCACAGGCCGTAGTGCGGACTGCGGAAGGCACCACCCCACCATTCCGGCCCCCTTCACCACGGGGTGTGGCAAGGTTGTGTCCTGTCCCCATATCTGTTCATTATTGTCGTGGATCACGTCATGCGCGCCGGGCACGTGCGCGCTTTACTGCTCGAGCCAGGCTTGGACATCCTTAACGTGAAAGAGCATGGCGGGGTTAGACCTGGTTACCGGCGCCCTTGCCGACCTGATTTATGCGGATGATACCACCCTCATCGAGAGCCCCGAGCACATTCAGACCTGGCTGGACTGCCTGGGCCTGGAGGCGCGGGCGGTGGGGTTGGAGATTAGTGTCAAAACCGAGGCGATGGTGATTGGGGCCTCCAGTAAACCACCGCTGCCGCGCCTGCTCGACGGGACGGAGGTCCCGTTCCGCGACCGCTTTGAACAAGCTGTTGGGGAGCTGGCTTCCTGACACCGCCGACGATGTGGACACCCGCATCGGCCTGGCCTGGGCTAGGCTTCGTTCGCTCACACCCTACTGGCGCTCGAAGGGCCTGGGCGGGCACCGCAAGCGCATGCTCTTCAAGGTCCTCGTCCTCATGGTGCTCACGTATGGCGCCGAGGCGTGGACCCTCCCACCCAAACTGGCAGCTAGGCTAGACGGCACGGTTTACAGGATGCTCCGACAGGTCCTTAACGTAGGTTTTTCCGAGCGTCCGTCATCAGAGTCTTTGTATCATGGCATGCCTCGTATTTCGGACGAGATTAGACAGCGTAGGATAGCATTTGTAGGACACCTTGCCCGCACCAGCCAGGTCGACACCACCCTAGTGGTCTGGCCGGCCCCCAGCGGCTTGGCCAGCCAGGGCGGCACATTCTGACCTGGCCTGGCCCCGAGGACATTCCCAAAAGGGTAGGGAAGCCTGTCACGAACTACGTTCAGATGTTGCTGGACGACCTAGTGGTCCCAGCCCAGTTTGAGCACCGCATCCACTCTCTCTCCCGTCTTTGGACTGCCATTTAGGACAAGATGCGGTACGTGGAAGAAGATTGTCAAGGCGCACACACCCGACCCTGTGGGCAAGCCACCTCCCCCCAATTAAGCGGCGGAGGCGTTTTGATGAGTAGTGTAGTTAGGATTTTCTAGATAGCTTAGAGTTAGGATAGTTCGATTACGCGGCTTCCTCCACCCCATCCATCATGGAATATGTGCTACATGACCTCCCCACAGAGGCATGTTATAATTTAATTTAATTTAATTTAATTTAATGGAGGGATGGATGCAAACAGTCCTACCGGTCTAATTAGCTATCTACAATATCTATCTATACAACTATCTACAACAACTATAGTCTACTATTGTCCGTCCTTGATAGTAAATAGACTATAGTTTCTGGCCTGCGCTGGTTGTCTCCTTGATAGTCTATTTGCCCTATGTTTCCCACATTATTAGGCACAGCTAGGCGCAGGCGCCTGGGCCTAGCCGGGCACCTAGCTGGCCCGCACAGATCAGGTATAGACACATCAGATAGACTAGCTGGCACCAAGCCCGCCCAGCCTGGGCGATATGTCCTCACCTGGCGTGCCCCAGGCCGCGCGCGGCAGGGCCGCCACCCGTGGACTTCTCGTGATAGACTCGGCATGGACATGTGCTACACTAGACATGACGGGCTCACACCCGGGCGGGCAGCCTCCTGGTTTGTCTGTAATATGGAGTCAGATTCTCTGGGCTATGTGCTACATATACTCGGACCAACGGAGTTATGTTCCTTATTTTTTAATTAATTAATTAATTAATTAATTAATTAATTAATTAATTAATTAATTAATTAATCAATTAATTGATGGAGTCACTGAGATGGTACGCAAGGATAGATGGCAAGTATAGTGATGAAGGAGACCACCGGCCCCAAGTCTGTGTGGGCTCCGGCCGCGTGTGACCGCGTATGGCATTCATAGCGATTCGGGCCGTGGTGCCCACAACCCTGTAACTAGGACCTAGATAGCTTACACCATCCATTCCATCGATCCGGCCGGCCATGTATGTTCCCCTCCCACTGAGGACTTATGCTCACGTGACGCAGTGCACGTGTCTATTATAATTAATTAAATTATTTATTTATTTATTATTAATTAATTAATGCGCGTAGGCCACGTGCTAGGCTAAGCCTGGCTAATCTACACTACTGTTATATATTCCCTAGACTGAGGTTGCTGGGGTGGCAGAAGGTGCCGGCCTGCCAGGGCTTGTGGTCAACGTGGATGACCGCTCCCCTCCAGTACATATACTGGTTTCCCCCCTGCGCTCTACCGGAGCTGAAGGTAGGTCGGCCATATAGCTCACGTCACCGTTGTTGCTGGGCCAGAGTCAAGTCGTCGTCCAGCGTGTAGCGAGTCCGCGAGAGCTTCTTGCGGCATTTAAGGAACGACAGCTTATCCGCCATGTACTTAAAGGTGAGGAGCACGGGGGCCGGGCCAGCCTTACCCCGCGCGCCGGGGAGGCGGCCAGCCGACATCCGCAGCTCACCATGGTGAGTTGCATGGGGGCAAAAATGTCGCGCCTAAACGCCACGAGAAGCGCTCGTCTCCGAGGTCTCATCTACCGGCTGGTCGAAGGTCGAAGTGCTTGACGATGACATTGTGGCTGCGCTTGTCGAGCTCGGCCTCCTCACGAAGGTCGAGTGCTTGTTGCTTGAGCTGTGCCGCGATGATGCAGGTGGTGGAGGTGGTGTGGTGCTTAAGCAAGTCCGCCCAGGTCTGGGTGGAAGGAGCTCATCGCTGGCCGGGCCAGCAGATGCCGGCTGGGCAGCGATGTCCTTCACCGCCTGGGCGGTGAGGCCTGCAGTGTCTTGCAGGCACTCAATGGCGACGGCGTTGGCGTGGATGCATTGGTCGATGTTGAGGAGCTGGGCCTTGATGTCGGCATGCAGTGGAGGCGGAGGTGGCAGTGGAAAGGTGAGGGAGCTCAGAAGCCAGCGTGCATGCCCCCCAAGTTGCTGCCACGTCTGCAGCGAGGGGGGTCACGTGCTGTTGGAGGGCTTCCGCAAGGATGGAACGGAGTGTGGGTGCGCCGGTGCGGAGATGGATGGAGCCCAGATCTCGCCATCAGATCTAGAGCGCATGAGAAGGGAGCTGAGAATGGTGTGCTGGAGTTGGGGGCGGGCTTTCCCGAACAGAAAGTCTCGGCGCATGTTGGTGCCGTCGGGTTTGATGAGGCGGTTGATGTCGTGGAGATCATAGGCCCAGCTAGGTCGTAAAGCGAGGCGTAGTCCCCAAAGAAGAGGAAATGCATGGCAGTTGCTGGAGCCATGATGGTCCAGCTAGTCGTGATCGTCGGTCTTGAAAGGTTGGGGTCGGGCCGGCCAGAAGCGCAGTTCAGTTGGGCGTGGTTCTGCTGGGCGACTGCGTTTAGGATCTGGCGATGCCGAGGGCGAGGCCGCAGGAGCCGAGTGCACTACTAACGCTTGAGTAGTGGTCTCGCTGCCTGGCAGGCCGGGCGAAATTGCAGCCGAAGCTGCAGGCGAATTTTCTTGGCTCATCGCAGCCGCCAGGCTGCGTTGCGTAGTCGAGCGTTTGCTCGTCATAATATTGCGTTTAAGTTTCGGAAAAATATATCAGCGTGTGCGTCTTAGAAAGACGAAGCGATAGTGATATTCACGGCCGAATTCGGTGCCCAAACGTGAAAGTTATGAGCTCCGCCGTCAGTCATGGCTACCTCGTGGCTCGTGGCTCGTGCCTACTTCCTGCAAGGGTAGGGTGTAAACTACACCGGCCTGCTCTAGGTGCACCAAGTGCACTTGCGCACCACCATGATGTATCAGAGCTCAGAAAATTGATGTATCAGAGCTCAGTTACATTTGGCAATTAGCTAAAAGGGGCATTTTACATCTAAATTTGTCCCCGCCTTCCGCTAATTTGCTAATTTGCTAAATTTGCTAAAAAAGAGCCAATTTTACCCCGACTCGATCCAATTTTTACTGACTTGTATGGCGGCGCATCAGGCTAGCTGTAATTATGCCCAGCAAATGAAATCAGCTGCCAAGTTTGGCCCAAATTGCTCGTCATGAATGTTGTTATTGTTTGCATGCAATCTAGAACATCTGCTGTGCGCTTGCGTGTCATCTGCTCCATATCAAAGAGACAACCAATGCAGGCCAGAAATCTGGAAGAATCCGGACCATGGTAGCTCGAGCCTGCTGGCCGGTTATCTTATCCGCTGTATGTCGACTCGTGCAGGATGATAATAAATTGATTGGAGGTGGATACTGCTTGTCCTTGTGCTTGTCTCAAGAATTTAATTATAAAGGTTGTCTCCTTGATAAATGGATTGTTACCAGTAACTACGTACTTGCGTGTCATGCGCATAAGCATGCCGGCACGGAGTACTAAGCTGATCTCATCAGAAAAACAATTACATGAAAGTTTAAACAAACAGACAAGGATCATCTGCGCATCATGCCCCAACCATATAGTACTCAATGGGGATATAATCCTGATCCGAGCTGTCCTCTACTGTAATGGCAGTCGAGGCGGTAGTGTCGTAGTTGTTGCCAGACGATGTTGTCAATATAGCGAAGTCGGTAATTATACCAAGTGGGGCAACTATTCCTGGACTGTTAAGGGAGATCATCGTAGTAAAAAAAAGTAATTATTTACTACTGTGCAGTGACTGCAGTCAATATACTATATTGTAACCAGTGAGCACTTGGGGAGACTGTGGAAAAGGTGCAAATGCATTCTAATTGATACTGAGATACTCACTCACAGTGGCTGCAGTCTAGCAGCAGCTTAAGCATCAACTCCCAGTGCCTTCTAGCAATATATGCGTCGCAGAGCTAATGTCATTGCCAGTTAACACCAGCGCACGCCTTGCGGCACTCTGGTCAAAGCCCATGGCCACCAACGCGGCAACGGCCTCCTCGGACGCACCCACAAGCGGCGAGGAGGGCCCCTGTCATGGCAACAGGCCACAGGGAGACATTGAAAGGACCAGGGGAGGACAACAACATGGATTGAAGGGAGCAACAGTTACGCACAGCAAGGGGAAGCAGGTACACACCATCACAGCTTTTGCGCCTGAGCATTCGTTACAGAACGGATGTGTATAACAGTAAGCAGGCAGTCTGCCAGCCAACAACAGCGTCACTCGTAACATTGTGCCACTATCCGTCACTTGTTTCCCAGCTGGGCTACATCAATAAGCATAGGCTTCACATCACGAGAATCTCACCCCAAAGTACCCAACCAAGGTAATTACAGCAGCCTTAGCAACACAGTGTACTTCAGCATAGCTTTACATGCAGACTGCGTCCTGCATGCTGGAGAGAGGCATGCAAACAGAGGTGTATGAAAGCAAAAAGCGACCAAACAGAGGTCACCATTCCCACCCTCCCCCCCCACACCCCTGTGTCTACCCCTCTCACAAGACGCAAAACTGACAGCGAGCGAGCCCATACCCCAAAACATGCTCTGTTACTCTGGCTGGTTGAGTAACGCGGTGTGGCTGACAGAGGAGAGAAATGTTGGCTACATTTGATAGCAAGCACAACACGAACACTCACCATGGGCCGATGGCCGCCAGGGCCAAACGCGCGCCCACCCAAGGAACCAGCACCTCCCCCTGCGCCCCCCATCATGGCCCCTGATCCCGCCGCTGCTGCCCGCGCATCTGTGCCTGGGGCGGTGGGCCTGCGCGCAACCACGGGCGCCGTGGGTCCGCCCAGGCCCAGCAGGGGCGTTGCCAGGTACCGCACGGCGCGGTTGATGACGGCAGGGAACTGCCCGGCACATGGCACGCACACGTCGCACGAAAGCACGTCACACACAACAGGGGGGTTGGACCAGTGATCAACCACCTCCAACGAATGGCGGTGATGGGCGGTGGTGATGGGTGCTGCTGGTGGGTGGATGCTGCTTGTGGGTGGGTGCTGCTGGCTGGTGGGTGGCCGCTGCTGGTGGGTGGGTGCTGCTGGTGGGTGGGTGGGTGCTGCTGGCTGGTGGGTGGGTGCTGCTGGCTGGTGGGTGGGTGCTGCTGGCTGGTGGGTGGCCGCTGCTGGTGGGTGGGTGCTGCTGGTGGGTGGGTGGGTGCTGCTGGCTGGTGGGTGGGTGCTGCTGGCTGGTGGGTGGGTGCTGCTGGCTGGTGGGTGGCCGCTGCTGGTGGGTGGGTGCTGCTGGTGGGTGGGTGGGTGCTGCTGGCTGGTGGGTGGGTGCTGCTGGCTGGTGGGTGGGTGCTGCTGGTGGGTGGGTGGGTGCTGCTGGCTGGTGGGTGGGTGCTGCTGGCTGGTGGGTGGCGGCTGCTGGTGGGTGGGTGCTGCTGGCTGGTGGGTGGGCGCTGCTGGTGGGTGGGTGCTGCTGGTGGGTGGGTGGGTGCTGCTGGCTAGTGGGTGGGTGCTGCTGGTGGGTGGGTGGGTGCTGCTGGCTGGTGGGTGGGTGCTGCTGGCTGGTGGGTGGATGCTGCTGGCTGGTGGGTGGGTGGGTGCTGCTGGTGCGTGGGCACTGCTGGTGGGTGGGTGCTGCTGGTGCGTGGGTGGGTGCTAAGGTAAACCAGAAGTCTCGCCCGTCAGCAGCGGCCGCCCATGTGCACACACCGCTCTCGACCATACAGGACAGTTGCTCAGTCGGACGGTCCCTACCAAACATGCCTTCGGTGCAGCACAAGCACATAGACCACCAGCACACACGGCAGCACGCAGCGTGGCCGCAGGCATGCTTCTGGCGGGGCGAAATCGCAGTGGTTCGAATACGTCGGGATTTGCAGGATGAGCTGATGCACATGCAGTGCCGCCGCCATGCGTGGGCCATGTAGCCACCGTGACTACCACCATCTCGCTGCGCTGAACACGACTACAGTCTCCCGCACATGATAGCAACTGTTGCCAACTCAAGCTCCTTACCCCATCCCCTCTGTCACCGCGCACACATGCCCGATGGCGACACATGCATGCACACCACTCCTCCTTTACATGCCCCTGCCCCAACCCCATGGCCCTGTCTCACTCCTGGTGGCTAACTCGGCGCGTACGCCAGCAGCTGCCATGGCAAGGTGACAGCCGCCACCTGCACGCCTTACCTGGAAGGACCGGATGCCAGAAATATCTGACCGGATTGTGAACCCGGCGATGAGCCCGCATAGCCCTGGCACCAGCGAGTACAGTGAGGGCGAGAGGAGGAGCTGCAGGGGACCATGGTGGGGAGGGAGACAGACGAGCGCAAGGGGGGCCACAAAGGTGAATGGTGGGCGGTTGGTTGGTTGGTTGGTTGGTTGGTTGGTTGGTTGGTTGGTTGGTTGGTTGGTTGGTTGGTTGGTTGGTTGGTTGGTTGGTTGGTTGGTTGGTTGGTTGGTTGGTTGGTTGGTTGGTTGGTTGGTTGGTTGGTTGGTTGGTTGGTTGGTTGGTTGGTTGGTTGGTTGGTTGGTTGGTTGGTTGGTTGGTTGGTTGGTTGGTTGGTTGGTTGGTTGGTTGGTTGGTTGGTTGGTTGGTTGGTTGGTTGGTTGGTTGGTTGGGTGATCGTGCTGCGATGGGGTTGCCGTGCTGCCATGGGTTGCGCAATGGAAAGGTGCCACCACATCAAAGTGTGGGCCACATGAAAGTTCCAAAGGCAGGCTCTGCTTTCATTGTACCGCTTGGGCAGGCTCTGCTTGTGCTTGTTCCCCAGCACTACCCCCCTTTCCACGCGCCAACGTAAACACGCTGGTCGTACATGCGGCAATCCCCCCCCCCCCCGCCCGCCCGCCCGCCCGCCCGACCGACCGACCGCCCGCCCGCCCGCCCGCCCGCCCGCCCGCCCGCCCGCCCGCCCGCCCGCCCGCCCGCCGCCGCCCGCCCGCCGCCCGCCCGCCCGCCCCCCACCCACCCACCCACCCACCCACCCACCCACCCACCCACCCACCCACCCTTGTCCATACAGATGACCCCTTGGGGAAGGACCAAGCTGCTTCCCTTGGGCCCACTGAGCATGCCACCATGATGCCACCATGCGGCCAACGATCGCCATTTGGGTTGTCGACAGGGACAACGCGCAGAGGCGTTGTATGGGGACGCCCCTGCCCCACAACGAGGTGTGGGCGGTGCTAGACCAAGTGACTTGAAGGGTGTGGTTGCGGGTAGCAGCGGGGGTCAGCGCACAGGAAGGGCAGCCGATGGGAGCACAGACGCTGCGCAAACCCTGTATACACTAACGCAGGACGTTGGGTGGGTGATACCCTCCAGTGACAGGCATGCTCAGCATGCATTGAGCAACCCTCTGCCACCCACCACACCTTTTATTGCAACCACATTTCATACTGCCACGTGCCAGGTTCCTAGGGGGTGGAGGTACTTCCCTGTCTTCACCCCCTAGGGTTTCATGCGCCTGCCCCCCCCCCCTATTCACCCCCGTGTGTGCGCGCGAGCTCACCTGCGCGGCAGCGATGTAGATGAAGACCTTGTCAGTGAAGGGCAGCCCAAATATGGAGAAGCGCTCGCATGGCGGCACATCGAAGAAGAAGGGGACGAGGCACGAGAAGACGAGGCCGTAGGGTCCCGGTGCCAGGTGCTTCACGTCTGCAAGCACAGGCAGATGCGTTCCAGCACACAAGCATGCGCGCCAGCACACAGGGTGGGGCCAAGCACACAGGGTGGTGCAGGCCATCACACGGTGCCATGCCCAGGTCCGGCGTGGGTAATGCATGAAGACGGCCGCATGCCACCTGCGCCCCCCTGGATAATCTCTATGTGTTGAGGTGATGGCGGGCCCGAGGGCTGGCTGGAGCAAGCACAGGGAATGAGATGAGCACAGGGCCACCCCGCAAATGGCCTCGCTCTCCGCAGCGCCATCTCCCATCGCTCTTAGGATGATACAGCGAGGCCCGAGATTCTGCCGGGGTGCTGGCAAGCACACCTCCCAGCGACATGTGCTGTGCGAATGCTGCATGTCTGTGAGCTTGATGCTGTCTTTGTAAGGTGTTGACCTGCCCATTCTCCTCCACTCTACCCTCGGTGCATCCCCATGTGTGCACGTGCCAGGGCACCCCAGGCATGCACACATGCCTGAGTACAACACAAACCACCCCCTGGCCATTTGCGCGCCAGCAGCTGCTCGCCACAGGGGCAACCTGTGATGGGGAGAGATCCCGCAGGGTTGAGCCAGGGTGGCCGCCCACCCCGTGTGCAGGGGTTGTGGGCACCTCAACATGGGCGGGGACACCCCCGTGGGCAGGGGTTGTGGGCCACCGTACCTCGGAAGGCGAAGAGGGTGGTTGCTTGGAGCAGCGTGGAGAGGACCAGGGAGAGGAAGACGTAACCCTGGACACGTGTAGGAAGGGGCGGCAGGCAGGCAGCGCGACAAACACAAGTGCATTGTGTTGGGATCGTTGAGTTGTAACCAATGAAACGAAACAAATCCAACTGCAACACCGAATGTGATGCTTTCAACAAAAAACAGAGCATGCCTCAACCTGATGACACGCGGCCACGCCTCCCCCCCCATCACGGTAGAGCACCTGATGACACGTGGCCACGCCTCCCCCCCCATCACGGTAGAGCACATGATGACACGCGGCCACGCCTCCCCCCCCATCACGGTAGAGCACCTGATGACACGCGGCCACGCCTCCCCCCCCATCACGGTAGAGCACCTGATGACACGCGGCCACGCCTCCCCCCCCCATCACGGTAGAGCACATAATGACACGCCTCCCCCCCATCACGGTAGAGCACAGATGACACGCGGCCACGCCTCCCCCCCCATCACGATAGAGCAGCTGATGGCACGCGGCCACGCCTCCCCCCCCATCACGGTAGAGCACCTGATGGCACGCGGCCACGCCTCCCCCCCCATCACGGTAGAGCACATAATGACACGCGGCCACGCCTCCCCCCCCCCATCACGGTAGAGCACCTGATGACACGCGGCCACGCCTCCCCCCCATCACGGTAGAGCACCTGATGACACGCCGCCACGCCTCCCCCCCATCACGGTAGAGCACCTGATGACACGCGGCCACGCCTCCCCCCCCATCACGGTAGAGCACATGATGACACGCGGCCACGCCTCCCCCCCATCACGGTAGAGCACCTGATGGCACGCGGCCACGCCTCCCCCCCCATCACGGTAGAGCACGGAGTGCGCACGCCCCCATCACGGTCGTACACTGCGCGCGCACGTACCCCGTACTTGGCGGATCCCATGCGCCGTTCGAACACGCGGAAGTAGTAGAGCAAAAAGGTGCCGAAGATCATCTCTCCAGGGTGCGAGAAGACAAAGTTGCTGGTGAGTAGCCGCCAAAGCTGCAGGCGGCGCAGGTCCTGAGCCAGTTGGAGAGTGCACAGACGCAAAAGCGGGCAGCAGTGAGGGCACAGGGGCAGCACTGGTGGCATGCAGCAAAGCCAGGACGCAAATGGGTAGGATAGAGCGGTAGACTAAAAGGCCAGATAGTCAGGAAAGCACGCCATGCAAGTGTGCATGCCAAAATGATCGTGCACTTCTCTTTGGTGGTGCATGAAATTCCAGCAAATCTACGCTCACAGAACCTGGCAAGGCATCGCTGATACCACAGGGGCAACACCATGCAGAGATGAGAGATGGCACGATGGGCTAGAGTAAACTTTGCAGTACATGCATGTTCATTCACATGGATCACTGTATAGCACATGGATTAGCATATCGCAGTCTATGCTGATTAAAGCGCACGCAGCCTCAAACGGTGCATGCTTCTGGTCTGGTAGGGAATGGAATTGGGAACGTCAAAGGTCCTGCGCGCGAAGGAGACTCCCTTCAGCAAAGGCTGTCTTACTTACCATGTATGTGAGGGTGAAAAGAGCATGCTTGTGAGACACGCCCGCAAGGAGAGTGAGCGCCGTCGTGCACACGAGCAGGCCTTTAGTGATTGGCGCATTTGCTGCGGTGCAACAAGACGCAGACAATAAGAAAAGACGGCCTTGAGCTTGCTACCAAAGCGACTGGCGCTACCTCGTCCAGGGAACTTACCTTAACCCAAAGGGCATGTACTCCCCACCTTCCCCACGTTGCGCCCTGAAAAAGCTACAATCAAACTACTGTCCTGTCCTGGCTGGTATATATCACTAGGCGGGAGCCGTCCCAGGAAAGCATCTAGCCTCAACACTGGGATGAGCCAGGCCTTGTCACGATCGCAAATTTTCGGTAGATGCTCAGGGATCGCTGCCAGTGCGACGCACGTACAGCAAAAATGATAAACACTTTCACCAATTAGAACAGCATAAATCATGCAAGGGCATACGTACCGAAACCTCCAGGTCCAGCATTCATATTGCAAAGTCTTTTATGCAAACCCGCTCGTTTTGCCTCGTGTAATTTTTATATCACTACGAAGTACTAAGCCCGCTCATAGTGATAAGCTAATTTCAGATGTTTGGGTACTGGTATATACCTGTGATAAATTTCGAAAGCTGGATTGTGCGCATGCAGAGTATTAGAGTAGAGATGCGACAACAAAAGTGTATTACATATTATGCCCTCTCCTCGCAACCACTAGCTACGGCCAGTATAACTGACGTGACACAAGAGCCTGATGAAGGACTCTCTAACCTTACAGCTCCCTCGTTCGTGGCTACGTGTCTAGAAACCAGATTCGTTTCCGCTCGTCAGCCATGCCTGTGCCTCGCTGGCTTCTTCGACCTGTCACATCGCATGCAGCGCATCCGGCCGGGTCCGGCCGCGGCCCCGAGCCCGAGCCCAGCCCCGCGGGAAACGAGCCGGGGAGACCAGCCCGCCTCCCAATTGCGGCCAGCCGGCCGGCCGGCCTCTCGAGCAATGAAATAAAGTAGGTTCAGTTCAAGTCAGTTCTGTTTATTCCCACAGCACAGCAGGCCGGACTTGAAGGAAGACCGAGCCACAAGTAAATGTATGTTTTCTGCTCTGCAGGAGATCAGACGATCGGTTGACAGAGCGTCACCAGCAAACTTCCCCATGGCCGGCCATTGCAAGGTATCACCAATAGTACCAATGAGACAACCAGCGCAGGTCGGAATTCTGGAGAATCTTGAGCTCAAATTCCGAAATGTGCAATTTACACATAATGTATCTAGTCAGCTTGTCAGTACTTCTTGGCCCTTCCGATATGATTGCGTTGGATAGAAGCCAAGAAATTGTCGTCACCTGCCCATGATGTACCCTATTTTTGTCGTTTTCTCAGCCATTCATTAGTTAACTAGAAAGACATTTATACTACCTCACGATTTCTGGCCTGCGCTGGTTGTCTCCTTGATACCACGGAGGGCCAATCAAGCTAACAACAAGGAACAAAAGCCGGCTACATAATATATAATGAGTCTTAATTAAGAAATTTGAATGAAGTCGCGAACTCTTTCTGACCGCTGCCCACTCACCCGACCCACCCACCCACCCACCCACCCACCCACCCACCCACCCACCCACCCACCCACCCACCCACCCACCCACCCACCCACCCACCCACCCACCCACCCACCCACCCACCACCCACCCACCCACCCACCCACCCACCCACCCACCCACCCACCCGGCCCACCCACCCACCCACCCACCCACCCACCCACCCACCCACCCACCCACCCACCCACCCACCCACCCACCCACCCACCCACCCACCCACCCGGCACCCACCCACCCACCCACCCACCCACCCACCCACCCACCCACCCACCCACCCACCCACCCACCACCCACCCACCCACCCACCCACCCACCCCCCACCCACCCACCCACCCACCCACCCACCCACCCACCCACCCACCCACCCACCCACCCACCCACCCACCCACCCACCCGGCACCCACCCACCCACCCACCCACCCACCCACCCACCCACCCACCCACCCACCACCCACCCACCCACCCACCCACCCACCCACCCACCCACCCACCCACCCACCACCCACCCACCCGGCACCCACCCACCCACCCACCCACCCACCCACCCACCCACCCACCCACCCACCCACCCACCCACCCACCCACCCACCCACCCACCCACCCACCCACCCACCCACCACCCACCCACCCACCCACCCACCCACCCACCCACCCACCCACCCACCCACCCACCCATGCACCCACCCACCCACCCACCCACCCACCCACCCACCCACCCACCCGGCCCACCCACCCACCCACCCACCCACCCACCCACCCACCACCCACCCACCCACCCACCCACCCACCACACCCACCCACCCACCCACCCACCCACCCACCCACCCACCCACCCACCCACCCACCCACCCACCCACCCGCCCACCCACCCACCCACCCACCCACCCACCCACCCACCCACCCACCCACCCACCCACCCACCCACCCGGCCACCCACCCACCCACCCACCCACCCACCCACCCACCCCCACCCACCCACCACCCACCCACCCACCCACCCACCCACCCACCCACCCCCACCCACCCACCCACCCACCACCCACCCACCCACCCACCCACCCACCCACCCACCCACCCACCCACCCACCCCACCCACCCACCCACCCACCCACCCACCCACCCACCCACCCACCCACCCACCCACCCACCCACCCACCCACCCACCCACCCACCCACCCGGCCCACCCACCCACCCACCACCCACCCACCCACCCACCCACCCACCCACCCACCCACCCACCCACCCACCCACCCACCCACCCACCCACCCACCCACCCACCCCCACCCACCACCACCCACCCACCCACCCACCCACCCACCCACCCACCCACCCACCCACCCACCCACCCGGCCCACCCACCCCACCCACCCACCCACCCACCCACCCACCCACCCACCCACCCACCCACCCACCCACCCACCCACCCACCCACCCACCCACCCACCCACCCACCCACCCACCCACCCACCCACCCACCCACCCACCCACCCACCCACCCACCCACCCACCCACCCACCCACCCACCCACCCGGCCCACCCACCCACCCACCCACCCACCACCCACCCACCGCGGCCACCCACCCACCCACCCACCCACCCACCCACCCACCCACCCACCCACCCACCCACCCACCCACCCACCCACCCGGCCCACCCACCCACCCACCCGGCCCACCCACCCACCCACCCACCCACCCACCCACCCACCCACCCACCCACCCACCCACCCACCCACCCACCCACCCACCCACCCACCCACCCACCCACCCACCCACCCACCCACCCACCCACCCACCCACCCACCCGGCCCACCCACCCACCCATGCACCCACCCACCCACCCACCCACCCACCCACCCACCCACCCACCCACCCACCCACCCACCCACCCACCCACCCACCCACCCACCTGTTACGTCCCTGCCCAGACACACCTAGCCTGAGCTACGTAGCGAAAGACCCTCCTTGCCGGAATTAGGAATAATTCAAGATAGCCTAAAGTAGGTTGCGCTTCACGACGTGAGTCGTGAGATATCTGGCATCACGGCTTAAAAAAAAAATTAAAAATCGCATAGCTTAATTTAATTTAATTTTTTTAATTGCGGCGCAGATACACGCCAATTTCCCTAGAACAATCCAAGTCACTCATTCCACGTAGGATCCGGGCCGACATCGACCCTCAACTATAGGATCCACGCCTAGAACTACGGACGGTCAGAACTGGCGCGGCGCCACAGCACCGGCCCCTAAAAGGACAACCTAGGACCAAAATAACTAGTCCAATTCACACACAATAGCCAAGGTCCATAAAACCCAAGTCCAATAGACCAAACAGCCTTAGTAATTTATTCCATTGTTACGTCCGACCAAAAGGGCAGGGACGTAACACTCCTCCCCCCCATGGGGGTCGGTAGTCCCTACCGTACAAGTTAGATTGGAAAACAACGCTACTATAAGAGTACTATGTCCCAACCTCGGTTCACCCGCAGGTTAGTAATGCCAGTTCCTCTAGAAGTTGATACACAGGACCAACTCTGACGTAGTAGTAAGACTCTGATGGTGACTGGATCAATCCGCTATCCGTCACAAAAACTATTCTAACCACTCTAGCGTCCGCCGCTAGTGGCACGTCGCTGCGACAGGACTTCAGTGAGAGCCCTACGCCCCGCGTGGGTCATCTGTGAAGTCATCATCCCGGGTGCGAACACAGGTCACACTCAAAAGCCACTTGGTAGGGGGACACCTTCTGCCGGCCCAGCCTGGACAGCTCCACCCACGACCCTCTGGGCCACAGGACAGGAACCCAGCGAGGTACTGGGGATGGGTGAACAGGAGTGTCAGCGCCGACCGATCCACCACCCCACAACGGTGCTCGCGAACAAAGTGCACCCCCATCATGAAAACCTCCATACGCACGTGATCATCGTTGATCGACACCGTCCGGGCCCCTACAATATCGGGCGCCACCAGATTAAGAAAGGCACGCCCCTCCGCTGGAGCCACCTTGGGAGGCGTCACCACGTGCCCCACCCCATCGACCTGATATCGCCAATCCCACCAGTCTTCGGACCCGAACCGCACAGTATGCCCCACCGCAAGGGGAAAACGAGGGTCGTCGGGTTGCGGCAGGGGCAGGGGAACCTGGGGCAGAAAGGTGATCTCTACCTGTTCCCAGTAAGCCCCGCGATCCACAGCGAACCAAGGACCCGCTTGAAACACCAGAGGAGCGGGTAGGTGCGTACCCGGGGGAACCTGAAAAGCCGGAGGTCCCTTGAATGTCACACACAGCTTCTCCGTGCGAGGTCCTGGCCCACCATGCCTCACCGCTCTGCCCGGTACCGGCCGTATGAAGTCCCCCAATGACCACTCCTCGTGAGATGACCCAGGAGCTCTGGAAGCCGCATCATAGCCCACTGAGGTGGCTGCAGAATGATCGCCTTGACGACCGTGCTGGACCATCAGGCGCTGTATCAGGTCCTGTCCTGATTGTACCGCAGCTACGAGCGCTTCCAAGCGCATCACCGGCTCCGCTGGTACCAGAATGCCCGTTCCGCTGGGATCCTCCGCGACCCGAGGTCGCGTCTCTGCCATGGTGTGTAGGCACGGTTCCTCCGCGGAAGGGTGCGAGGGTCGGCCCGACGAAGTGGGCCGGATGTGTCCCTCCGCAGGACGTGGCATTGATGAGCCGGCTGGTGCAGGCCGGGGACGTGGTTCCAGGGAGACTAGGAAGGTAGGCTCCGGTGGATCCAAGGAGACAAGGAAGGTAGGCTCCTCTTGGCCCGCATCCGTCGGAGGACCGGAGGGGGCCACAACCGGGGGCTCGCCCCCGGTCGGCTGTTCTGTCCTAGCCGGAGCAGCTCCCGTCGTATCCGACCGCGGTCGCCGAGACTCTCGCTCCAATTCTACCGCCGACCCCCACGTGCGCTCCCAGTGCCGATCAGCCGGGCGACGAGGTGGTGGTGACGCTCGGCGAGCAGTGCGTACCTCCGTTCCCGAGTCCGAACGGGAACGCGAGCGCGAGGACGGTGAGGGCGAGCGCCGACGTGCAGGTCGTTCCGGAGCACGCCGAGAAGCTGGTTGACTGCCCCGCCCCAACCCGTGGACCGCGGGCGAGACTCGCGCCCAGGTGGGCGCCCCCAGCCCGTCGCCGGCGGTGGCGCCTCGAAACGCGTCACAGGACGATGTCCTGCGCCGCCCTCCAAGGAGCCCCCAGAAGGTGGATCCCTTGGAGGGGACGAGGAAGAGGGCGGGAGGGTAGTCATCAGAATCGGAGTCGTCACCCTCGCTCCCATCATCCTGGTCCTCGTCGTCCATCGTCACGATGCGATCCAGGGCCTGCCGTAACGAATACTGACCCGCGCGCATACACTTCTCGCCCCGCAACGCCCCTTCCAACGGGAGGTATCGAGGAAAGTAGTTCTCCAGATGCTTCCGCACCTCGGGTGGAATTAGGAGGAGCAACAGCCGTGGAAATGCCAGACCTGCATCCAACGTGTTCATGCACGCATGACACAGGCACTCCCGCTCATGGGTTTCCCAGTCGATACCGACCACCACGCCGTCGCTCTCGGCGGTGCGGGTCTCGATCTTGAACCCCACATTTCTTCGCACGAACCATCGAAAATCGTCCAGCTTAGCGGGGCCGACCCGCGCCAGAATAGAATCGGCGCGGAGATCTGACGGCATCTGGTTACGGCGCCGACGACGCCGCTCCACCAAGTCACCCTCCCGACCATAGTTGCGCACGAACACTCGGGGGTTAAATGTCTCCTCATTCAGCTCCTTCACTAGCTGCATCGCGCGCGCGTCCGGAGCTCCGGGTCTGGACGACGTCTCGTGCCGGCCACCACCTCCCGAGCCTCCGGCCCTTAAAGCACCCCCTCGGACTGCAGGCTCTCCGCGAGCTGTCTGCATCCTCTCATCCTGTTCTGGTAGAGGGGCCTCCGGGTAATCTGTCGTGTCCATGTCCACCAGATCTTCCTCACTCGACTCCCCGTCTACTACCCGGATTCCTGCCTCTACGGCCTCCGCGGCGCTGACGGAAGTCTGGCCCCTGGGAAGCGCCTCCGCGGCGTCCCCCTGCACGGCCCACACACCACAAGCCAAGGCGTTAGTCGGCGTGTACCTAGTACCCGGCTCACACCTCACTCTCACCCTACACCGTTATACCGCATGTGGCCTATTAATGCAATTGGTGTGTCTTCTTGTACGCTTCCAGTAAGCGGGCGCAACCCGCTAACTCAGTAGAAGTGCGCCAGGAGTCCTCAGACTCATGCTGCGCGAATCGCCATCGCACACGGTACTGTCGCTGGGTCCCCCGACCTCGTTTGACATCCCGGTGTCCCACGATCGCTGCCACCTCATCCTCCTGTTCCCCCGTGTCCGGATTGAACTCCAACGGGGCCGGGGGATTGACCCGACCCTGAATGGTGTTCTGGTGGTACAACTTGAGCTGGTCACGATGGAAACGGTTGGACGTGAGGTTCCATGACACTGGGACGTCCACCTGGAACATGACGTCGTCAAACTTGGTGAGAACCTTGTAGGGGCCCAGGAACATGGGACGAAGCTTAGTCTTCAGCTCCTTCTCCACCTTGTGTGAGAATCGTCCGATCTGTGGGCCCTCCACCAGGACCCAATCGCCCACCTCAATGGACGGCGCCCGGTTATCCCGCTTGCCGGCTGTCCTCTCCAGATACCGCTCGGTCGCGGCGCGGTAGCCCTGGACTGCACTGTTATGAGCCTGGTGCATCCGCTGCAGCAAGCGATCAACCCCCTGGCGTGTGTCCAGCTTGACCTGATCCTCTCCCAGTCCGGGGCTCATAAGCAAGTCGGGAGGCGTGAGAGGGTGCCTGCCAGAGTTGAGGAAAAAGGGGGTAAATCCGTGGGCGGCCTGGGGGCATTGTTCAGGGAGAACTCCACCAAGCCCAGAAGTTCCTCCCAATTGCTGCCCACCGCGTCGGTGTAGTGTCGCATGGTCTCTTGCACTGTGCGGTTCAACCGCTCCACCAGATGTGACGACGAACTGTGGTAGGCCGTGCCCAGCGACACCTTGGTGCCCAGCCGTTCGAAAAACTCCTGCCAGAATTTGGCCGTGAAGAGCTTGTCGCGGTCGGAGATGAACTGTCGGCTGAGCCCGTGGAACCGGAACACGTGCGTCAGGTATATCTTGGCGCACTCCTCCGCAGTGAGGTCGGCCGGACACGGGGCCAAGTGACACATGCGCGTCAGGCGGTCCACGAACACCAGACCATGCTGTTGCCGCTCTTCGCCTTCTTGAACGGGCCGATGAAGTCCATCATGATAGAATCCCAAGGACCCATCGGATCAGGTAACGTCTTGGGGACGGCTTGCGAGCCCGTGTTCCTGGACTTCATGATCTGGCACGAGGGGCACTGGCGCACATATGTCTCAATATACTCCTTCATCCCTGGCCAGTAGAAATGTTTGCGGGCCCGAGGATAAAGACGGTGGCTTCCTTGATGTCCGCCTAGAAGCGAATCGTGGAGCTCGTGAAGCAAGGCGGCCCTACAAAGCTCCGGGACATACAGCCGCCATTCCTCCGGCTGGACACTCACGAACAGGCGTCCATCCTGGAACTTGCAAGGGTAGGCACCCATCTGCTGGGGATGCGCCCGGATGGCTTCAAGCGCCGCTTCCTCCGTGACCGTGAAACGACTGATCATCGTCTCCAGGTCCGACGTGACTGTGAACGCGTCCGCGGCCGGGTCTGTCTCCGCGCTCGCCTGGTTGACGAATTCGGAGAAGACTGTGGGCGGGCCGATCGGCTGAAGCTGAAAAATTCCCTGGGGCGGCACCACATGGCTAAGGGGCATGCGCGTATGCGATCCCTCCCCCTCCCCGGGGGCGTCCACGTCCTCGTGGGCACTCGTCTCCTCCAAGAGAGGTGACAAGTCATCGCTGGTGGTGTGTCCCAGATGAAACAGGTGGCGGGCCCGGGGAGACCGTGGCTCCGCGCCGTAGGCGGTCCCCGGGGCGGCCACTGGTACGCAAGTGGTATGAAGCACATCCATGTCCTCGTAGAACCAATAGCCCGCCCATCGCGAAAGGGCGTCTGGCACCACGTTGTCCGCGCCCTTGACGTATTGGATCTTGAATGGCGCAAACTGTGACAAGTACTCCGGCCGGGCCCACTTCAAATGTTCCGAAAAGTGTGACACTTTTTGTCGTTTTTTTGACTTTTTCGACGATCGTCACTCTGCAGAGTGATTCGTCGTGCGAAATCGTGCGAAATTGTGCGAAATTTGCTGAAATCGTGTGAAATTTGCTGAAATCTGTTACGTCCTGGCTCGACTCTATCCCAAACATCTCGCCTAACCTTACCTAAGCTAGTGATGAGGCACCTACCGAGGAGTGAGGAGCTATATTGGCTATAAGACAGGTAGGACGCGACGACGCTGCTTCTCAATGCATTCCCTTATAATACGCCATATACCGAATAAAACCAGGGTACTACGAAGGAAACAATACTACACTGCCGTGACCCAAGCCTATATGTGTTAATTCATTTAACACACGCCGAGTGCCATTCACGAAGGACAACTGCTGCATAAATGATCGCCGACAGGCGTGTATGCTCGGGCCGACATCGACCCTCGCACACAGGACCAACGCACGTCCACAAGGTTCACACGCAGGATAAAAGGACCACTACTAAAGTACGCAGCGCGGCGCGACTGCACCGAACCACCATACTGTACAAGTGCCACGTCACAAGGCCCGGTACCGACCGGCCAAAAGGTCCTTACTACACGTAAGCCTAGGAAAGTCAGCGAACTGCTCCGGAATGGCTGAGGCAACAAGGGACCTAATTTACGTCCGTAACAACAACAAAAGTTACGCGACGTAACACCTCCCCCCCCACAAAGGTAGGGAGCCCTCTCCCTACGCACAGGGAGGAAACCAAGGGATAGGAAACCTAATGCACCCAGCACACACCAACACAATCGGCAGGCCATCCAAGATACAAAGCACCAACGTATTAACTCGGTCTCCACCACCACGCCGGGAGGTGTAGGGTTAACCAGCACCAAGCCTGATGGTAGGTTCCCCTAACTGCCTGGAACAGAGTCCTTGCCGGGGGGACGGCACTGGGCAGGACACACAGAGTAAACAAATCAGTACCAAGGACCAAGAACGACCAGTCAACTGGCCAGAACGTGAGGGCGACTCTATATACCGGAGGGACAACACCCTCAGGTCGGGCCTAAGGCCCTCTATCTAGTTGCCATCAGTCTGATAAGTGCCACGCGAGGCCAGCAGAACATCCAGATACGCATGGTAGTGGGCCACATCATCGGCATTGTCATGCCTATCTACAGTGAGGAAAACATCGGCCCACACGCCATCAGGAAAAAGACCCAGGAAGGCCCAGTAATACCTATGCTGCGTAAGAACGACCTGGCCACGGGCCCAGTCCAGGAAACCACAGGCAAAGAGGCGTAGGAAAGGCTCTACCGCGATCAAGCAGAGAGCCCGCAGGAGTAGGCGATGATACCGGATCCGAGAGCGCAAACCCGTCGGGAAGAACAGATCTACCAGGGGCTCCACGTCAGACGGCCACATCCGGATGTGCCGAACCTCACGGAAGCGCCACCGACGGGCACACTGTCGCGACCCGAACGTCTCGAGGTAGTCGCTAGCCCGAGGAGGAGGATGGCCACGGGAGTCCAGACCCTGGCCCGGGATGGGCGCTGGACGACGGGCATCCCACTCTAGGATGGGCTGGAGAACCGTGCTGTACGTAGCACCCGGCACCACAGGAAACTCTACCGTAAGTGTCCAAGTCATTGTGACGCCTAGCCCAGCGATACAGAACGCGCCGAACCAGGATCTCGCCCTCGAACACAGGATCAGCTACAATAACCATATCGAAAGGAGGCCGATCAGTCTCAATGGGTAGGCCACGGTCCCGCGGCGCCCGACACACCTGGGAGAACCCGAGGGACATGGGTGAAATGGCAAGCTCGGCGGAGGCGCGCGGCAGGTCACACTGTCGGCAGGCGTGCGCAGACATACCGTACCCAAGGACAGGCGTGTCGCGCGACTCCGGCGTCGCATGCACCACAGAAGGGACCCGATCCTGATCGCCCTCGGACAACTCCCGGAGGGAATCAGCAGCGCGGGTGGCGCGAGGATCAGGGCCGCTGGCCCGAACAACCGCAGCCAAAGACCGCGGGGCCGAAGGGACAGGGGCCGAAGCAGGGGTATAGGAACCGGCACAGACGCAGACGGCGCCGGTACAACAGGAGGTCGCGTCGGACCTGCTGCCGGAGGGGGTCGCGACGGACCCGCCACCGCAGCTGGCGCTCCGGTCTCCGGTGGCGGCGCACCCCCAGGCCACATGTTGAAAACAGGGCCCGTAGGGACAGGCAAT
Organism: Mesostigma viride; assembly: GCA_009746045.1. Taxonomy (NCBI): domain Eukaryota; kingdom Viridiplantae; phylum Streptophyta; class Mesostigmatophyceae; order Mesostigmatales; family Mesostigmataceae; genus Mesostigma; species Mesostigma viride. Next base: position 821,223 of record RPFO01000138.1, read on the forward strand.
CCGGCATACGACTGGTTACCATCCAAGCTCCAGTCGGGCACCGGAATCCTCTGCGGAGGACCACCCTCCCAAAGCCTGGGAAGACCGCCCGGGTCGCTAAAGAAACCCCGCGATGGCGGCGCTGGCGCTGTGGGGGGCCCGGAAGCGACGACGGCGGGCGCGGCCGCTGGGGCGGAAGACTCGCGCAGAGGCGCAGGTACGTCGGTAGCAGGCGCAGAGACAGCCGGAGGCGTAGGAGCCGCAGCAACAGAAGAAACCGCAGCTACCGAGGGCTCGCACAGCGCGGGCGAAACCGTAGGCGCCGAGGCAACCGAAGGGGAAGGGGGCACAGATACAAAAGACACCCCACCTGGCGTGGCTGGAGCATGCGCCTGGGCCGCCATGAAGGCCCCGAAAGCCGCGGTCAGGGACTGGATCTGTGCCTGCATCGCAGAAACAGTCGCCGAGAGAGGATCAGGCTCACGATCCGAGCCCAAACGGGTAGGCTCCACCGACGCGCGCCGGGTCGACCGTGGTGAAGACGGGACAGGGGAAGGAGCCGACACTGAGGAGGAGGACGCTGCAGGGGAGGCCGAATACTCTGGCGTGTACTGTGCCTCGACTGGTGCGTCCGTAGGGGAAGGGTCGCCAAATGCTACTCCCGCTGTCTGGTCCGCGATCTCCATGAACTCGACCGCCCGTAGGAGGTCACAGGGGTTGTCATCTATATCTGCCTCGCCCTCGCCCGGAAGCCAGGGGAACACCTCCAGTAGTAAGAGCGGGCTACTAGGTCCCGTACCCGTTTACCACCCTGATGAGCAGCTAAGTCATGCAACTCAAAGAGCAAGGAGGAGCGACAGATAGGAGGGACATACAGGCGCCATTGAGGGGGAGAATCGGCTATTTGCACATATAAAAACCCACCTACAAATTTACAAGGGTGCTTGCCTAATTGTTGGGGAAGGGCTGCAATGGCAGCTAAAGCTTCCGGCTCAGTGGCCGTAAATCTACTAATAAGGCGTTCAAGATCAGAGGTAGGCATCGCTACAGAGGTATCCAGAACAGGTTTAAAGAGGTCTCCTACCGCCTTGCCAAAGAGAAGGGGAGGTCCTAGAGGGACTATGTTATCATAAGACTTTCCTGACCTAGTCGCTATATGGCTAAGCGGTATGGAAATTTTATTTTTCCCCTCCCCCCCCACCGAGACCACAGGAAGGGCCTCACACGGGAGAGAGAGTCCTACGTGAGAAAGGAGATCAGGCATGCGAACAGCAGTATGAAAGAGATAGGCATAGGATTCATCATCAGGTAGTTCACCATAAGGGGTTACACCCATAGTAGTAGGAACTAGAGTAGTATTGAGAACATCCAGGTCCTCGAAAAAGGAGTAATCTGCGCGACGGGAGAGTGCATCTGGTACTATGTTATCTACACCATGAACATACTGAAGTTTAAAAGGGGAAAACTGTGCTAAAAACTCCATCCAGCGCGCTTGACGAGGGGTAAGGTTGGGTTGGGAGAGAAGATGGGAAAGGGGACGGTGATCCGTTTGAATAACTAATCTATAAGGATCTATCTCACAGGGTTCATTCAGGCAGACATCAAATTGAGCACCTTTAAGAAAGTGCTGCCACGCGTGGCAACAATACACCACCGCTAAGAGTTCCTGCTGGTGTACGGGATAGTTACGCTCCGCAGGGAGCATTGTCCTAGAGATATACTCAATTGGCTGTAAGCCCTGACCCTGATCCTGGAGAAGGACGCCCCCGATAGCTACCTTACTAGCGTCTGTAGCTACCACAAAGGGTTTAGTAGTATCCGGTAGGATGAGTACGGGAGGAGAGAGGAGTAGGGATTTTAGACACTGAAAAGCCGACTGACATTCACTACTCCAGACAAAGGGGATATCCTTCTTTAATAAATGATTAATAGGGGCTGCTATAGTTGCGAAACGCGGGATAAAACGCCTATAGTAAGAGGCAATCCCTAGAAAACTACGTACACCTTTAACGTCGGTAGGGGTAGGCCATTCCTGAATTGACTTAGTTTTATCCGGGTCGGTAGCGACCCCGGCATCTGACAAAACATGTCCTAAAAATGGTACACTCCTACCAGAACAACTTTAGCACGGCGAGCCCACAAGGAATTTTCAGCCATTATCTCTAATACTTTCTTTAAAGCACGTAGGTGCGTTTCAAAATCAGGAGAGTAAATAAGGATATCATCTAAGTAAGCTTGAGCACAAGAACGGTCATGCTCAGATAAAGAAACAGAGGAGAAGGACGGATCCTTTAAATCAGATGACACTTGAGGAAGGTGAGAATTACCCATAACAGGTCTAAGCACTTCATTCATTAACATTTGAAAAGAGGCAGGAGAGTTACAGAGTCTCATGGCCGCTACTCTAAACTGATAATGACCAAAAAGGGGTAGCAAAGGCGGTTTTATGGCAATCCTCAGGGGCTATACGCAGTTGCCAAAAACCATCCGCACAATCCAGTACCGTGAAACAAGTGGAACCTTTAACCTTATTAAATATATCATCAATACGAGGTAGAGGGTATTTAGACTTCACAGTAATGTCATTTAACTTCCTATAATCAGTAACTAGGCGAAACTTGCCATTTGGCTTAGGAACTAACAGGACACCAGCTGAGTAGGGGGAGTTACTAGGCTCTATCAATCCTGCTTCTAATAGTGACACTAAAATCTGTTTTAGTTCCTTTAACTCGGTAGGGCCCATTCTATACATCGGAGAGTGCGTAGGAACTGCACCGTCCTTAATAACTACACGGTGTAAAACAGAACGAGGAGGAGGATAAGAAGGACTCTTTTCTTCAAAAACTTTGGAGGAATCTATCACAGCCATGTATCTTACTATTTCGTTTTCAGTATATCCCACTCCTATTGTATCCACTGTGTTTACATCTATATCCACACTATTATTAGTGATAGGTATCTCCTGTACTTCTAACTGAAGGAACATACATAATAAATATCCATATTCCTTTAATTCAGATCGCAACTCATCATTGGACATTAATACTTCAGGTATAGGTCTTACAGGAGGATCAACAGGTGTAGGAGGAGTAATATCTACCAAGGATAAATTTTCTACTTTATAATGACGTTCTGGTACCCAGTAAGAGCTATCTGGAAACCAAATGACCATGGTAACATAATTAATGGTAATCTTATTATCCTGGTGCCAATCTAATCCTAGTAATACATCAGCGGTAGTGATAGGGCCTATAGTGGCCGTCAGGTTGACAGTACGTCCTTGTATGACCAGGGGAAGGGACACCGTACCCGGGGAATGACTGGTGCGACCGTCAGCATAATGAACAGTGACAGGCTTGGTGTGAGGGATAGGGACTAGTTCTAAACGCCTAACTAGGGCCTCGCTCACAAAGGAGCTAGCCGCACCGCTATCCACTAACACACAGACATTCAAAAGTTCATCAGCATGCAAGAAGGGGTCTACAACAGTGTGGGGAACGGTTAAGCCACCATTCCAAAACATAAGAGGACGAACACGTAAGGGTAGGGATGATTCAGCTCCTACAGAAGTTATGAAAACAGGCAGGCAAAAATTATTATCTGGGGTACTATCTAAGGACCTGTCCAGGTTACCCCCGGCTGACAGGCCTACTGTTCCCCCTCCCCCCCCACATCCATTGGGACTAACCCCGAAGAAGTCCCTGGCGAAAAAGCCACTGCTGGAGGGTCGCGAGGGAGCGAAGAGGGTGCAGGAGCCTGATTATCATAGGGGAACCCTGAGGGTCCTGTCTGCACAACATTCAGCCTACTAGGGGTAGCTGAGGGAATGCGTCCTGGAGTGGGACGAATAGGAGCACGCTGAGGGGTACGAGGAGGGCGAGCATCGGGATGAGGGGGAGCACCAGAAAGGAACTTGGGGCACTCCGCCTTAAGATGGCCCACCTCATGACAATGATAACACGAGATGTGAGACACATCCAATGCAGATATATCTGTAACGCAAATATCGAATTCTTCTACATATGCCTATTCTTCTTCAGGAGTGAGGACAAGGTTATGAACCCTAGTACACAAAGGAGCATGAGCATACATGCAATCAGCAACACGGAGGAGATGGGTAGGAAGAGGAGTGGTAAAGAAATCTGCTACTCTTTAATAGACGTTGTCGCACATGCTTGAGGGGCAGATCAGTGAAACGGTAGGCAGAGAACTGGCGTTTTACCTCACGTAATAAGGGTCTACTGAGGCCTTGAAGGAAACGAGCACGTACTTCTGCGCCCGACAAATCCCTAATTCGTACCATCTGTGCATCAAGTTCTTTCATATATTCCTTAAACGGTTTAGTACCTTGCTGCAAAGTACCAAAGGCTAATCTATCCTGCCAATCTGCATCAGGAGGAACTAAATGGCTCTCTAACCGCTAAAACAATCCTGCTACTGAGTTAGGGTAGGCATGAGAGGCCAAGGATTCACACTGGATGAGGTTGGCAAGCTCAGGGGTAATACAGGTAGTAAGATAGTGAGGGACTAAAACAGCATCAGAGAGACGCCATCTATTATGATTCTGCCACGACTCTGTGTTCTGGGTAAGCAACATAATAAAAGTGAAAAACTGTTGAGGGGTAGACTTGACATCCAGCTAATTGGGAAGGTTAGCAAAGAGGGGAAGAGCAGGAGGCTTAGGGGGATTCGAAGAGTCAGTTTTTCCCATAGGGCCACTATCTTCCACTGCTACATAAGCGGGATAGAAGGAAGGAAGAGGAAAGGTTTTGGGTAGGGGTCGAGAAGGGGCCACCGTTTCAGACTGGTGCCCATAGGAGAAAGGAACAGTATATTGCTCACGAAGAGAGGAGTAGGCAAAATGATCATAATTTCTATCATCTAGGGGCATGGTGCTGAAATCACTATTACTTCTAAATCAGCCACACGGGTAGGGACCTGGGCTGCCTCATAGGCCGTCTCAGGGTAGGACCAGGAAGCAGGTGGGTAAAATGGAACTGCACTAGGGCGCCCAGAGGGGCCGACAGGGGCAGAGGTACGACCCGTGTTAAAAGCAGGCATGGAAGGCACAGAGTGGGAAGGAGGCCTAGAAACATTGTTAGTTAGTGAGGACCTGCTGGGGGGTTGAGCCAAGGTTGCAAGAGGGGCAGGGGCCTGGTTCAAGGTAAGGGAAGGGTCATCACTAAATCTGACTTGCATACGTTGTTCATAGGTAGGAGGGGTGACAGAGGGACGACGATTGTTATTATTATTATTATTATTATTGTTGTTGGCATTATTAGAATTATTAGTGGTAGGTATAGGTGACATCTCTCCACCCACTAGATCCATGTTCAGTTTGAGGAAAAACAATTAAGGTTGCAATAAGGAGGAGGACAACGCCCTAATTTAAAGCAAGGAAAGCAAAAAGGAAAAACTTTTAATGTCCTAAGAGAGGAAAACAAGTAAAATCAATCCTTTTTAATAACAGTAATGGATAGGGAGCCAAACTCTAAGGTGAGAGGAGTATCTACACTAGAGGAGGATGACACCGTAGGACGAGGGGGAGATGGAGGTAGTGAAACCAAAACAAGGCTATCTACCGAAGGGCGAGCAAGAGGAGCAGGAAAAGAACGTCTTGGGGGTACAGCACCAGAGGTAGGGGCTGCAGGAAGGGTAGAAGTATAGTGACAGGGGGAGGACGTATTGGCTCACTGGCCCGTTGCTGGGCAGCCCTAACCTTAGGGGTATCAGTAGGGTTACCTTGTACCTTGAAGGCAGGGGTAGGGGAAGACCGATCAGGTTTCATAGGCAATAGTAGACACTGATATGGGAGTCGTTGAAAGATGGCGCCCAAATGGTCGTCGATGACCAACGCCGTAGCCGAGGAACTCCTGCTGTGGGGTACAACACCAACCACAAGGGTCTAAACATAGGCATATACATCCAAGCGTAAAAGAGAGTGGAAGGCGATGAACAACGTTCTAGCATCGGCGACTAGCCGAATCTATTCCTAGGCACTTTCCTATTCTAGCCGATTCCTAATGAACGGATAGGAGGCACTTGAGGTGGAGGAGGTCCTACCTCTCCTCCCCCCCCACAAAGCATCTATGATGCTCGCCTAGAGCTAACGAGCATATAAGAAAACGCAGCAGCGTGCACGGAAAAGAGGTGTAGTCTAAAGGGACGCTAATCGTCCCACTATCCATCACTATTGAACCGTCAAACCCACTAGCTAACGTCAAACAGCACCCAGCAAGGAAATGCACACACAGATGGAAAAGGAAAAGGAAAAGGAACTAGCTACGTGAGGAGTTCATCCGCTTTGAGCAGGTCTAACTTCTAGGCAGGGCGTGTCCCGAATCGGGCAGCACTACCCCCCTAGCTTGACGGCGACCCGCCCATTACCTGTCAAGAGGTTGTCTTCTTCTGTGCCCTGGCCGCGGAAGGCCTCTGGCGTATAGGGTTGCAAGGGAACTTCGTCGCGTCTACCTAAACCTCCGCTACCATTGTTACGTCCTGGCTCGACTCTATCCCAAACATCTCGCCTAACCTTACCTAAACTAGTGATGAGGCACCTACCGAGGAGTGAGGAGCTATATTGGCTATAAGACCTAGGACGCGACGACGCTGCTTCTCAATGCATTCCCTTATAATACGCCATATACCGAATAAAACCAGGGTACTACGAAGGAAACAATACTACACTGCCGTGACCCAAGCCTATATGTGTTAATTCATTTAACACACGCCGAGTGCCATTCACGAAGGACAACTGCTGCATAAATGATCGCCGACAGGCGTGTATGCTCGGGCCGACATCGACCCTCGCACACAGGACCAACGCACGTCCACAAGGTTCACACGCAGGATAAAAGGACCACTACTAAAGTACGCAGCGCGGCGCGACTGCACCGAACCACCATACTGTACAAGTGCCACGTCACAAGGCCCGGTACCGACCGGCCAAAAGGTCCTTACTACACGTAAGCCTAGGAAAGTCAGCGAACTGCTCCGGAATGGCTGAGGCAACAAGGGACCTAATTTACGTCCGTAACAACAACAAAAGTTACGCGACGTAACAAAATCGTGCGAATTTGTGCGAAATTTGCTGAAATCGTGCGAAATTTCATGTGAAAAATGTCGACGGTAAAAAATTTTGATGTGCACAACGTGTGTGAATTCATGCGAAATTTTGTCAAACGTCACTCCCCAAAACGACCCTTGGTTGAAATCCATGCGAAATCGTGCGAAATCATGCAAAATTGTGCGAAATCGTGCGAAATCGTGCGAAAATGTGTGAAAATTTTGCGAAAATCACGCGAAAATCACGCGAACTCGTGCGAAATTTTATTTTTTTTTTGCGAAAATAGCGAAAAAGTGTCACACACTTGGCTTGGACGGCGGAACATTTGAAGTGGGCCCGGCCCTCCATCCACCGCGCTTGGCGGGGCGTCAGGTTGGGCTGCACCAGGAGGTGGGTGAGCGGCCGGTGGTCGGTGTGGATCACCAGGCGGTGGGGGTCGAGATCCCCCTGCTCACTAATGGCCACCGAAAACTGGGCCCCCAGAAGATGATGACGCCACGTGTGGCAGCTGTAGACTACTGCCAGAAGCTCCTGCTGATGCACTGGGTAATTCCGCTCCGCCGGAATCATTGTGCGTGAGATATACTCGATGGGCTGAAGACCCTTGCCTTGGTCCTGCAGGAGGACACCCCCGATGGCCACCTTGCTGGCGTCCGTAGCCACGACGAAAGGGAGGGCCGGGTCCGGCAGGATAAGGACTGGCGCTGTGGTGAGGTGGCGCTTAAGCGCCTCAAAAGCCTGTTGGCACTGCTCAGCCAAAAGGAACGGGGTACCCTTCTTGAGAAGAGCGTTGATCGGGGCGGCGATGGTGGCAAACCGCGGGATGAACCGTCGGTAGTAAGATGCCAATCCCAGGAAGCTGCGCACCCCTTTCACGTCCGTAGGGACAGGCCATTGCTGGACGGACTCGATCTTCTCAGGGTCGGTCGCGATGCCGTCCGCGGACAAGGTATGGCCCAGAAACGGCACACAGCGGCCGGCGCGCACCTTGGCCTTCCGCGCCGAAAGGTGCTCATCCTCCATGATCTGCAGCACGGCGTCCACATCCTCTAGGTGCTCCTCGAACGTCTTGGAGTACACCAGGATGTCGTCCAGATACGCCAGCGCGCACGTGCGCTTGTAGGTCCAGGGCGGGCGCGCCCCCTTCTGCGGGTCCGCCAGGTCCTGGGAGACCTGCGGCAAGTGGGCTGTGCCCATCACCGGACGGAGGATGTCATTCATCAGCATCTGGAAGGACGCAGGCGAATTACACAGCCCCATTGCCGCCACCCGAAACTGATAGTGACCGAAGGGCGTAGCGAACGCGGTCTTATGGCAGTCTTCTGGCGCGATGCGCAGCTGCCAAAACCCGTCCGCACAGTCGATGACGGTGAAACACGTAGCCCCCTGGACACGGTTGAAGATGTCGTCGATCCGCGGGAGAGGATACCGGGACTTGACGGTGATGGCGTTCAGCTTCCGGTAATCCGTCACCAGACGCCACTTGCCTCCTGGCTTGGGAACGAGCAGCACGCCCGCTGAGAAGGGGCTGTTGCTGGGTTCAATGAGCCCAGCGTCGAGCAGTGAAATGAGGATCTTCTTGAGCTCCACCAGCTCGACTGGGCCCATACGGTACATGGGAGACACGGTAGGCCCGGAACCCTCCTGGAGCTGGACACGATGTAACACCGATCGGTTGGGAGGGAACTGGGGGGTGCGATCCGCAAAAAGGGTAGTGCGCTTCTCCAGGACGGCATTGAACCGCGCCAGCTCGTCCGGTGTGAATCCGGCACCAATCTCGTTAAGCAGAGCCTGAGTGCTGTCCAGGTCTATGCGATACATCGCGTACTCCTTGCCCTTCCGGAGCTGGCGCGCCAGCGTCTTGCTGCTCATCAGGATCTGGGACGCTGGGCGAGGCCCGTCCGCCGAGCGCTCGTGTGTAATGTTATGGACCTCCGCGGCCTGTGCCCTATACTCGCTGTCTGGGCACCAGAATGAACCATCCGGAAACCAAACTACCCGCCGGCGCACACTGATGTCCACATCTTGCTTGTCCAGCCAGTCCACTCCAATGATGATGTCGGCAGCGCCCAGCGGCGCAATAGTCGCCACCAGGTCCACTGGCGTGCCCTGCAGCACACCCTTGATGTCTGCTAGGCCCGGCGATTGGTGTCGCCGACCGTCTGAGTACACTAGGAAGTCGGAAAAAATTCGTCCTGATATTTCTTGATATCGTCCTGAGTTTTTTTTGAGAAATCCTGAGAAATCCTGAGAAATCCTGAGATATCTTGAGATTGTCTTGAGATCGTCTTGAGATTTCCTGAGATTTTTCCTGAGATTGCCCTGATTTTTCCTGATTTTTTTCGTCTTCACAAAATCTGGTAAGTGCACACCTCGGGTCCTGAGATTTCTGGTGAAAAACTCAGGTCTTGAGATTTTGACTTTGTAGTGAAAATCTCAGGACAAAATCTCAGGACAATCTCAGGACAAAAAAACGAGTAGAATCTCAAGAAAATCTCAGGACAAAAAAACGAGTAGAATCTCAAGAAAATCAAGAACATGCACAGGCGAATTCTCCAACCATTCTGGGACAAAAAAATGGTGTTATCAGGGACCAACAGAAATACGACAATGCAAGATGATTACAACAGGGGCATGACTCACAATCAGTGCATTTATTACATTGATAAATATTATTTAAAAAATCTTTTATTCATAGGCAAAAAATAAATCACAACAAAAAGAGGATTGTTTCTTCATCGTTTGGCAGATCTTGTAGATCATTTGGTTCTTCATATACTCTGCCAAACTGTGCTTCGTTGCACATTTACCTGCACGCATAAACCAGGAAGGGGGAAAAAAGGCATTAAACAGGACCATGATTAGAAACGCTGGGCTGCAGCATGTGCACATGTACACCTAACCAGACCAAAGGCATAGCAAACAACATCATGCTCGGCATAAAAAAAGATACTTCTGACTGGTACAAAACATTGAAAGGGTGACCCAAGTGAAAGCCTAGCACCGCCATTATTGAGATGTGCAAGACCAAGAAACCACGACATTGCATATGACCGATGCATTGAAAAAGGGAAAACACGTTTATTAACTGTGAAGCTCCAGGGTAACTAGACTAAATTTCTTCAGGGCAAGGGACTAATTGAATTCAGCAAGCAAGCGTACATGCGCGCAAGGACGAGAGTGGCTAAATAAGGAAGCAAGGGCGTAACAAAGGAAGCAAGGGACTTATTAGATTCAGCAAGCAAGCAATTGCAAGCATGCAAGGAAGAGGGGCTAACAAAGGAAGCAAGGGCCTAACAAAGGAATCAGGGGACTGATTCCATTCAGCAAGTGGTCAAGCATGCAGGGAAGGAACGGCCTAACCAAGTAGGCAAGGTCATATCAAAGGAAGCAAGGCATTAATTAAATTCAGCAAGCATGCGAGGAAGAGTGGCTTACAAAGGAAGCATGGGACTAAGAAAGGAAGCAAGGGACTAATTACATTCAGGAAGCACGCATGCAAGGAAGCAAGGGAATAAAGCAAGGAACTAATCAAATTCAGCAAGCGGCTAAACAACCAAGCAAGGGCCTAATCAAGGAAGAAAGCAACCACGCAAAGAAGCAAGCAAGCACGCAAAGACGGAAACAAGCATGCAAGGAAGCAAGGGGTTTATCGAACTCAGCAAGCAAGCATGCAAGGAAGCAAGGAGCAAGTGAGGGACCAAGGGACTAATCAACTTTATGACACTTACCACGCAGAAGGGACAACCTCATGACCGCGGAGAAGATAACATTCCGTCCCTCCTGTTGCGATTGCAAAGGGGAGAAAGAATAGTAGTGATGTAAGGAATGAATTCCAGTGCAAAATTAGGAAAATACCTTCAATAACAAAGCTAGTAAGTAGGCAAGGTAATTAAAAAGTAGGTAGCAAACTGATGACAACATGCACATACTCACGCATGGACCAACCAAGTTAGTATCTAATCTACTATGTGGCTTATGAGGAAGCACCATGAAACATTTGACCTTACTGGCTTCATCAGAACACGTCTAGATGCTTTTCCTTTGCAAAGATAGTCGCAATTGACGCTTGGGGTTTGCATGGGATTCAGGTCTGCATGGACGTGCTTTGACAACAAACGGGCATGTACGCACAAAAATGCCCAAGGACGGTACTTCATGATGGTCATCTTCATGAAATTGACCACGCATGTAAGAGGACAAGAAATCAAGTATTCAGAGTTCATGCTATACTAAGAAACCAGCTTTTGCTCAGAATGCCGCTTTTGCGGTCTATGGGCCTTCCAATGCAACCTGCCAAGCAATTCTCATAAGTATCCTTGCTCAGCTACGCAGTTGCTCATTTTCCCGGCTCCATTCCTCTTCGATCACAGCCTGTCCATGACGGCCTTGTAGGTTTTGGATAGCTCCAGAATCTCGCTCTGTTTATTCTCCGTTACTTATGTCACTCACATGTCGTCGCTACTAGAACCGCTTCTAGTGCGGTTCTCGCTGCCACCCCTGCTGCCACACCTGCAGCGCTTGTTATTCGGTGGTTGCATTCATTGGTTACGTATGGAAATCGGTTGCCCCATCGCTCGAGCTAGCGTGTATGTGCCCTCACTGCCCGCTAGCCCCAGCACTGACTTGACTGCGAACAACGGCTAGGGCTACGTCAGACGCGTTTTTTTGAATTTGCGCAAAAAAAAAGATTGCGACTAGGTCACATCCGTAGCCAGCGGCAGGCGGAATGTCTCGAGTGATTCCAGCCAAGCGATCTTCCGTATTGTCATGACATCTTACCTTTCCACTGGTTACTACTTGTCTCAAAGCCTTTTAGAACGGTCGGAGCCGCAAACTGCCGATAAATTTACAGGTACAGTAACTAGTATTCACCAATGAAAGCCACAGGCATTTAAAAAACCGCCGTCCTGCCAGACCCTAGAAAACGCTTGGTCCTGCCTTTGCCGGACAACCATTGGAGCAGGTTATAAAGTGCGACAACGATTTCTGATTGTTGGCTGACAGACTGACAGCCGACAATTATTAACGCAAAGTCACTAAAGCAATTAGGCAGTGAGAACATTCTACAAAAGAGCTCTTAGTTCGGGCTTTATATAAGTAGTACCTGCCTGTTAAAAATTGGAACAAGGATACGGTTCCGGCATCCGTTTATTCCGAAGCCGGTACGGGCAAGGCTAGGGAACCGGCGTGGGAATAAACTGAACTGAACATAACTGAAACAAGCTTAAGGGGGGGGGGATGCTTCGCATCCCCCCCCAAAAGAAGCCGTAAAGAAGCCGTAGTCGACGGAGTTTCGATGCGTTGAACTGGGAAAATTGATTGAGAGCTTCTGGGAGTTTTGCTTTCTGATTGCGATACGGAAGATTTCGGTCGAGATTGCGCTCAGTTTGGTTTTTCAAGTAACCGTAAATCGATAGAAGGAAAAGAAGTCAAAGATAAGTTGACAACTTGTAGATACGGAATCTTCTGAATAAATGAGAGAAAGAAATGTCGTCAAGGCCGGGTGCATCTGTATGGAGCGTGTGTTGCGATGAGTGGGGATAGCTGATGCATCGTTGAGTAGTGGTGGTGTTGTTTTCCTGTGTTTCTCAGTCGTTGCGGCTTCGGAGTCTGTGTTTCTTGAGCCTTCGAGTTGTGTATCAGTTTGAGACGATCGTTTAGTCCTGTACTGGATTTTATTTCACGGACCAGTGCTGGAGTTCAAGAACGATTGTTTAAGATTTTCTCTCTTTGGCATGGTCGATGATCGGTAAGCAACGCAATTTTCATCTGTCGCAATTCAGATTTCTTTTTATTATCATCATGAGCTTTTCGCATTTTGAGCTTCGTGGAACATTCATGGGCGGTGGCAAGACGTATGTTCGCAGGGGGGGGAGTACACTAGGAGCCGGGTGTTGACAAAGTGTGACAATGCTTGACATGTCAGGTTGATAAAGTGTGACAAAGTGTGACAAAGTGTGACATGTGGTGTGACAAAGTGTGACAAAAGCTATACAAATGTTGACAAAACCATGACATATCAGGTCGATTTTACAAGACAATTCTTGACAAATTATCAAGGTGAAAGTGTCAAAAAATGTCACACATTGTCAACGTCACGCATTGTCAACATGAGAGTGAGATTTTATCACATTTTATCACACCACAATTAGTGACATTTGTGCACATTTATCACAACACAAACGTTGATATATCACAGACAATCCTGAAAATTTATCAGGACTATAAAACAGACAAAAAGTGACAAAAAGTGACAAAAAGTGACAAAAAGTGACAAAAACCAGTGAAATTTTTCTTTTTATTACAAAATAAGCATTACTTAATGCTGACAGCAACAACGATTGTCTCGTAGGCAAAGTTCGGACGGCAGCCCATTGCGTTGCGTGCAGCCCGTTGTGAGCATGACTTCCACGGAAAGCTCTAAATGCTTGCAAAGAATTTGCAGGCAGCCGCCCGTTGGGTATATTGTGTGCAGCCGTCATTTGCGGATGTCATTTTGATTAAAAGCTCTCGACTCTCCTGTAAAACACAGAAAAAAGATGCAGAGGTGGAAATAACATCAATGTATACATGGTTGTTGTCAGTTGTGCAACATTAAAGAGGCAGATTACGTTAAAAAACCTGTACAAAAACTTCCCTCTCTTGCTGCAAATGCAAAGAAGAAAGCACTGATCTATTTGGAACAAAAAAGGTAGCTGCAGGCAAACATACACTGCGCAAAGAAAACACCTCATCACACAGATTCAAAGACAAACCTGAGCAACCCGTGCATGGACCCTAGACGAGTCCGCCGGCTACGTCGATGACGACGATGGTGAGGATGCATATGGCACCAGAACAGCCGAGACTTCCTGCAGAAGAAAAACAAAAATTATGAATGTTTATTCGTAGTCAATAACAAATTTATTACGGTATCCATTGTGTACGAAATTTGGAGCATATGTTATGTTAATCGATTAGCTGCGCAAGCACACTTCCTTAAGAGGGCATAACGATTGCAAGGTGCTTAAAACCCACCACAAGGAATTATAAAGCTGCCCCACCTGCCCCCCATGACAAGGAAAAACTAACCCATTTGCCTACCCCCATGACGCGGAATAATCTCCCCCCCATACCTGTCCCCCATGACAAGGAACAAGCCCCCCTGCCTGCCCCCCATGACAAGGATTAAACCCCCCTGCCTGCCCCCCATGACAACGATTAACGCCCCCCGCCTGGCCCCCAATACAAGGAATAATTACGCCCCCTACCTGCCCCGGGCATGACAAGGAATCATTGACCCCCCCTGCCTGCCCCCCACGACAAGGAACAACTAACCCCCGCTACCTGCCCCCCACGACAAGGAATCATTGCCCCCCCCTGTCTGCCCCCCGTGACAAGGAATAATTAACACTCCCTGCCTGCCCCCCACGACAAGAATCATCCCCTCCCCTGCCTGCCCCCCACGACAAGAATCATCCCCCCCCTGCCTGCCCCACATAACAAGGAACACTTGACGCCCCCTACATGCCCCCCACGACAAGGAATCATTGCCCCCCCCTGCATGTCCCCCATGACAAGGATCAACTACCCCCCCTGCCTGCCCCTAATTACAAGGAAAAATTACCCACGCAGCCTGCCCCCCATGTGACAAGGATTAGCCCCCTCTGCCTGAACCCCCATGACAAGGGATAATTACCCCCCCCCCGCCTGCCCCCCATGACAAGGAGTTACCCCCCCCCTGCCTGCCCCCCATGACAATGAATCATTACCCCCCCTGCCTGCACCACATTACAAGGAATAATTAAGCCCCGGCCCCTGCCTGCCCCCCATGAAAAGGCAATCAACCCCCCCTGCCTGCCCCCCATGACAAGGAGTAACCCCCACCCCTGCCTGCCCCCCATGAAAAGGCAATCAACCCTCCCTGTCCGCAACAAGACAAATGTAAAAGAAAAACAAAAATGATGAATGTTTGAAAGTAGTCGCCAACAGAAATATAACGCGGTCCATTGCTACAAGATTTAGAGCATATGCTCTGTTAATCATGTAGCTACAAAATCGCCATTTCGTAAGGGAGGACAACTGACTGTGAGGTGCTTTCAATCCCATGACAAGAAATTTTTAAGCTTTTCTGCATGCCCCCATGACAAGGAATAATTAACCTGTCCTGCCTGCCCCCATGGCAAGGAAAAATTATTACCCCCGCCTTCTCCCACCCCACGACAGGAAATCATTTACCTCCCCTGCCTTCCCCTCATGACAAGGAATAAGAAACCCGTCCTGCCTGCCCCCCATGGACACAAGGAATCGTTAACCCCCCCTGCCTTCCCCCACCCCATGACAGGGAATCATTAACCCCCCCTGCCTTCGCCCACCCCACTACAGGGTATCATGAGCCCCCCCTGCCGTCCCCTCATGACAAGAACAATTAACCCGTCCTGCCTGCCCCCCATGACAAGGAATAAATGTATATGCAATGCGCCTGCCCCCCATGACAAGGAATAAGTAACCCGTCCTGCCTGCCTCCCATGACAAGGAGTGATTAACCCGTTCTGCCTGTCACCATAAAAAGGAATAATTCACCCGCCCTGCCTGCCCCCAAGACAAGGAATTACTAACCCGTCCCGCCTGCCCCCATGACAAGGAATAATTAACAGGTCCAGCCTGCCCCCCATGACACGGAATAATTGACCCGTCCTGCCTGCCCCCATGACAAGGAATAAGTGACCCGTCCTGCCTGCCCCCATGACAAGGAATTATTAACCCGTCCTGCCTGCCCCTAATGACAAGGAATAATTAACCCGCCCTGCCTGCCCCCATGAAAAGGAACAATTAACCCGTCCTGCCTGCCCCCCATGACAAGGAATAATTAACTTGTCCTGCCTGCCCCCATGACAAGGAATAAGTAACCCGTCCTGTATGCCCCCATGACAAGGAATAATCCTCACCCCTCGGCAAAAATGCCAGGTAAAGGGAGTTAAAAACAACAGGAGGCACTGCATGCGATTCCACCTACAGCACGGTGATATCCTTAGTATAGACCCTATGTATGGGATCGTAACCACTACTCACCACAAGTCTCAAGCAGGAGCCAGTCTCAGCCATTCGCGGGTAGGCCGCATGCCCGTCCGACGGTGTCAGTCACCCGCAAGTACACGCGCAAAATGGAAGAGGAAACGGCAACACAAATGTATACATATGATGACGAGCACGGAAAGCACCATGGTAATGAAAGCATTCAGAGAATACACATTAAAATCTCTGAAATACGTGGCAAGCTTTACCCGCAACGAAACGGCCCTACACATTCGAGCACGGGATGCTAACTATATTCGTGTTGTTAGTTAAACCGTACGACAAAAATTCGCTGACCGTGGTGCCGTTGAAGGAGCTTGGCGCGCTCCAGACGTCCTGTTCGAGCTGCGTTACAGCGTAAAGAGCTGCTTGGCTCAGGACTGCACACGTTTCTCCCTCAATGGCTACCACCATGTCCTAGCTCAGCATACATACATCGACAGTGCACCTACATCGTTACTGATAGCGGTTGCTGAAGAAATCACATCACTTCGAGGGCCTGCAACATCTCTTATTGCACAATCTTGGATGGCGCTCACTGCTTACATAGAACTTCGGTGAGTGGCCCCGTTGCTCGAGCCCTCTCTGCCCGGCGGCCGGCGCTAGCCCCAAGCACTAACCGTAGACATGGTTTTTCCTGCGCGCAACACCTACTTCTGCCTTCGTTGAACGCTGGCCTTTGGCGCAAACTTTGAATTTTGGGAAAGGATGCTGACGGGCAACTGTTGCGCAATGCAGTTTTTCCGGGTACGGCCGCTCCCTGAATGGTACGGCGATCAAGGACGCGATTACGCCAGCAGCAAGCGATCCCAACCAAGCGATACTGTAGAGTGACGACTGTTTCTCTACCACTGGTAAATACTCGTCATAAGTACTTTTACTTAATTTACTGGACGTCATCTGATGGCTGTCGGATGACTGGCATGGCCAGGGCATGGCCACAAACTTACGGACCGCCGATAAGAGTCAGCAGACTGACAGACGGCCGCAAATGCGTGGACAATACTAATAGACGACGCCAACTATCGTCTTGCGCAAAGTCTTGCAAGCTTGTGCAAGTGATTCCCGTGGTGGCGACTTGCGACTTGCGCGGGTGTTCCCGTTGAAGCTAAACGATGACAAACGAAAGACGTGCTTGTGCTCCAAGGAAAAGCTTGTGGCCGGGGAAGGTGGAAGACGGAAGCTACGCCAAGGCTCGCAGCCAAGGTGGGAATTACATGCTGTGACTTTTTCAGCAATGGCGGTATGGTAGGAACGAATAACTACATATAAGGAATAGGATCATAGACTCACTGATGACCGTCATGATTTTCTTAGCAATTAAATCGCCGTCCTTGATGAAATTTATCTAGCTAGCTCGGAGGGCCAGAAGAAGCCATCGGGGGAGAAACACAGCCAGGATCTAGAATTAAGTTGTCATCGATCTGTTCGCTGGTAGGCACAGCGCCATTCGGACATCCAGAAGCTAACCCACTCTTAACCGTTTGAGGTGAGTAAGTAATTCTTCGTCCGAAATACTGACAGTCTTGCATCGACTTGAACACGCCGTACGCACGTGACATTCTCGTGCATTGCCCTAGGGCCCACCGCCCATGATGCTACATGGGCCGCCCAGAGTTTCCCGCCAAGTTAGCCATGCTCGCAGTACATTCATTTTCTCCTAGATACACAAGGTCAATTGTACTATTCAAACCAAATCTGGTTCAATTCTTATGAAAGGCATCGATATCAAGGAGACAACCAGCGCATGGGAGAATCCGGACCATGGTAACTCGAGCCTGCCGATGTGTACAGGTTGCGTCACGTGCTTATGAATTAGGTATTTAAATAATGTACAGGTTGAGCGTATCATGTATGCCACGGTCTGCTATTGCGTCACTTTCCTTCTTTTCACAAACTTCCGTTGTTTAAGCTAACGGTTCTCCATACATTCGTATGTTGCATCTGTGCTGCCATTTCGATGTCAATTTCGCGCGTGTACTTGTGATGCCTGATACCGTTGGACTTGCACGTGGCCCCATCGCATGTGGCAGCGGCGTGGTCGGCTGTCCAGCGCGGCCAATTTTTTTATGGTGAGCAACTGTCATCATTCTTCATCTAGTGTCCATTCACGAAGCTGTAAACATGCTGTGCGTTGCAGCCACCATTGGATGTCCGCATTGTAATTCAGTCCAGGGGCACCCAAAGGCCTTCGGGACTTGATAATGATGTTTTATCGGTTGCAATTCCCTCATGGGAACGCCTTCTTTATTTGAATATTCAACTCCGGTTTGTTTGTTTGTTCGTTTGTTTAGTACTTTACAACGGTTCTACTGACTGTGCCGTTTAATAGTTCTTTGTGTTCTGGTATAGCCCAGCCGGCAGCACTGTTGTTACCGCCAATGAAGCACAATTGTGAGCCGAAGAATTGTATTTCTTTGTTTTTAACGCTAAAGAGGCACATTGGAGAGCCAAAGAATGTACACTTTCTTTGTTTGTTTGGTAGCTAGAAAGCAGGCAGGAGAGCACACACGGGAATAATTTGTTTTCTGCATTCTTGTTTTATTGAGCGTTTGTAGGTGGTGATCCCTCCAGCATTAATAATTGGAATTAAATGTAGCAGTTTGGAAAGTGTATTTTGTGCTTCCAGCTTCTATGCATATTTTTGGAGCCCTGCTTTTAGCTACAAATCATACGAACTCCTTTGCCGTTGGGAGACTCTTCTGTGAAATCCAGAAGCCTTGGTTGACATGCGTGGCATGGATAGATTTTTTCTTTCTTTCTTGCCTTAGTAGCGTCTTTTTGCTGATAATCACAGGATTTTTTCACCCACCCCCCCACACCCCCCACACCAAACGACTCCTTTCTCTGTCAACTTTAGTTATGATGCCTTCTACCTCGTTAGATTTTATTCGTACCCTGTACGGGGCATATATTCAGTTGATTGGCCTAACTTTTCCTTCGCATGGATCTGGCGTCAATCTTTCTTCTTTCTTTCTCAGAGTGCCGTATTCACCATAGTAGTGAGATTGCAAGAAAGTAGATCGTAAAGCATCCTGGCATCTTGGAGAAACTTTACAGCTCCCACTTGTTTTTTCGGCAGTTTGCAACGCAACGCTCTTCTCTAGGGATTCCTGGGGTTTCGCTGTTCTCCACATCTTGTGAGGTACATGGGGACGAGTTAGGTGAGAATACCCGTCCCATTCTCTCTCTCTCTCTCTCTCTCTCTCTCTCTCTCTCTCTCTCTCTCTCTCTCTCTCTCTCTCTCTCTCTCTCTCTCTCTCTCTCTCTCTCTCTCTCTCTCTCTCTGCCCGCTATCTCACTTTCTCGGTCCTAAAATCAAGCCATTACTCACAAACAGCCACGCGACTGCTGTGCTCTCACGACGTCTCATTACACACAGCTGATTTCGGGTATTCATCTCACTTAAGATCTTTGTGTGTTCCCTTTGCTGCTTTGCCGGATAACGCATGTATCCCTTGCATGCAGGCGATCTACCTAACACAACCATGGCGGACACATTGGCCAGCATGGCGGGGAGGGCACCTGCGGACACAGATTTTGTAGGCTCTGAGCCCTCGTCACATCGCTGTAGCACTGGACATTGTCATGCGATAAATTTCTAGAGAGTCCATTTTTTTCAGCAATGATCGCTGGGACAGCCCTATGACGGATGTTATACTGCATTTGTGAGATGCTTGCGGTTGTACATCTTGCACGCCACCCTCGGACTGTGATTGAGTGCACTCTTCATTCATGTGTTTTGTCAGTAAAGTTTGTCATGCTAATGTAATGCAGAAAACCGCAATTCAGGCAGCAAGGCAGCAGCCATATTGATTTTAATGAAGTAAGTTTACCTGTGCGTGGTGTTGATTTGTCAGTTTGCTATGCCTTTGTTTATCGTGTTGACATTTTGTCATGTTGACATTTGTTGACATTTTTCTTGCGTTTGGCCTGCGTTTGTAAACGTCTTGACATTTGTTGACAAATCACCTTGGCTTGTCAGTGTTTTGACATTTGTTGACATCAACATAAAGTTGACATGTCAACGATTGTCAACGTTTTGTCAACATTGTCAACATTCTGTCAAGTTTTGTCAAGCTGTTGACATTTTTTTGTCTAGTTTTGTCACACTTTGTCACACTTTGTCAACAATTTGTCAACAAGTTGTCACACTTTGTCAACAAGTTGACAATTGTTGACAAAAATTTGTCACACTTTGTCAACACCCGGCTCCTAGTGTAGTAGCCGGAATGAAGAATATTTCGGTCTTTTGGTTGTTGATGCAAACACGGATGTGAAAATTTGCGGGTCAAACTGGGCAATGGATAGCGAGATTCAAGAAATGCTTTCTGGCAAGTCATATTCGATCAGTGGTAATTATTTCCGTCAAGAAGACAATAAGTATTTTTCCAGGTAAGCTTTTTTAATGGTTTTAGTCGTCTTGGCATTTAGTTATTGATTTGCTGAAGTCGCTTATTGGTGAAGAAGACGTCTTATTGTGTTAGCCGTCTCTTTTGCTGTGCTTTCATTTTTTCTTTGGATGCATATATTGCAATCTCGTTTCTTTTACAGGACGGTGTATTACCCTCGTGTGATCAAGCCGATTGAGCATGTTGACGAGATTCCTAACGTCGTTCTTCATTTGCGGGACAATCTGCGAGGTCTTAGCGATGGTGATTGTGTTGATCTGCTGGGCTACCTCGTCAGCATCCAGAAGGACATGAAGCTCAGGGATCGACCTATTCATTTCAGTTTGATTGACTTGGATATTGGTGAGGGATCGCCTTTGCGGTTGTCTGTGTGGGAAGAGGTCGATCGTGAACTTCTGGCACGCCAAGACGAGATTGTGCTACTTGGACTGAAGAATGTCCACGTGGAATGTCGTGATGGCAGGCCGCCCAGGTTCCAGATCGAAAGGGATACTCTCATTTTTATCGATCCTGTCGAGTACCGAGGTAGGGTGCCAAAGCCTATGGGTAGTTTGGGCACAATGAGTCAGTGGGTTTCTGATCAAGCGGATGATCTGCCGGTGAAGGCTTTGGGAGATTTCAAGAAAGCTGCAGTTCCCGATGTCGCCATCGTCGCTGTGAAGTTGTTGGGCCTCCGGAAGAATTGCGTGTTGTACATGGCGTGCACGGGTTGTGGGAAGAAGTCGTGCACGTGCATCCAGTCTCCTGGAACTACCAACCCGCGTTTTCATGGGCTGGCGGATGTTGCGGAAGGTGATGAGTCGATGGAGCTCAGTTTATTTGACCATACTTCAGCGATTCTTGGCAAGACTGTCGAAGAAGTGGCTATTTTACAATGTGACGATCCGGCGGAGTTCGAGAAACTGGTTGACAGTTGTGGGGGTCATCGGTCTTCGCTCATGAAGCTTACCTTGAGGAAGTCTTCTGAAGATATGCGTCGTGGGATTAAGGTGCTCGAGCTATCTTTTGTGAATTGAGTTGTCTTTGTTTACACCACGAGTCGACGCTTTGTTAGTTGCGACTTGTGTGTTGACATTCCAACTTGGCGATGATTTGCTTCCTAGAACTTATTACTTCATCTGGTGTGTTCATCTGAGTTTTGATTTAAATGATTCATTTAAATGGGTCTATGATCATATAAGACAATCGTCCTTGATGTGAGATAACTTTATATTGCGACTTTTCAGGTAGATAAGAATGAGCATTATTTATTTTATTTCATTTTAGGCTTTGCTAGAAACATAGATCTATTACAACTTGAGGGGGGGACGACCATAACTCTAGTAGTCGATTGGATTCGTTCGCTGACAGGCGGCAGCCCGGTCCGCAGTAGGACGGTCCCCACCCACCCACCCACCCGGAGGGCGGAGGCCATTCGCCGCCTCAGTGAGACGCGCCAGCAGTGAGGCGAGGTCGTCCAGGCATAGTTGTCTCGGTTCATAAGTTAGCTAGTATGTGGGCAATTAATTAATTAGTTTGCATGTGAGCTAAAATCATGTATGTCCGATGTTGGTACTAATCCTAGTTCTAGTGTACGTTGAGTAGTAATATTAGACATACTGGGTATTCTAATGGTTGTCTCCTTGATACTGGGCATCCGATAGAAGGATAGATTTATTACAACTTGAATTCACAGGTGAGACATATTGGGCATCCGATCATACAGAAGCATCATGCTGAACAGAAGCATGCAGAGTCACAGGATCGGCTTTGCTAGATGTTACAGCTTTCACAGGTGTGAGATGTCTGGTATGCGCACCGCGAATTCTTGCCTTTCCTGTTCGATTGTGTCTGCGCGCAATTCAATGCGGTTAGGACGATGTGACTCGTCCCACTGTTGCAGCAGGCTCGCCGTCGCGGGCAGCTGTTCTAACAGGGCTTCCTGCACCCCTGCGTCCACGTAGCCGTAAGGGAATGCGCGAGTCGCCGGCTGTTGTCGGCGTCTTAGGATGTCGGTGACGTCGATGCCCGCCTGTTCGAATGTGTCGCGATATCGTGTGACGATTTGGTCCCAGTTGTGTGGCGTATGGAACGTGGGCACATGCGCGGCGTTCGCGACGTGCTGCAACATCGCCACGAACACTTCTGAATGCGTTTGTGCTGGTGGAGGTAGGACGCGATTACGCTCGTGATCATCTCGCATGGGTCGACGGCCGATGCCAATGTGGCGCCGGCAGAGCATGCAATGCACGTCGTCTATTCTGCATGTCGTGGCCCATCGGCGCAGGCACGCGAGGTGGACGTTCTTCCAGTGATCGCAATCCCGCCACATAAAGCTGCCACACGCCAGTACCTCCCTGCCGTCATCGTCGTCGACGGGGGTGAGACAGATGACGCAGTTCGTTTCTTCGTCGGCGCGCGTCGTGTCGTGGTTGGGTGCCGTCGCGTCGGTTGACGTAGCTGGTGCCGGCGGTACGGTCTCGCCGGCTGTGGCGATGGTGGGTGGCGGTTCGTCGGGCTCGTCGACCGGCGTGCGTGGGAGTAGAAGCTCCTGGAACACGATGTTCTGTGTGCGCACGCGGCCGTCGGGCTCGATCTGAGACGGGTCCACGAGTAGCAGCAGGCCGTCACGACTGCCCAGGACTCGGCTGATGGCTACGCCGAGTTGCCCGTGGTCAAACAGCCGTCTCCGAAGGTCGACGACCACCCGGCTGAGTGATCGTGACTGCACGCCGTGCATCGTCGTGCCGCCGTAATACATCAACGGGAATTGGTGCCGATGGATCAAGATCGTCCCTGCGCGACCGCGACCGGCTGATTCGCCCAGGCGGAAGGGGAATGTGATGGTAGGCAGCGTGATCTGTTCCCCCTGTACGCCGTCTACGTCGACGTGCCTGACGACGACGACGTGAGCGCCGATGCGGTCGAGGATGACCGTCTGACGGCGCGCCAGACGTGCTCCGTGCAGGTTCCTTGCGATCGAGTAGACCTCCCCTTCTCGTAACGCCAGCTCGCTGTCTGGTATCGTCGGCGAGCGGAAGTGCGCCATGGTCGCCTCCGCGTCGCGGACGACGTGGTCGCGCTGCTCTTCGATGACCTGATGTCGCGCCAACGCCGTCCTGTGGATGGACGTCCTCGTCGCCTCGGTCGCTTGCGCCGCGATGCGCGACTGCAGATTCTCGTTGAACGTCGTCGCGTCCGCGTTCACCGACGCGATGTACTGGTGCGCGCATACTTGCGCGGCGTGGCCGTTCTCGCCGTCTAGTATGTTGTCCGGGAATACGAATTGCGCCGCGACGGCGAGCTCGCTTGTTCGCGGCAGCCATGCTGGCAATAGCACGTTTCCGTCGCTGTCAGTCGGGTGAGTGCCGTCAACGATCGTGTCGATCAAGGCTGCCAACTCGGGATCCGCGTTGGCGCGGTGATTCGTGATCAACGTGCGCACTTCGACCTGGTCGCGCCACCACGGCAGGTGATGGATCATCGTCTGGGCCCGCTGCGACGGGTCTGTCACGCCCACCGTCACCGGGGGGGGGGGGAGGGGGGGGGCGGGGGGGGGGGGGGGAACTCCGGATGGAGGGGGGGGGGGGGGGGGAGGAACTCCGGATGGAGGGGGGGCGGGGGGGGGGAGGAACTCCGGGTGGGGGGGGGCGGGGGGGGGGGGGGGGGGGGGGGGAGGGGGGCGGGGGGGGAGGGGGAACTCCGGGTGGGTGGGCAGGCGGGGTGGGCGGGGGATCCCGCAGACTCTGGCGTCAGTCTCGCTGACGAGGGCGGGGGGCCTTGCGACCTCGCCTGGGGCGGGGCGTCTCACTGTGCGGGGGGGGGGGGGGGCGCAGGAGCCTTGCGACCTCGCCGTCTCACTCAGGCGGGGAGGCATCCTGTGGCGGATCTTCGCCAACAATCATATGAAGCTTATGAACTAACCTTTGCAATACTCTTCTCCGTCCTTGATGCTGTTGATTCACTTCATCTCGTTGATGTCTGTGAAAACAAAAGTAGTCATCAATTATTCCCACATAAAATGATCTTTAATGCAATATGATCATATAAATGCAATATGGAAAATTTTAAACACATATGATAACATAGTAAAGAAAATTCCAGATCACTGTCATGCTAAGCATGAAAAACGTCACATGCTAAGCATGAAAAAGAAGATTCGACTTTATAGAAAGCATTGTCTCACCTCAGAAGTTCTTCCCCTTCGTCGTTTCTCCTCGTGATTTCTAATTGGCGCTCGCTGAGAATGTCTTGCACTTCTTCGCCCCTCCTCGCAATTTGTAATTGACGTTCCCTGGAAGAGTAGCCATCATTTGAGTAAGATACAACGTCAAGTGATTTTTTGCACTCTGAAAAAAGAACTCGACGTCTTTGAAAGGAATTGCTTATTCAAACGATTCAATTGATAAGGTTTCACGGACGCTCCCCGCAAAAGCCGCAAAAAATTCGTCATTTCAGCAAGATACGTCAAGTAGTTTTTCTCACTTTCGTCCAAGCCAGGTGACTCGATAAAGACACTACTATGTGAAAAAAGTAACTAACCTTCGTCTCTGCTGTCTTTGCACGTTTTCTTGATGTCGCTGTACGCGTTGCCGACTAAATCTATTTCGTCTCTCCCGTAACAGTTCATGTATTTCTAGATGTTGTCGTGATTGTCTTCTTCTTTCTATCCGTAATCTACGACTCTCTCTGCAATTTTCCATTTATCTCATCTGTCTCCGACAATACCGTTCTTATCTAACATTCTTATCGAGTCGCTAAACATATGAAAGACCGACGGGCACGCAGTGGCTCGTAAGACAATTCGCCATCGCCTATCGGTCAATTCGCAGTTGTGTCTGTCGTTCCGCTTATCGGTCTTTGGACCGTGACTTCAGCAGACGACGCAGTTTGGATGTACCAACCTACGACGATCGTCGTAGGTTGGTCTATGGGCAGCCGCCACGTGCAGGGGAATATCTTTAGACGAACCTGTCCGGCCGCTAACGCAATTTCGTCATTCCGACAGGTAGAAAGTCGAAAAAGGTGTATCTTCGTCCGTCAGTCTTTGGACCGTCACTTCAGTAGACGACGCAGTTTCGATGTAACAACCTACGACGATCGTCGTAGGTTGGTCTATGGGCAGCCGCCACGTGCAGGGCAATAACTCCAGGCGAACCTGTCCGGCCGCTAACGCAATTTCGTCATTCCGACAGGTAGAACAAAAGTATCTTTGCCCGTCAGTCTTTGGACCGTCACTTCAGTAGACGACGCAGTTTCGATGTAACAACCTACGACGATCGTCGTAGGTTGGTCTATGGGCAGCCGCCACGTGCAGGGCAATAACTGCAGGCGAACCTGTCCGGCCGCTAACGCAATTTCGTCATTCCGACAGGTAGAACAAAAGTATCTTCGCCCGTCAGTCTTTGGACCGTCACTTCAGTAGACGACGCAGTTTGGATGTACCAACCTACGACGATCGTCGTAGGTTGGTCTATGGGCAGCCGCCACGTGCAGGGGAATAACCACGTTCAGGCGAACCTGTCCGGCCGCTAACGCAATTTCGTCATTCCGACAGGTAGAAAGTCGAAAAAGGTGGAAAGTCGAACACGGCGAGAGCAACGGCGGAAAGACGAAAGCCGTCAAGCCGACCGTCACTCTAGTAGGCGACCCAGTTTCGATGAGTGGACAGGTGGCAAGTCGCAAAAGTTCGACCAACTACGCGCCAGTCAAGCTCGATCGACTCGCTAACGTCAAAATGTCGCGAGACGACTTTAAAGCCGTTAAATATGACCGCGAGTGAACGCCAATAGCGTCTCACTGAACAAACGCCTTTCGTCCTCCGCTCAAGATACGCCGTCTTCGATCCAGCCACGCACGGAAGCCTGTACGATCTCCAAATTCCGACGACTTGTGCCCAACGGTAAAAGGCGAAAAGGACACCCGTCGATCACGAGTTATCCACTGAAATGTACGGAAAGTTACGGCGTACGGCCACAGGATGCCCGATGGTTTTTCATATAGTTGATAAAGGCCGTTATGATGCCGTGAAATAGCCGCATGACGACAGTGCCGTTCCAAACTTTCAACTTCGCGCCCTACCTCTCTTAACCGTTACCTGGTAGACCGTTGGTCCAACGAGCGAAAAATTTAGAAAGGTTGCGATTAGGCAACGCGACCTTGCACCTAGCCGCACCCATGAACGCCTTCAGCAGCCATGGTAGGCAACACAACCCTGCACCTAGCCGCACCATTCCATAAACGCCTTCATCAGCCATGTTAGGCCGGAATAGACACGGCATTTCCACTTTGGGTCTCGCACTAGTCAAGTCACTTGCTCAGATAGAAAGCAATGGATCACGCAAAACCAGGAGCCACGCCTCCCCACGATGATTACGGCGGCGGTGTGTGGCATGGAGCCTGCTTGTGACGAGCATGACTCAATCCACATCAATGGCAGCAATTACCGAACTGCAGTCGCCGACCTTCGACAAACTGTTCGCCATCGCAACTCGGGAGTAATGGTTTATGGTAAAGAGGGGGTTAGGTATGGCCGCATCACACACATTCTGCATAGTTTCCTCCGTGCCCCGACGGAAGGATGGAGTAGGCAAGTTCTTTTAAAGGTCGCTCTGTTTGATGTCGGTTCTGTGAAAGAGCTCCCTTTAGAGGGATTGACGCTTATACCTTTAGGGGAGCGAGCGCCCAAGCAGGATGCTTTAGTCCTTCCCGGGAGTGTATGTTCAGTTGGTTTTGTAGTTGATCCAGAGTATGCACCTGAGATAGCCATCGTGCACTGTAAATTGCCGTGGCAAATGGTAAAGGAAACGTGTAGTGCAGCCCAGCATGTATTATCCCGTGCTGCAGGTGCTCAGCTGAGAACCACAGACGTGTATGCTGATATGAACCTGCAGCGCAAGGTGACACTGTGTGTTAAGCGAAGAGACATGACAACACGAGGTCGTTCACAAGGTAATCGCACTGCACCCATAGATCCACAAGCAACCACTGCACGCATGGCTGCGGAGCCACAAGCAACCACTGCACCTAATCGCTCACGTGGCAAGCGCACTGTTGGCACATTGGTAGAACCACAAGCAACCACTGCACCAAGCCGCTCGCGTGGCAAGCGCACTGCGGACACATTGGTAGAAACACACACAGCCGCTGCACCAAACCGCTCGCGTGGCAAGAGCATTGCTGGCAAGTCCATGGCAGCGGCTAGTGGCAGCGCATCAAGCCCTGATGACATTGCTAGTGATTTGTCGCTGAGCAGCGACGGTGAGGCATGCATTCCCACACAAAGGAGAAGTGAGAGGCAACGTGTGGTAGTAAATTATGCGGACTCTGACAGTGCTGCATACACTGATGAGGAGTGGGATTGATTATATTCCTAATATAATGTAATGATGGATTGATGTAACTTGTTGTGTGCTTGTCACACTTATATTTATTTATTTCCAATGAACATGTGTGTCAACTGCATCATTTCTGCATCCACATATATTGCATAAGTGTCCTGTCTTCATGCACTTGAGAGTTCTCAAGTGTCATGCTCAGTGTCCTGATTTTCCTGATTTTTTGTGCCATGCTAAGTGTCCTGATTTTCCTGATTTTTTGTGCTGTTAAGTGTCCTGATTTTCCTGATTTTTTCTGATTCAGCGGGTTTTCTCAGGATCTCAGGATTTCTCAGGATTTTTTTACGAATCTCAGTGATTCTCAGTGTTTCGCGAGACGCATCTCAGGCACTTCTCAAGATTCTCAAGAGGAAGTCCTGATATAAATCAGGAATCCTGAGAAAAGTCTCAGGGTTTCTCAGGATTTCTCCTGAAATCCCAAGAAAAAATCAGGAAATCTCAGGAAATCCTGAGAAAATCTCAGGAATCCTGAGAAAAATCTCAGGAAATCTCAGGATCCTGAGAAAAATCTCAGAACCCGACTTCCTAGTGTAAGTGACATATACTGCCGTGGTGTGAGGTCGGGGTACCAGGCCTAGCCGGCGCACCAGGGCCTCGTTGATGAAGGACGTGGAGGCGCCGGTGTCGACCAGGAACTTCACGTCCATGATCGTTTTCTCCTTCAAATACGGATCAAGGACGGTGGGAGGGACCCGGCAGTAACCCTCCGCTGAAAAGAAACAGATGCCGTGAATCTCCTTGAGATGCACGCGCCGTCGGTTGGGTGGACGCGTCTGCGGCCACGTTATTGACGTCTACCTCTACTCTAGTTGACTCCGCGTCTGGGCTACCATCTGATTTTTCTACCCTATCCCCTACCCCGCGGGACCCAAGCCCATGGGCAGGGCTACTACTCCCGAGGAGCGGTGGGACGGGAGGCCGCCTCGCCCGACCACCCGCCCTCTTCCCCCCCCTCCTCCTCTTCGTCAGCCCCCTCCTCGTCGTCATACTCGTAGCCAGCCACTGCCTGCGTTTGGCCGGAAGAGGAGGACTGTCGCCGCGCCTCAATCTCGTTGACCGCACGCAACACACCCTTGGTAGAGCTGGTCGCGGGTGGTCGCGGCTGCTGGTACTGCGTCGGGACCTGTCTGGCGTGCTGCAGGCGAGCCGCACGCTCACCCGCGTTGCGGGGTCGGTCCCGAGGACCGGAGGAGTCGGGGCGGCTGCCGAAGGCCGGGCCGGAGAAACGAACACTGGGTGTCCCTTCTCCTGTCCCACGACTGGCGTTCTTGCCCCGGAGCTTGGGGCAGTCGCGCTTGAGGTGCCCCACTTCGCTGCACATGAAGCAGCGCGCCTTGCTAGCGTCGATCGCGTTGACGCCATGGTCAGTGTAGCCCTCGTCAGGGTCGTCAAGGTACTCGTCCTCCTCCTCGCCGCGGCGAACTCGATCAGTGGAGTACATCTGATTCACCCGTCGCGGGGGAGCAGGTCTGAAGAAACGGCGCACTGAGGGTGCACGCCCGCGAGCCACTACGTCGGCCACCTGTAGGAGATACCTCTGGATATTCAATCTATGTCCCACTCTTCCCAAGGGACATCAGCATAGTGCTTGAATACCTCGTCCTGCAGCTCAGGGCAGAGTGCCTCGATGAACCTGCTCTTGTACTCGTACCAGGTCATGTCAGCCAGGTAGGCGGCGCTGGACTCGAACTTAGACAGAAACTCGCGATATGGGGTGGTCCCCTGGCGCAGCTTGCTGAAGGCCATCCGCTCGTGGAGTGTAGCATCTGGGGGCACCAGCTTGCGACGCACTCGGTCCATCAGTTCCGCCAAGGTTTGCGGGTATGACTGGGACGCGATGCTCTCACTGTCAGTTCAAGATGCTTATCACCGAGGGGTCCATACAGGAGTTAATCACTAGCCCAATCAGATCGCTGGTGGCCAGCTGCCAGTTGTGATGATTGCGCCAGATGGTATACTGCCGTCGCCACATGCGTCCCCATTCCTCTACCTCGCGCGGTTTCATGTCCGCGTGCAGCTTGGGTACATTCTTGAAATTGGGCATCGGTGGGGCCTTTACCGCGGCGGTGACGGGCCCACCGACGTCTACGTGGGGGATATCGCCGAAGTCGGGGGGCTGCGACCGGGGGAGAGAGCTGGATCTGGACGGCGTACCATGAGTCCGCCGCACCTGGACGGATGAGGGGTGTTCATACCCCGGGTCATCCAAGGCCACCCTGCTGAAGCTGAGGTTGCCAGCAGGCGCAGGCGAGGGGACCGCGCTTTGGTCAAGCACCCGTGGGCGCTGCGGTTGAGGTGCCGGGCGCTGGACTGGCGTGTGAGTCTCCTCGTCTCTGGTGGTGACACTGCTCCTGGTCTCCCCTGGGCTGGTCCGTGGTCTATTATTAGTACCAACGGGCGGGCCCTGCGTGACAGTTCCCTCGTCCGCCTCGTTAGTCCCTTCCAGGTCATCGAACTCGCCATCTGCCCCTGGGACCTCCCCTTCCTCGTCCGAATACCATAGCGCCGTGGGTAACAGGGACGTGCTGCCGAAGGACACTCTGCGTCTGCCCCGGTCCGGTGGGGG
Organism: Mesostigma viride; assembly: GCA_009746045.1. NCBI lineage: Eukaryota > Viridiplantae > Streptophyta > Mesostigmatophyceae > Mesostigmatales > Mesostigmataceae > Mesostigma > Mesostigma viride. Next base: position 851,679 of record RPFO01000138.1, read on the forward strand.
GCCCGGTGGAGGTCCCTGGGGCCGCCCCCGACCTGCCCAAGGATGCGTTGCATGGCCGCCCGGTGACTGGCTGCTGATGGCGGTAGTGCAGGGTATCTTCATACTCGTCTCTCTGCTGCTCTGGATCAGGTGGTAGCCATTGTGGTCTCGTCTGGGGTTGTTGCTGCTGCATCCGGGGTTGCTGCTGTTGCCATTGCTGCTGTGGTGACCGTTGCTGCTGCTGCTGCTGCTGCTGCTGTTGCTGCTGCTGCGGTTGCTGCTGCTGCTGCTGTTGCTGCTGTTGCTGCTGCTGCTGTTGCTGCTGTTGCTGCTGCTGTTGCTGCTGTTGCTGCTGCTGCGAGTATTCCTGGAGCCTCTCTCGGTCATTCCTGTCATCTCCCTGCCTTGTTAAGGCGTCTAGATTGTCCCCATCCGCTGGGAACCTAGGGTTCTGATCTCTGGATCGTGGGAAGCCTTCCGCAGGTCTCTCCATGACCTCACCTGTATCTGTCCCTGCTTGGACGTGCAGTGGTACCTCTACTCCTCTCTGTACCGTGCTCGTGGTTGTCTACCGGTTCTACTTCTGTATTCTCAAGATCTCGTTCTCTAGTCTCTTCCTCTGTATCTCTGGCGTTCCTTGTTTGGGACCGTGTTGGCATGGTGCTCGTACCAGTACCTTACACTGCAGGCAACACCTCCCCAGGAAGGAAGAGAGAGAAAGAGAGAGAGCAACCACGTGCTATAGAGCTATAACTATAGAACCTAATACTACTCCCTAGTAATGGTCTCCTCTACTGTTTGCTGGGGCCAATTGTCAACTGAGAGAAGGTCACTGTAACTGCTGTCCCCTCCCCCTGACTGCTGAGCGTGGGTGGTTTAGAGCATTCACGTGTGGTGTGCATCCCCTCAGGCAATGGCATATGTTCCCTAACAAACCTATCTGCGTCCATGAGGTTATCAAATCCCTTCCACTTGGCACTAGAGTCTTTAGACACTATCTTGTCCTTGATGTGTTCTTCACATGCCTTCCAACTGTAAAATATGGCTGGTCTACCCTCGCCCCCATCATGGGCCACGGCATAGTAAGGAAATCCAGATTGACCACCCTTATTTATTCTGTTGCGTCTGGGCATGTTACATCATGGGCTGGCAGAGGCTTGCAAGCAGGAGAGAAAGAGGGGATCCCAGGCTACCTCTAGGTGCAGTGACCTTTACCAACACAAAAGAGGGAGAAACACAGAGTCTAACACAGCACACGCCCGAGCTTTCCGCGGAACGGGCTATACGCACACACGGAGGTGAACACCGTCAACACAGTCGGCAACAGCCAGACGGTATCCACCCCCACGACCCCTTGCAGGTCAAACAACGAATGGCCGTCTCCGCGACGTCCATGGGCACCAACGACATTTACAACCTATAGAGGGTACAACATATAACATAAACCCCCTACGCGTGCGGTCCCGCGGAGAGAAAGCGAGCTCGCCAGCTAGCCTTCAGCAGGCATAGCTTGTAAAGAAAGAATTCTAACTAGGGGACGTACCATCTTCGATGACGTTAATCCCTCCTGAGCTGGCCGCCACCCGGTGTCGTTGAAGGCAAGCCCTGGCCGCCACTAGGTGTCGTTGAAAACAGGAGAGCTGAACGCTATCGTTGGCAGCACCTCACCACAGGACTATTGCTAGCCCCGCCGAGTATCCCAGACTGGCCGCTTACTGCCTAGGTCGTCGTTGAATCCCTTTACGGGCTGGCCGCCGGCCTGACAGCAATCGTTGAATTCCGGAACCTCTACCTACGCCAAGCTTCGTCTTGGTATCCTAATTGGCTCACTTACCCTCTCCGCGAGAGTTAGCTAACCTTTCCAGCACATTTCCTCCGATAACCAGTGTTACGTCCCTGCCCAGACACACCTAGCCTGAGCTACGTAGCGAAATACCCTCCTTGCCGGAATTAGGAATAATTCAAGATAGCCTAAAGTAGGTTGCGCTTCACGACGTGAGTCGTGAGATATCTGGCATCACGGCTTAATGCCAAGCTAATTAGTACACACTTATATTGGCTAGCAATACCAATTACAAATGGATAATTGCCCCGGGCTCAATGTGTAGGCGTATTCGCACTTATCATTCATTAAACCAAGAGGACGAGACTCTCGTCCTCGGACCAATTTAACCTAGGTTGATTGCGGCGCAGATACACGCCAATTTCCCTAGAACAATCCAAGTCACTCATTCCACGTAGGATCCGGGCCGACATCGACCCTCAACTATAGGATCCACGCCTAGAGCTACGGACGGTCCCAGAACTGGCGCGGCGCCACTGCACCGGCCCCTAAAAGGACAACCTAGGACCAAAATAACTAGTCCAATTCACACAATGGCCAAGGTCCATAAAACCCAAATACAATAGACCAAACAGCCTTAGTAATTTATTCCATTGTTACGTCCGACCAAAAGGGCTGGGACGTAACACCACCCACCCACCCACCCACCCACCCACCCACCCACCCACCCACGTAAAAGCGCCTTGACCAGTGTCAAAAATTCTGATCTGAGAACTATATCAGATATATTCACAGATAAGAACTATGACAGCATCCCTGGTGTCCATACTTGCTGTCCTAGTGCACCTCCTAGGCCCAACAGGGGCCATCTGCCAACAAGCAGTGGTAACCATAAACCATCATGTCCTCGGAGAAGTAAATGCGCGGTCACAATGGTCTGGCGCAGGTAAGGGCCCCAACTGGCAAGTGACCCACACCCCACTTGTAAAGGGACGTTGTCAAGCAAGTGGTTCACCCCCTCTGGGAACATGTGTCAAAGGACACCGTCTGGCAAGTGGGCAACCCATGCAAGAGACCCCTGGCAACTCATGGGTGCCCGTGTGATACCCTCCAGGGGACAACCTACTGCAGGTATCCCGATGTCCCCTGATGTGGTGGCATCTACCATGCCATATATGCCTCCATGATAGCATCTGGCAACCCTTTGGCAGACCTGGGATATCCACTCCCCCGCAGAAATTTTCTCAGGGTAACTAGACACAGCTGTCTGGAAGTATGATACAGTGGAAACCCCGTAAATGCTGTTGTTTTGCCCTGGCATGTGTGATGCCGTCTGGAAATTACATTGTAGACATCCAGGATGTCCACTCCCCCGCAAAAAATTGCTCAGGGTAACCAGACGTAGCTGCCACCAATCTGGACAACTCCTAGGGAGCTCGCCCTACCCATAGTACTATTCTGATAGTACTATGATGATAGTGGGAACAACCCAGATGCCGTTGTTCTCCTCCCCACCAAAACCAAACCACCATACACGTGGTAGGAGCCAAAGCTCAACCTAGAACGCCTCCACTGTCATGTTGCTCAACAAGAAAAGGAAGAGTTTCCCCCACAACTGAAACAAATGTTTGGCGACGCGTGAATTAAGGGGACGGGACACATTGAAAGTGCACTTTTCTGGAAAACAGACCTGCGCATGGGATAAAAATCCAGTTATGCTTGGGAACCATAAATATGTGAAAAAAAAATTTTCCAGCCACTTGGGGGTGGTACTACCCCCCAGCATGACCCAGTTATGAGCTAAAAATAGAAAAAGACGCTATTTTTGGCCGATTTTTCCTAGGAGACTGGGCAAACCAAAAGTGACCAAATCACATATTTTCCTAAAATCCCCACCCTTGCAAATAAATCTGGCTACTCAGGACCACAAAATAAGCACGTTTAGACTATTTGATGGGGTTTAGCCCAAAACACGTATTTTTTTGGTCCTAAAAAAATAAATCAAATAGTAGACACATGCAAAAATTTCAGAGATGACATTTATACTAGGCCTAGGGTGGGAATTTCACTCTCACAAAGTTTGAGCTCATTCTGAGCACGTTTACTCATGTTGATGGGTGTAAACATGCAAAAAAAAAAAGACAGAAAATCCCGCTTATGAGCACAAACAACAGACCTATTACACCCTAGCCCACCACCAACTGGGCCAAACCAAGTCAAATTAATTCATTTATGATGTTAAAAAGCTTGCCACAAAATCCCAGGTCATGCTGAGCAAGTTTGCCCTAAGTACATCATGTTATAGCTGCCACCCTGCATGCTTGGTACACCGTGGCATGAGGGACACCATAAGCACATTCCTAAGCTTGCCCTTTGCAAAATGGGCAGGAGCACGTAAAGCAAATGCTAGAAGCTTGAAGAAGACATCCACCGACTCTTAAATCATTACGCAAGCAGGCATGACCACTTGCGGGAATCACCTCATAGCTAATACCCAGTCATGATGCTAAAGGATAAAAGTCATCCTTTAGTATTGTCATAATAAGCACCTGATCCTTATCATCTAGGAAGCCCCAGCCATGTTTTATGGAAGCAAAACATATAGGAAGGAGATAACTATATCACACATTCTCACCTTCCCTACAACTTCACACCTTGTTTTCCAGCAGGCTGAAGAGCCAAGACAAGCGTTTATGAGCTCGCCAGCTCCTTGCAATGTTGATGCCGCTCCCAGGCAGCTAGGGTCCTTGACTACGCAATATACAATGTCAACCATATGAAAAACTCCATAAAACAAAGTGTAGCAGAGCCGCAAAACTGCCCAATCAACTCTTGCTAGCTTTAAGAAGCATGGCATACGCAGCATAAGGCAAAACATTGAAACCTGCGGAAAATCAGATAGCGCAACTGCAACAAGTGGCGAACAAAATAGCATGAACACCCGGAATCGGCGCCAAAGCTTCATGCCAGGAACATTTAGAGCGCAAACAGACTGGGCGGTGACATGCGGCAAATGAGCGTACCACGGCTGGCTTTATTTCCTACCCAGGCGCGCGAGACAGCCAGCCAGCCATGGATGGCTTGACCGCGGATCGCGCAGGCCTGAACGATATCATTTCAGAAATGACGGGAAATGGCCGCAGATCGAAGCCGCTTAGGATGTTTTCACGGTTTCCATTACTAAACACTTCTTCCTGCATCAATATAACCCACAAATCTTAAATTCTACCGTCGCAGGCACGCATTCTAAATTAATATATGCGGCCAGATTTCCGGATTAGACCCCCGTGCAAATCTGGATTAAGAAAGGCACTGACTTTTCAAATTGTGCATATCTGGCTATGAAACATCATACTAGTACATCGTTTAAAACCACCGGCGTACATTTTTCGCTTGTCGCCTGGCCGATTAGGCAAATTTTTACGAAACGCACGTCGCCATGGCCACCTCCGCACGAGGTGGGCGCATTAATTGTGCACCACAATTTCACGGTCCGGGGGTACCGGCGCGAATTTTTTGGCGCCAAAAAATTCCGATGTGTCCCGTCCCCTTAAGAACGTGCCACAGTCCTTAAACAGCAAGGGTAGGCTGCCCATGCACGGAAGAAAATTGATTCCGGTGGTTGTGTCTCCGGGTTACTCATTCCTCCATGGGTCGCGCATGCCGTACTGGGGAGACGTTAAAAACTTATGAGCTCAAGGCAGCTCTCAGAGCAAGACTGTCACATAAGGATGAGTCACACTCTAAAAACTGTCCGAGCGCACAGCATTACGTACCCTCTCTGGGTCGGGCATGAATTCCATTGTTAACCGTGAACTAATACTATCAAGATCACCAACACCTAGGTAGAAACCTCCGATACCAATGTAACGACTAAAAATGTTGTGTTTGCAACAGCCTCAGTATAAGCATTAGCGTGAAAAGATCTTTATACCTGGGTTGGAGTCTTGACAGATAACTTCACGTCCAGAGAAGCAATGAAGATGAAGCTTCAACGGTTAAGGGATTGAGTCCCCACCCTTGTTAGACACAACAGACAAGTTGTTTTCCAAGTCGACTATATCTGTTGAAGTTATAGTCGACTTTTGGCAAGGGTTGTTTGCTTGATGAAACAAGGAAATCCTTGAATTACACCATAGGTTTGGTTCTCACGTACGCTACTCTCCACGACCTCCACAAACAGGATAAAAGTCATCGTGCATGCAGAGTCAGCTCAATCCTAACCCGAAAGGACCAATCAAATGTGAGGAAGCACTCAAGGTAAGATCCCGTCCTCTAAATTCACAAACAACACAAGGCCAGCACTACAGAATCTCCGTGACCTGGAACAAGATCCACCAGGTGCAAGAGTCGTACAGAGAATCTAATACTGACTGAACTAGGCCATTCAAAGTACCCCACGTGGATCAGGCCACGACCAATGAGGGTAGAACAATAATTCGACAAGTCTCAGCAGGCCCAACACTCATCATACTTCGAAGCCTCATAACTGTTCTAAATAATTGTCCTAAAGAACTCAAAGTAAGATCAACAGTAGGAAAACTTTGGATGTAACATTTGGTTGTTACACTGTGATGGACTTGCATTTTTGTGGGATGTCTAGAATAACGATGTTCAAGATGCCTCAGGCAAGTTTCCAGCCTCAACTGAGCACATCTTGTATGGAAACTGCAATGAAATGTCATGAAAAATACGAAAACGCACATTTTTGCTAGCATTTGGTGGCATTTATGCTCACGTGACGCAGTCACGTGTCTATTAATTAACTAATTAATTGGTGGCATTTTGTCACCAAATGCGGTTGGATGACGGTCATTCAATCTAATGACGGTCCATCAGATCTTGTGTACCGTCATTAGTCATGAGTATCAACTTACTTCCAAACAGCCATGTCAAGAACTCTTTATTTGCATATAAGAAGGTACTTGTTGATATTAAAATATGGAAAACTGGTAAAAATAGACATGCCAAAAATAGGTCAGTTAATTAATTAATTAATAGACACGTGACTGCGTCATGCACATGTCAAATAGGTCAGTTGAGGTCTGGTAAGTCCGGAAAGAACTTTGCAATCCTTCTACTGGTGTCCTAAAAATGCTTCCTATTAATTAATTAATTAATAGACACGTGACTGCGTCACGTGAGCATAAGTCCTCAGTGGGAGGGGAACATGGGATGGAATGGATGGTATAAGCTATCTAGGTCCTAGTTACAGGGGTGTGGGCACCGCGGCCCGAATCGCTATGACTGCCATACTTGGTCACACGCGGAGCCCCCACAGGCTTGGGGGTGGTCTCCTTCATCACTACTTGCCATCTATCCTTGCGCACCATCTGCCTCCATATTACAGACAAACCAGGAGGCTGCCCGGGGGTGAGCCCGTCACGTCTAGTGTAGCACATGTCCATGCCGAGTCTATCACGAAAAGTCCACGGGTGGCGGCCCTGCCGCGCGCGGCCGGGGGCACGCCAGGTGAGGACATAGCGCCCAGGCTGGGCGGGCTTGGTGCCAGCTAGTCTATCTGATGTATCTACCTGATCTGTGCGGGCCAGGTGCCCGGCTAGGCCCAGGCGCCTGTGCCTAATAATGTGGGAAACATAGGGCAAATCAGCGTACAAATCCTCATTACTAATGTGCAAACCAAAGGGGATGTTAAGGGCCTTGCGCAGCATCTTGGTGACGGCGCCGTCGAGTCGTTGCTCCAGCTCCTGCATCAGTGTCCACGTCTCGGCGCCGTAGGTCAGGATCGTCAGAATGACGACCTTGAAGAGGTCACGCTTGACGATCCGGGGTAGGGCGGGGTTGCTCCACCAGCGGCGGTGGTCATTGCGCCCACGCCATGCCGATCCGTGTCGTCATGTCGTCCTCGCAGTCGGGAAGCCAACTGCCGAGCAGCTTGAAGCGGCCTGAAGGAGGCATAGTTGACCTCGGCATCGTCTAAGAGGCGGAGTGTGGGTGGGGGCCCTGCCATGCCGAGGGCCAGGGCCTCCGTTTTGGGGCTGATTTCTAGACCAACCGCCCGAGCCTCGAGCGCCAGGCAGTCCAGCCAAAGTTGGGCAGACTCCGGCTTCTCGATGAGCGTGATGTCGTCGGCATAAATGAGGTCAGCTAGTAAATTCTGCTTGTTAGTCGGCCCCCCTTCCCCAAGCTCGTTCGTGATCGCTAGGCCAGGGGCACGGCCTGCAATGCTAGCAAAGCGAGCACGTGCCTGGCGCATAACATAATCCACTACAATAATAAACAGGCTTCCTATACTAAGATCTATAGCATGTTTCGACTACATTTGCATCGTACAGGAGTTATAAGGCTGTTTTTTGGCACTTTCAGACCGTTGTGCAGTGGGAAAACCGGCCGTCAACTCCAGTGCGGAGGCGATGATGGGAGTAGAGGCGCTGGCACAGGTCAAGGAGCGAGGCGTACGACCCATAAAACACGAGCTCCAGTATCTTGATGGATGGCATGTCGAAATAGCCGGATCTCTCGACGTCAAAGGTGGCAAATAACCTGTCGACGTCAATTAGTCACGCTCAGACCAGCTAGGTTCGCCTGGGCGACTGCGCTTGGGTTCAGGCGCGATGCAGAGGGCGAGCTGTCAAGCCCGGAAGGGGTCTGGGCGACCACCAGTGCGCGACTAGTGTCACCGCTGCCTGCCGGACCTGAGGGCGAAGTTGCAGCCGGAGCTGCAGACGTATTTTTAGGGCTTAGCGCAGCCGCCAGGCTGGGTTGCGTATAGGAGCGTTTGCTCGTCATATATTGCGCAATAGCTTCGGAAAACTATATCAGTGTGTGCGTCTTAGAAAGACGATTTTGGTGCCCAAACGTGAAAGTTATGAGCTCCGCCGTCAGCCATGGCTACCACGTGGCTCGTGGCTCGAGGCTCCGGGATGGGCCTTTATATTCTCCCAAACCGGAGGGAGGGAGGGAGCTAGGGAGGGAATGCGATGTTCAAACTTGGCTGGGACTACTAGGTCGGCCAGCAACTGCTGTGTATATAGTTCATGGCAGGTTTACCGATCTTTCTAGCTGGAATGTCCTTGGGGGCAGATTATAGATTAGTAGCCTATAATAGAGATTTCGGTGGCTCAGTCACCACCCACCCTCATCAGTCCATGGAATGGTACGTGCTACACGACCCCCTGGCAAAATGGAGGCATGTTATACTGTATAATTTTTTTTTGGGCAGTTGTAATTCACCGTTGCAAGGAAAGCAAATACAAATATATTGTTCATTTTCTTACTCATCTTGGAATGACCATGCTCTTTTCTAAATTCAAATGGGTAGTTGCATGCAGAGACGGCACCCATTATCCAGCTTATTCATTGACTGCCCTGTTGCGCGAAATTTGCTTGCACTTCGACAATTCCTTGAAGGGTAGCAAAAAAGAATAAACGTCCGGTAACTGAGGTTGTTGCCCGTCCTCAATTCTTCACTCATTCCATAAAATCAACCGGGAGACCAAAGAGTGGGCCGCATGTTCCACGGCCTGCATATTTCACGGTCTGAAAACACTTTCAAGTTTCAGACGGTTGCATTTACTCTCATGCATCCCAGTGAGGCAACTTTGGGCTCCCTCTGATGCAGCGTTTGCCATACGCATGTGCTTGCATGGCAGGCCTGTGCTCTTCCACCCGTCACTAGGATGGCACCACGCCACCCCATTTTGTGAAGGTGTCCACAGGAGACTAGGGTTTCCCGTCATCGTGCACACAAGACTCTTGCGCTGCTGGCCCGGTGCCCTCTACCACTGCCCGTTCTGCATGCAACAGGCAACTCAGGTGGCGATGCACGCCCAATGTACCATAGACAGTGCATAACGCAAAAGCGTCCCCTGGGAGGGCAGGGAGTGGCTGTGGCTGGCGCTGCGGAAGACTCATTCATCAGCCGTTGCAAGTGCCACACTCATCAGGTGCTGGGCCTAGGTCCGCCGCAGCAGGCATGCTGCGCTGCTCGCTTGAACCGGCGCATGTGGAATCTTCAGGCGGCAACGCATCACATATGCCCATGCAGAGCTGTTGCCTCGCACCACAAATACTAGTATGCACGGAGCTAACGAATAGGCTCAAGTCTAGGTAACAGGATGCCACGTCGCTCGTAGGCAAAACAGCGTGGACACAGGCACGGGCACTGAACATGTGCGTGCCACCCTGTAACTGCTATTGCGGGCGGCAGCTGCGCAGGTGGCGCCCCGCCAGCGTTCTAGCGCGCGGGCATGGAGCGGCCCACCACAATGTCCCCATCTGAGCAGCGCTGCGAGATGAACATGGCACGCGGCTGGCTGCCCCCTGGCTGGAAGGTGAGCATGTGCTTGGAGCCCGCAAACTCGGCCAAGATCACCTCTGCTTGGCCCGCGACCAGGCCCCACTCCCCCTTGCCCCAGGGCGTGGTCAGCATCCCGTCACGCGCAAACACCAGCCCACTCATGCCGCTCCAAGACCAGCTCCCTGCAGTAACCGCCGCCGCCACTGCCGATGTTTCCAGTTCCCCCGACCTCAAGCGGTGCGCCTCCGCCCCGCACAGCAGCGACAGCTCCGCGCCCGCGTCCTCCCGCATTGGCAGCAGCTTCAAAGCCTCGGTGTGCCGCTTGACGTAGGCGTCCACGGTGGCGGCAGCCAGCTGTGCGCGCGCGGAGTCCGGCGTGTAGCTGGCGCGCACGGCCACCGGGACAAACCCGCGCGTGTTGGAGGGGGCAAAGTCGTGGGAGGGCCGCAGCAGCCGCAGCAGTGTTTTGCTGTTGGCAAAGCAGAAGTAGTTGAGCACGCGCACCGACACGCCGATGCCCACGTAGCCACCGTGTGAGGGCAGGAAGAGCTCCTTGTTGAACGCGAGGCGCTCGGGGGAGGCCAGCCGGCGGTCCTCCCCCTTGCCCTGCAACGCCGCCGTGGCCCCGTTGTCGCTGTAGTGCTGCAGCAGCGCGCGGGCGACATGCGTGGCGAGGCGGACCACCTCGTGTGTGGCCTGCAGGTAGGCAAACCCGGGGTCGCGCGTGGACTGGCGGGTGCCATGCGCGTAGCGAGACCAGCCCATCAGCGGGTCATCAATCACGTGGTCGTAACCGTACGCGCTCTGATCATCCCACCCGTCCGACATCACCTCCACCTCGCTGTCGCGGTACACATGCTGCCAGGGGTCCCTGCGAAGGGAAAAAAAAGGGGTGAGAGAAGGGGCATGTGGCGGAATGGGTGCGACCGGTCAGCGTTGGCAGCACCCAAAACAGGGAGCAGCCGCCTTTACCACCTTCAAAAGTTGACGACAAGGCAACAACGACAATTATAGCTCTGCTAGGCCACCGTTTGTCCGGTCGGTTGGGTACCCACTCGTGTCGCGATAGGATCACTATAGCAATCTATGTCACTGTGATGGCTTCGCTGGGCAACAGCTCCTCAGGGGGCTTGATTTACTCTAAGCCACAACCCTGCTACGCGGCAGCATGACAATAGCAGCACATGGCAGTTTGCAGGGAAAATATAAGATGGCATTCATTCGCCCTCTGCAGCTCTTGGCTGGTACCGAGGAAAGAGCTACTCAGCTCTTCAACTCCCAGGCATTTCATGCTCCTCAATGCACTCATTCAGCGGTGCATCCAAACTCCAGCGCATGTCTACCCCTGCACCACCATCGGGTTGCTCCACCCAAGCCCTCGACCAGGTATATGGATGGCAACAGCCCGGCTATATGCGCGCATGCCGCCACTCACCGCAGGAAAACAGTGCCTGAGTCGACCAGCAATATGTTGTGGCCCAGAGCCAGCAGCAAGCGGGCGACGGCCCACTTTTGCACATCCGGGGGTGGCGCCATGCGGCTGCCAGCCACCCCCACTAGCCCATCCGGCACCTCCACCACACTGGCCCCCATTGCGCGCGTCGATGCCTCCCCCTCCCACCCTTTGGGCGCGACCACCAGCACGCTACCCGCCACGCCCACCGTGCGCGCCGACTGCCACAGCTGGGCCAGCGCCGCAGTCTCCCCCTCCAGATGGCCAGGGACCACCAGGATGAGCTCCGATAGGGTGACCCCCTTGGTGGACGAGGGGGAGGCAGGGCTGCGGCCGGCCTGCACCGCCACAGTGCCCGCCGCCATGCACAGTGGCACTGCAGCAGATGCTGCTGGGGAAGACCCCCCCAGCAGCGCGCCCAGCCGCCGCACGCACCAATCGCGCAGGCCCACGCCCGCCACCGCCGCAGTTGCCTGCCCCACGCCCGGCACAAAACGCAGCTCGTGGTCTAGCCCTGGCAGCCGCCCCTCCCAGGGTGCCTGCGGGGCGCACCTCTGCTCGAGCGCGGCGCGCCGGCTCTCGGGCAACCAAATCCGCGAGGTCACGAAGCCGTCGTTCACGCTGTGCAGCGCCCCTGCCTCTAGTTCCGCCGCCGTCACCGGGTTGGGCTGGCACCCGTTGGAGTTGGGCGGGCAGCGGTCGAGCGCGTCATGAACCCCGTTGAGATAGTAGTCGGCGACAAGCACCATCTTCGCGGGCTTGTCGGTGTGGTAGTTGACGTGGCAGGCGACCGGGGCCAGGTCCTTTTTCAGCACCGGGTTGAAGCGCACGATGCGGAAGAGAACCTGAGGGAGATACGAGGCAGCCAGGAGGAAGCATCAAGGCCGGGGGGAGGGTGTGTGTGTGTGTCAGCACAGCCATGCTACAGCACGAACCCTGAGCAAATGGCGGCCATGATGGGTGGGTGAGGTGGGATGGATATGCCCATGCGACCTCCCGCAGCAGCCCACGGCATCCCATGCGTGTGCCCATCCCCGTGGCATCGCATGCTCTCGGTGCCTGTTGCGCTGGGTGGCCGTCCAAGGGATGGGCACAAAGCCACCTCAACACAACCATCTCATCGGACCTCACCTTGGAGTGGAGGAAGCAGAGGGGGCTCACCTTGGAGTGGAGGGAGCAGAGGGGGCTCACCTTGGAGTGGAGGAAGCAGAGGGGGCTCACCTTGGAGTGGAGGAAGCAGAGGGGGCTCACCTTGGAGTGGAGGAAGCAGAGGGGGCTCACCTTGGAGCTGAGGAAGCAGAGGGGCCTCACCTTGGAGTGGAGGGAGCAGAGGGGGCTCACCTTGGAGTGGAGGAAGCAGAGGGGGCTCACCTTGGAGTGGAGGAAGCAGAGGGGGCTCACCTTGGAGTGGAGGAAGCAGAGGGGGCTCACCTTGGAGTGGAGGAAGCAGAGGGGGCTCACCTTGGAGTGGAGGAAGCAGAGGGGGCTCACCTTGGAGTGGAGGAAGCAGAGGGGGCTCACCTTGGAGTGGAGGAAGCAGAGGGGGCTCACCTTGGAGTGGAGGAAGCAGAGGGGGCTCACCTTGGAGTGGAGGAAGCAGAGGGGGCTCACCTTGGATTGGAGGAAGCAGAGGGAGCTCACCTTGGAGTTGAGGAAGCAGAGGGGGCTCATCACGCGCACGGAGCACCCTGCAGTGAGGTGTCCATCGTGGGAGGGCAGGAACAGCTCCAGGTTGTACCCGCTCTGGTCCCACAGGTCCTCAGTCGCCATGCGGTGCTCCATGATCACCATCAGCCGGCTGCTGGCGTACGTCGCGCGCACGTACCACAGCCCGCTGTTGAGCGCGGAGATGCGCAGGGAGGCGCCGTGGCGGAACGCGCTTGCCTCGCCGGCCAGCGGGTCGTCCACGTCATCCAGGAAGCCGTGCGAGGTGCCGTTGTCCCACCCGTCGGTCATGCCCTCCACGTCAGCATCGCGGTGGATGTACGGGAAGGGGTCGCGCATGTAGACGACGTCTGTGTCGGTCAGAAGCACGCTGCAGCCAACGCCCACAAACTCCTTCAGTATGCCAAACTTCTGCGCGCTGACCTGGCGCGCTCATGCAGCACGCGGCGGGCACACGCCCCAGGCAGAGGGAGGGGGAAGAGGAATGCATACAGTGTGTGTGTGTGTGTGTGGCGGGGAAGGGGACGAGGGTTGGTGAGTGGGCAAATGGGGGGGGGGCAGCGGTGGGAAACTGGCATGAGCGGATATGCGCGCGCTGACATCAGAGCACGGGCTGCTGACATCAGGGTGAATGCCCGCAGCCATGATGGGAGCTGTTGGCAAGTGCACCCTGGAGCATACTATCGCAACCCATACGCCCATCTGGCAGCCCCTCGGCAAAAGCCAGGTCGCGTGTAAAAGTATAAGGGCCGGGGTTGAACACAGCCAGGGTAGACAGGTGCCTTCCCCAGCGGAACAGCGCGGGGGAGGAGCGTGGGCTGACAACAAAATGGGTGCACTGTGGGTGACGTACGCACTTCCACTGGTGACAGGCCAGGCCAGGCCCCCCATTACAGCGAATGACACGCACACATTTTCAACCACTATTCTTTTTGTCGCCCACTAGCAGGGCACCTTGTGATTCCCTTGTGCCGAGTTGGGGCGGAAGTAGTAGGGCACACCCTGCGCCTGCATCTTGGCGGCCAGGCTCTCATCGAGCGCGACCACCATGAAGTTGGGGATGCCGATGCGCTTGATGGAGTCTAGGAAGCCCTGCAGGCCTGGCGCCGCGCTGTTGGCAACCGCCACCATGACCTCGCGGTTTATGGCGACGCGTGACAGCACCTCACACAGCTGCTCATGGCCGCCACAGTTGACGGGGAAGGGGCCGTCCTCGGGGGCCACTAGGTGCAGCTTCTTGGCCACGCCAGCCACCACGGGGGGAGGGTGGCAGTCCGGCGCCTCGCCATTGACGAGGACAAACGGGTCTGGGTACGTGGGAGCCCAGGGGGTGAGGCTCTCCAGCTGCTCCTCCCCCACAGGGCCCGCCTGTGCGACTGTCACGGTGCCAGATTTTGCCACGACAGCTGAAGTGGGCCGAAGGGAGGAAGCACCCACGGTAAGAGGAGCGTCACTAGCAGCGCCGGAGGACGCCTGTATGGCCGCCGTAGCGGCAGCTAGCACGTCGTCTGCCCGCGCAAGAACCTGTCCGGACGAGCTGGAGTCGATAGACTCTGTTGGTGCCGAAAGCATGCTCGGGAGATGGGCTTCGGATGCGAGATTTTGCACACGTGCCGAGAATGGGTCCTTCGTGGCGGAATCCGTGGGCACTGACGAATGCCAGCCGTGCCGTGGATCGGGGTGCAGGCTCGCAGGAGCAGTAATCATGCCCGTACCCAATAGAAGAAGAGGAGCAGCGATTGACAACGAAATTACAAATGGCCATATCCACGACGCACCCCTACGTGGCGCCTGCAGCACGGAACGGAAATGCCATGTGCAGACAATAAGCAACGTTATGGATTACAAGCTTGGGGGGGTTCTAACCTTCGCGTACAACGCAAAGCGACAAATGACTTCGAAAATTCAAATTATAGCTGACTTGGAAAATACAGCACTACAAAACTAAACCAGGAAAATCTGTCACGCAAAAGGAGGTGGCATACCTGCTGCCTCATTCTTGAATGGCCGCGGCGAAGTCCAGAATTCTACTTATCTAAAAGAATTATTCCAGTTTCCAAAAACACCATTGGTCAGCATAATTCTGAAGCGCAGCGTGCAAGCTGCATGGCTTGAGTTGCAGAGTGAGAATGCGAAGTGCAGCAGTGCAAAAGGCCAGGGGTGACATGAAAGAACTTTGACACGCACACGGCCATGGCTGCCTAAATAATGACCCGGGAGCCCGTAATGGGCCATTTTGCGAGGAGCACCTTGATTGGTTTATAGTTGTGGAAAAGTAGTTGATGCATGGCTATCAGCGTATAGGTACTAAGACTGCCACTTGTGCGCAATTTTGGGATTGCCTTGCATCGGAAGGGCAAAACCCTGCTGGTTCTGTACGTTGCTGGCTGTGCATGTACTGGTGGTCGGGGAAGCTGTGCGCGTGCATGACTCTTAACTAATCGAGGGTTCCTCCTTGAAAAAAGCAAGCAGGCCTGTCAATATGCCGTTCCCGTGAGCGCAGTAAGGGCACATTGCGCGGCCAGGCCATGATCAGCCGTTAATTTGCCGGGGGGCGAAACAATTTGGTCCTGAAGGTTACCTAGTCTTCAAATTTCAGAACTTCCATCATAAAACGACTGCTGCCGACAGCCATGGCGGAACCAACCGTGGCCATTTGCATTGTGTTTAGACATTTAAACAAAAGGGATGTTCCGCTTTCTATAGAGGTGTCAGTCGCAATCGCTAACGCCCCTTTCCCACGCACGTGATCAAATTAATACGCGGCTTCTAGTGAATCAGTTGTCTGCCTGCGCCATCGACATGGACAGGGTTTTGCCGGCCATTTCAAACGCCCAGGATTATTCTGCGACAGCTCTTGCCCTCTTGGATTTTTGTCAAGTGACAAAAGCAGGTTAGCATCGGAATGTGTTTCATACTGTGCACTGTCATTCGTCTGTCGCGGCCACGTGAAAGAGTCTAGCTTTACTGATCGTTTCTGTCGGGCATCCCCTATCTACGCATCGCAGGCTCGCCTATATCTTCCACGCAAGCTCCTGCCGGCGTCAAAGTAATCTCAGGCGCCATGCTGGTAAGAAGATCGTTCTTTTCCTGCCCTTTTCTCAGCCTATGATGACCCATGCTTAGCATGAAAGCTGGCGTTATGGTTGGAGGGAAAGCATTACAGCCCTAAGGGGGACTTCGAGTGACACCCTATTTTATTCACGTGCTGGCCTCATCCATGGGAGCCTTGCCCATGCAGGGTATGCCGATCAGTGGACAGTGTATTCCGTCCGGCAGTCATTGTGTTGTCAAGCGCCCGTAAGCAGCATGTTTCTGGAGTAAAAGTCGATGCCCTGGGTCTGCTGAGCACATGGACCGTGCATGACCTTGCATGTTTTCGTCCCCCTCTTGCCGCCTGTTGTCCCTGTCACGCACCACCATGATAACGGCATCTCACGCACCACCATGATAACGGCACCTCACGCACCACCATGATAACGGCACCTCACGCACCACCATGATAACGGCACCTCACGCATCACCATGATAACGGCACCTCACGCACCACCATGATAACGGCACCTCACGCACCACCATGATAACGGCACCTCACGCACCACCATGATAACGGCACCTCACGCACCACCATGATAACGGCACCTCACGCACCACCATGATAACGGCACCTCACGCACCACCATGATAACGGCACCTCACGCACCACCATGATAACGGCACCTCACGCACCACCATGATAACGGCACCTCACGCACCACCATGATAACGGCACCTCACGCACCACCATGATAACGGCACCTCACGCACCACCATGATAACGGCACCTCACGCACCACCATGATAACGGCACCTCACGCACCACCATGATAACGGCACCTCACGCACCACCATGATAACGGCACCTCACGCACCACCATGATAACGGCACCTCACGCACCACCATGATAACGGCACCTCACGCACCACCATGATAACGGCACCTCACGCACCACCATGATAACGGCACCTCACGCACCACCATGATAACGGCACCTCACGCACCACCATGATAACGGCACCTCACGCACCACCATGATAACGGCACCTCACGCACCACCATGATAACGGCACCTCACGCACCACCATGATAACGGCACCTCACGCACCACCATGATAACGGCACCTCACGCACCACCATGATAACGGCACCTCACGCACCACCATGATAACGGCACCTCACGCACCACCATGATAACGGCACCTCACGCACCACCATGATAACGGCACCTCACGCACCACCATGATAACGGCACCTCACGCACCACCATGATAACGGCACCTCACGCACCACCATGATAACGGCACCTCACGCACCACCATGATAACGGCACCTCACGCACCACCATGATAACGGCACCTCACGCACCACCATGATAACGGCACCTCACGCACCACCATGATAACGGCACCTCACGCACCACCATGATAACGGCACCTCACGCATGATAACGGCACCTCACGCACCACCATGATAACGGCACCTCACGCACCACCATGATAACGGCACCTCACGCACCACCATGATAACGGCACCTCACGCACCACCATGATAACGGCACCTCACGCACCACCATGATAACGGCACCTCACGCACCACCATGATAACGGCACCTCACGCACCACCATGATAACGGCACCTCACGCACCACCATGATAACGGCACCTCACGCACCACCATGATAACGGCACCTCACGCACCACCATGATAACGGCACCTCACGCACCACCATGATAACGGCACCTCACGCACCACCATGATAACGGCACCTCACGCACCACCATGATAACGGCACCTCACGCACCACCATGATAACGGCACCTCACGCACCACCATGATAACGGCACCTCACGCACCACCATGATAACGGCACCTCACGCACCACCATGATAACGGCACCTCACGCACCACCATGATAACGGCACCTCACGCACCACCATGATAACGGCACCTCACGCACCACCATGATAACGGCACCTCACGCACCACCATGATAACGGCACCTCACGCACCACCATGATAACGGCACCTCACGCACCACCATGATAACGGCACCTCACGCACCACCATGATAACGGCACCTCACGCACCACCATGATAACGGCACCTCACGCACCACCATGATAACGGCACCTCACGCACCACCATGATAACGGCACCTCACGCACCACCATGATAACGGCACCTCACGCACCACCATGATAACGGCACCTCACGCACCACCATGATAACGGCACCTCACGCACCACCATGATAACGGCACCTCACGCACCACCATGATAACGGCACCTCACGCACCACCATGATAACGGCACCTCACGCACCACCATGATAACGGCACCTCACGCACCACCATGATAACGGCACCTCACGCACCACCATGATAACGGCACCTCACGCACCACCATGATAACGGCACCTCACGCACCACCATGATAACGGCACCTCACGCACCACCATGATAACGGCACCTCACGCACCACCATGATAACGGCACCTCACGCACCACCATGATAACGGCACCTCACGCACCACCATGATAACGGCACCTCACGCACCACCATGATAACGGCACCTCACGCACCACCATGATAACGGCACCTCACGCACCACCATGATAACGGCACCTCACGCACCACCATGATAACGGCACCTCACGCACCACCATGATAACGGCACCTCACGCACCACCATGATAACGGCACCTCACGCACCACCATGATAACGGCACCTCACGCACCACCATGATAACGGCACCTCACGCACCACCATGATAACGGCACCTCACGCACCACCATGATAACGGCACCTCACGCACCACCATGATAACGGCACCTCACGCACCACCATGATAACGGCACCTCACGCACCACCATGATAACGGCACCTCACGCACCACCATGATAACGGCACCTCACGCACCACCATGATAACGGCACCTCACGCACCACCATGATAACGGCACCTCACGCACCACCATGATAACGGCACCTCACGCACCACCATGATAACGGCACCTCACGCACCACCATGATAACGGCACCTCACGCACCACCATGATAACGGCACCTCACGCACCACCATGATAACGGCACCTCACGCACCACCATGATAACGGCACCTCACGCACCACCATGATAACGGCACCTCACGCACCACCATGATAACGGCACCTCACGCACCACCATGATAACGGCACCTCACGCACCACCATGATAACGGCACCTCACGCACCACCATGATAACGGCACCTCACGCACCACCATGATAACGGCACCTCACGCACCACCATGATAACGGCACCTCACGCACCACCATGATAACGGCACCTCACGCACCACCATGATAACGGCACCTCACGCACCACCATGATAACGGCACCTCACGCACCACCATGATAACGGCACCTCACGCACCACCATGATAACGGCACCTCACGCACCACCATGATAACGGCACCTCACGCACCACCATGATAACGGCACCTCACGCACCACCATGATAACGGCACCTCACGCACCACCATGATAACGGCACCTCACGCACCACCATGATAACGGCACCTCACGCACCACCATGATAACGGCACCTCACGCACCACCATGATAACGGCACCTCACGCACCACCATGATAACGGCACCTCACGCACCACCATGATAACGGCACCTCACGCACCACCATGATAACGGCACCTCACGCACCACCATGATAACGGCACCTCACGCACCACCATGATAACGGCACCTCACGCACCACCATGATAACGGCACCTCACGCACCACCATGATAACGGCACCTCACGCACCACCATGATAACGGCACCTCACGCACCACCATGATAACGGCACCTCACGCACCACCATGATAACGGCACCTCACGCACCACCATGATAACGGCACCTCACGCACCACCATGATAACGGCACCTCACGCACCACCATGATAACGGCACCTCACGCACCACCATGATAACGGCACCTCACGCACCACCATGATAACGGCACCTCACGCACCACCATGATAACGGCACCTCACGCACCACCATGATAACGGCACCTCACGCACCACCATGATAACGGCACCTCACGCACCACCATGATAACGGCACCTCACGCACCACCATGATAACGGCACCTCACGCACCACCATGATAACGGCACCTCACGCACCACCATGATAACGGCACCTCACGCACCACCATGATAACGGCACCTCACGCACCACCATGATAACGGCACCTCACGCACCACCATGATAACGGCACCTCACGCACCACCATGATAACGGCACCTCACGCACCACCATGATAACGGCACCTCACGCACCACCATGATAACGGCACCTCACGCACCACCATGATAACGGCACCTCACGCACCACCATGATAACGGCACCTCACGCACCACCATGATAACGGCACCTCACGCACCACCATGATAACGGCACCTCACGCACCACCATGATAACGGCACCTCACGCACCACCATGATAACGGCACCTCACGCACCACCATGATAACGGCACCTCACGCACCACCATGATAACGGCACCTCACGCACCACCATGATAACGGCACCTCACGCACCACCATGATAACGGCACCTCACGCACCACCATGATAACGGCACCTCACGCACCACCATGATAACGGCACCTCACGCACCACCATGATAACGGCACCTCACGCACCACCATGATAACGGCACCTCACGCACCACCATGATAACGGCACCTCACGCACCACCATGATAACGGCACCTCACGCACCACCATGATAACGGCACCTCACGCACCACCATGATAACGGCACCTCACGCACCACCATGATAACGGCACCTCACGCACCACCATGATAACGGCACCTCACGCACCACCATGATAACGGCACCTCACGCACCACCATGATAACGGCACCTCACGCACCACCATGATAACGGCACCTCACGCACCACCATGATAACGGCACCTCACGCACCACCATGATAACGGCACCTCACGCACCACCATGATAACGGCACCTCACGCACCACCATGATAACGGCACCTCACGCACCACCATGATAACGGCACCTCACGCACCACCATGATAACGGCACCTCACGCACCACCATGATAACGGCACCTCACGCACCACCATGATAACGGCACCTCACGCACCACCATGATAACGGCACCTCACGCACCACCATGATAACGGCACCTCACGCACCACCATGATAACGGCACCTCACGCACCACCATGATAACGGCACCTCACGCACCACCATGATAACGGCACCTCACGCACCACCATGATAACGGCACCTCACGCACCACCATGATAACGGCACCTCACGCACCACCATGATAACGGCACCTCACGCACCACCATGATAACGGCACCTCACGCACCACCATGATAACGGCACCTCACGCACCACCATGATAACGGCACCTCACGCACCACCATGATAACGGCACCTCACGCACCACCATGATAACGGCACCTCACGCACCACCATGATAACGGCACCTCACGCACCACCATGATAACGGCACCTCACGCACCACCATGATAACGGCACCTCACGCACCACCATGATAACGGCACCTCACGCACCACCATGATAACGGCACCTCACGCACCACCATGATAACGGCACCTCACGCACCACCATGATAACGGCACCTCACGCACCACCATGATAACGGCACCTCACGCACCACCATGATAACGGCACCTCACGCACCACCATGATAACGGCACCTCACGCACCACCATGATAACGGCACCTCACGCACCACCATGATAACGGCACCTCACGCACCACCATGATAACGGCACCTCACGCACCACCATGATAACGGCACCTCACGCACCACCATGATAACGGCACCTCACGCACCACCATGATAACGGCACCTCACGCACCACCATGATAACGGCACCTCACGCACCACCATGATAACGGCACCTCACGCACCACCATGATAACGGCACCTCACGCACCACCATGATAACGGCACCTCACGCACCACCATGATAACGGCACCTCACGCACCACCATGATAACGGCACCTCACGCACCACCATGATAACGGCACCTCACGCACCACCATGATAACGGCACCTCACGCACCACCATGATAACGGCACCTCACGCACCACCATGATAACGGCACCTCACGCACCACCATGATAACGGCACCTCACGCACCACCATGATAACGGCACCTCACGCACCACCATGATAACGGCACCTCACGCACCACCATGATAACGGCACCTCACGCACCACCATGATAACGGCACCTCACGCACCACCATGATAACGGCACCTCACGCACCACCATGATAACGGCACCTCACGCACCACCATGATAACGGCACCTCACGCACCACCATGATAACGGCACCTCACGCACCACCATGATAACGGCACCTCACGCACCACCATGATAACGGCACCTCACGCACCACCATGATAACGGCACCTCACGCACCACCATGATAACGGCACCTCACGCACCACCATGATAACGGCACCTCACGCACCACCATGATAACGGCACCTCACGCACCACCATGATAACGGCACCTCACGCACCACCATGATAACGGCACCTCACGCACCACCATGATAACGGCACCTCACGCACCACCATGATAACGGCACCTCACGCACCACCATGATAACGGCACCTCACGCACCACCATGATAACGGCACCTCACGCACCACCATGATAACGGCACCTCACGCACCACCATGATAACGGCACCTCACGCACCACCATGATAACGGCACCTCACGCACCACCATGATAACGGCACCTCACGCACCACCATGATAACGGCACCTCACGCACCACCATGATAACGGCACCTCACGCACCACCATGATAACGGCACCTCACGCACCACCATGATAACGGCACCTCACGCACCACCATGATAACGGCACCTCACGCACCACCATGATAACGGCACCTCACGCACCACCATGATAACGGCACCTCACGCACCACCATGATAACGGCACCTCACGCACCACCATGATAACGGCACCTCACGCACCACCATGATAACGGCACCTCACGCACCACCATGATAACGGCACCTCACGCACCACCATGATAACGGCACCTCACGCACCACCATGATAACGGCACCTCACGCACCACCATGATAACGGCACCTCACGCACCACCATGATAACGGCACCTCACGCACCACCATGATAACGGCACCTCACGCACCACCATGATAACGGCACCTCACGCACCACCATGATAACGGCACCTCACGCACCACCATGATAACGGCACCTCACGCACCACCATGATAACGGC
Organism: Mesostigma viride; assembly: GCA_009746045.1. Lineage (NCBI taxonomy): Eukaryota > Viridiplantae > Streptophyta > Mesostigmatophyceae > Mesostigmatales > Mesostigmataceae > Mesostigma > Mesostigma viride. The sequence goes on from RPFO01000138.1 coordinate 875,187, forward strand.
ACCTCACGCACCACCATGATAACGGCACCTCACGCACCACCATGATAACGGCACCTCACGCACCACCATGATAACGGCACCTCACGCACCACCATGATAACGGCACCTCACGCACCACCATGATAACGGCACCTCACGCACCACCATGATAACGGCACCTCACGCACCACCATGATAACGGCACCTCACGCACCACCATGATAACGGCACCTCACGCACCACCATGATAACGGCACCTCACGCACCACCATGATAACGGCACCTCACGCACCACCATGATAACGGCACCTCACGCACCACCATGATAACGGCACCTCACGCACCACCATGATAACGGCACCTCACGCACCACCATGATAACGGCACCTCACGCACCACCATGATAACGGCACCTCACGCACCACCATGATAACGGCACCTCACGCACCACCATGATAACGGCACCTCACGCACCACCATGATAACGGCACCTCACGCACCACCATGATAACGGCACCTCACGCACCACCATGATAACGGCACCTCACGCACCACCATGATAACGGCACCTCACGCACCACCATGATAACGGCACCTCACGCACCACCATGATAACGGCACCTCACGCACCACCATGATAACGGCACCTCACGCACCACCATGATAACGGCACCTCACGCACCACCATGATAACGGCACCTCACGCACCACCATGATAACGGCACCTCACGCACCACCATGATAACGGCACCTCACGCACCACCATGATAACGGCACCTCACGCACCACCATGATAACGGCACCTCACGCACCACCATGATAACGGCACCTCACGCACCACCATGATAACGGCACCTCACGCACCACCATGATAACGGCACCTCACGCACCACCATGATAACGGCACCTCACGCACCACCATGATAACGGCACCTCACGCACCACCATGATAACGGCACCTCACGCACCACCATGATAACGGCACCTCACGCACCACCATGATAACGGCACCTCACGCACCACCATGATAACGGCACCTCACGCACCACCATGATAACGGCACCTCACGCACCACCATGATAACGGCACCTCACGCACCACCATGATAACGGCACCTCACGCACCACCATGATAACGGCACCTCACGCACCACCATGATAACGGCACCTCACGCACCACCATGATAACGGCACCTCACGCACCACCATGATAACGGCACCTCACGCACCACCATGATAACGGCACCTCACGCACCACCATGATAACGGCACCTCACGCACCACCATGATAACGGCACCTCACGCACCACCATGATAACGGCACCTCACGCACCACCATGATAACGGCACCTCACGCACCACCATGATAACGGCACCTCACGCACCACCATGATAACGGCACCTCACGCACCACCATGATAACGGCACCTCACGCACCACCATGATAACGGCACCTCACGCACCACCATGATAACGGCACCTCACGCACCACCATGATAACGGCACCTCACGCACCACCATGATAACGGCACCTCACGCACCACCATGATAACGGCACCTCACGCACCACCATGATAACGGCACCTCACGCACCACCATGATAACGGCACCTCACGCACCACCATGATAACGGCACCTCACGCACCACCATGATAACGGCACCTCACGCACCACCATGATAACGGCACCTCACGCACCACCATGATAACGGCACCTCACGCACCACCATGATAACGGCACCTCACGCACCACCATGATAACGGCACCTCACGCACCACCATGATAACGGCACCTCACGCACCACCATGATAACGGCACCTCACGCACCACCATGATAACGGCACCTCACGCACCACCATGATAACGGCACCTCACGCACCACCATGATAACGGCACCTCACGCACCACCATGATAACGGCACCTCACGCACCACCATGATAACGGCACCTCACGCACCACCATGATAACGGCACCTCACGCACCACCATGATAACGGCACCTCACGCACCACCATGATAACGGCACCTCACGCACCACCATGATAACGGCACCTCACGCACCACCATGATAACGGCACCTCACGCACCACCATGATAACGGCACCTCACGCACCACCATGATAACGGCACCTCACGCACCACCATGATAACGGCACCTCACGCACCACCATGATAACGGCACCTCACGCACCACCATGATAACGGCACCTCACGCACCACCATGATAACGGCACCTCACGCACCACCATGATAACGGCACCTCACGCACCACCATGATAACGGCACCTCACGCACCACCATGATAACGGCACCTCACGCACCACCATGATAACGGCACCTCACGCACCACCATGATAACGGCACCTCACGCACCACCATGATAACGGCACCTCACGCACCACCATGATAACGGCACCTCACGCACCACCATGATAACGGCACCTCACGCACCACCATGATAACGGCACCTCACGCACCACCATGATAACGGCACCTCACGCACCACCATGATAACGGCACCTCACGCACCACCATGATAACGGCACCTCACGCACCACCATGATAACGGCACCTCACGCACCACCATGATAACGGCACCTCACGCACCACCATGATAACGGCACCTCACGCACCACCATGATAACGGCACCTCACGCACCACCATGATAACGGCACCTCACGCACCACCATGATAACGGCACCTCACGCACCACCATGATAACGGCACCTCACGCACCACCATGATAACGGCACCTCACGCACCACCATGATAACGGCACCTCACGCACCACCATGATAACGGCACCTCACGCACCACCATGATAACGGCACCTCACGCACCACCATGATAACGGCACCTCACGCACCACCATGATAACGGCACCTCACGCACCACCATGATAACGGCACCTCACGCACCACCATGATAACGGCACCTCACGCACCACCATGATAACGGCACCTCACGCACCACCATGATAACGGCACCTCACGCACCACCATGATAACGGCACCTCACGCACCACCATGATAACGGCACCTCACGCACCACCATGATAACGGCACCTCACGCACCACCATGATAACGGCACCTCACGCACCACCATGATAACGGCACCTCACGCACCACCATGATAACGGCACCTCACGCACCACCATGATAACGGCACCTCACGCACCACCATGATAACGGCACCTCACGCACCACCATGATAACGGCACCTCACGCACCACCATGATAACGGCACCTCACGCACCACCATGATAACGGCACCTCACGCACCACCATGATAACGGCACCTCACGCACCACCATGATAACGGCACCTCACGCACCACCATGATAACGGCACCTCACGCACCACCATGATAACGGCACCTCACGCACCACCATGATAACGGCACCTCACGCATGATAACGGCACCTCACGCACCACCATGATAACGGCACCTCACGCACCACCATGATAACGGCACCTCACGCACCACCATGATAACGGCACCTCACGCACCACCATGATAACGGCACCTCACGCACCACCATGATAACGGCACCTCACGCACCACCATGATAACGGCACCTCACGCACCACCATGATAACGGCACCTCACGCACCACCATGATAACGGCACCTCACGCATGATAACGGCACCTCACGCACCACCATGATAACGGCACCTCACGCACCACCATGATAACGGCACCTCACGCACCACCATGATAACGGCACCTCACGCACCACCATGATAACGGCACCTCACGCACCACCATGATAACGGCACCTCACGCACCACCATGATAACGGCACCTCACGCACCACCATGATAACGGCACCTCACGCACCACCATGATAACGGCACCTCACGCACCACCATGATAACGGCACCTCACGCACCACCATGATAACGGCACCTCACGCACCACCATGATAACGGCACCTCACGCACCACCATGATAACGGCACCTCACGCACCACCATGATAACGGCACCTCACGCACCACCATGATAACGGCACCTCACGCACCACCATGATAACGGCACCTCACGCACCACCATGATAACGGCACCTCACGCACCACCATGATAACGGCACCTCACGCACCACCATGATAACGGCACCTCACGCACCACCATGATAACGGCACCTCACGCACCACCATGATAACGGCACCTCACGCACCACCATGATAACGGCACCTCACGCACCACCATGATAACGGCACCTCACGCACCACCATGATAACGGCACCTCACGCACCACCATGATAACGGCACCTCACGCACCACCATGATAACGGCACCTCACGCACCACCATGATAACGGCACCTCACGCACCACCATGATAACGGCACCTCACGCACCACCATGATAACGGCACCTCACGCACCACCATGATAACGGCACCTCACGCACCACCATGATAACGGCACCTCACGCACCACCATGATAACGGCACCTCACGCACCACCATGATAACGGCACCTCACGCACCACCATGATAACGGCACCTCACGCATGATAACGGCACCTCACGCACCACCATGATAACGGCACCTCACGCACCACCATGATAACGGCACCTCACGCACCACCATGATAACGGCACCTCACGCACCACCATGATAACGGCACCTCACGCACCACCATGATAACGGCACCTCACGCACCACCATGATAACGGCACCTCACGCACCACCATGATAACGGCACCTCACGCACCACCATGATAACGGCACCTCACGCACCACCATGATAACGGCACCTCACGCACCACCATGATAACGGCACCTCACGCACCACCATGATAACGGCACCTCACGCACCACCATGATAACGGCACCTCACGCACCACCATGATAACGGCACCTCACGCACCACCATGATAACGGCACCTCACGCACCACCATGATAACGGCACCTCACGCACCACCATGATAACGGCACCTCACGCACCACCATGATAACGGCACCTCACGCACCACCATGATAACGGCACCTCACGCACCACCATGATAACGGCACCTCACGCACCACCATGATAACGGCACCTCACGCACCACCATGATAACGGCACCTCACGCACCACCATGATAACGGCACCTCACGCACCACCATGATAACGGCACCTCACGCACCACCATGATAACGGCACCTCACGCACCACCATGATAACGGCACCTCACGCACCACCATGATAACGGCACCTCACGCACCACCATGATAACGGCACCTCACGCACCACCATGATAACGGCACCTCACGCACCACCATGATAACGGCACCTCACGCACCACCATGATAACGGCACCTCACGCACCACCATGATAACGGCACCTCACGCACCACCATGATAACGGCACCTCACGCACCACCATGATAACGGCACCTCACGCACCACCATGATAACGGCACCTCACGCACCACCATGATAACGGCACCTCACGCACCACCATGATAACGGCACCTCACGCACCACCATGATAACGGCACCTCACGCACCACCATGATAACGGCACCTCACGCACCACCATGATAACGGCACCTCACGCATCACCATGATAACGGCACCTCACGCACCACCATGATAACGGCACCTCACGCACCACCATGATAACGGCACCTCACGCATGATAACGGCACCTCACGCACCACCATGATAACGGCACCTCACGCACCACCATGATAACGGCACCTCACGCACCACCATGATAACGGCACCTCACGCACCACCATGATAACGGCACCTCACGCACCACCATGATAACGGCACCTCACGCACCACCATGATAACGGCACCTCACGCACCACCATGATAACGGCACCTCACGCATCACCATGATAACGGCACCTCACGCACCACCATGATAACGGCACCTCACGCACCACCATGATAACGGCACCTCACGCACCACCATGATAACGGCACCTCACGCACCACCATGATAACGGCACCTCACGCACCACCATGATAACGGCACCTCACGCACCACCATGATAACGGCACCTCACGCATCACCATGATAACGGCACCTCACGCATCACCATGATAACGGCACCTCACGCACCACCATGATAACGGCACCTCACGCACCACCATGATAACGGCACCTCACGCATCACCATGATAACGGCATCTCACGCATCACCATGATAACGGCATCTCACGCACCACCATGATAACGGCATCTCACGCACCACCATGATAACGGCACCTCACGCATGATAACGTCATCTCACGCACATGCCGCGTGCTTGCGCTTATCGGCACAAGCCGTGCGCATGCGCTTGTCACGCACAAGCCTTGTCTAAGGCCTGCTTCTTTTCCTATTCTAGCGGCACTGTTTGGCAGTTACGTGATTTCAGTCCGTGGCCCTGGGTGGGCATCGCGACCCTTTTGGTATTGCGAGCTTTGCACCTCAATTGAAAAGAGCAGGAGCATCCCCTAAAGCATGTGGCCTTGGCTGTGTGCACGGGGCCCCCGTTACACGGTAGCATGGTGGGGTCGCCAGCCGACCAAGGGGACACGTGATGCGCAAGGGTTGCCTTGCCCATTATTGCTTAAGGGGTGAGATAAGACGTTGCATAGAGAGGTGTGTGTGGGGTGTGCGGGTCGGGGTTAGGGAGCAGGGGCAGAACCATCGTGCGCCGGCCACGTTGCAGGTGCACACACAGTCATGCCTCTCCAATGACATGGGGTGCTCATGTGCAGACATCTCCTATGGAATGTGCGCGCGTGTTGCCTGCTCGAACATGTCCTATCCGCCACCGTATCTTCATAGCCCCACGTGTCGTCCCAGGAGATATGCTCGTTAGGCCTGCAGGCGCTGACGGACTGCGCCAAGGCCGCGCGCCAGACGTCCACCGTGCTGCGCCTGGAGGTGCGTCGCCGCCACCATGTGTGCGCCCGCTTGTGTGTGGCCGCTTCTGTGTGTTCGCGTGTGTGTGTTCGCGTGTGTGTGTTCGCGTGTGTGTGGTCGCATGAGAGGGCAAGCATGGGCCAGACGAATGAACGCACGCGCTTGGTAACAGTATTCTAAGTGGCAAGGTAAGTACCTAGTAGATAGTGGTGGCATCCACACTAGCTTATGTAGCCATGATCCAGCAAGCGGAGAGTGTAGCATGCGGGCACGCGTGCCCGTTACTATCACCAAGAAGGGAGTGGGGATGTGCGCTCACCTGCTGGGTTCACACACGCGGAGTTCTGGGCATATGGCTGTGGGGATAATAAGCGCAATGCTGTGCTGCCATCTGCCACATTGCATATGGCTGTGGGGATAATAAGTGCAATGCTGTGCTGCCATCTGCCACATTGCATATGGCTGTGGGGATAATGAGCGCAATGCTGTGCTGCCATCTGCCACATTGCATATGGCTGTGGGGATACTAAGTGCAATGCTGTGCTGCCATCTGCCACATTGCATATGGCTGTGGGGATAATAAGTGCAATGCTGTGCTGCCATCTGCCACATTGCATATGGCTGTGGGGATAATAAGTGCAATGCTATGCTGCCATCTGCCACATTTTGAGAGCTCACGCTCGTTCTATCTATGACCTGCGGAAGTCTCAAAGGGGGAGGGGAGGCCGCAGTAGACAGGTCTGACTAGGTAGCCAGTACTAGGGGGGGGGGGTACGGTGTTGTGGGGGGGGGGTACCGGGGACGGTACTGTGGACCGGGTCCAATTTGTGTTGTGGACCGGGGGCAGTCCTGTGGACCGGGGACGGCGCGGCGCCACTGGCCTGTTGGTCAGTGGGCTGGCGTCCGTCACCCCACCTACGACTAGGTAGACGGTGGATACTTAGGGTTGTGGCGGGGCAACAACCACTCCTCTTTGCAGCTGTGTCGACGGCCCACTGACGGCGTGTGTGCACTGCTATGGCGGTGCCGAATGTAAATCACAGCTACCGGCCTCCGAATTATTATTCGGGGGCCTGTTTTATTTAAGGTTATGACGGCTGCGCGACGGGGGTCGGCAGCACCCCAATAACTTGCCGTTCGAAGTGCAGGCGGTAGCTGCCAGTGCCAGATTGTTTTATTTTTGCTGCGTTGTACTCGCCACCCCGGGCTCGCGGGAGGGGTCTGGATAGACGCGGGAGTGACTCTTGATCGGACAACTAAAGCGGGGCAGTCGTGGTGCTAGGGTGGCAACAGCTACAGGCGGAGGGGGAATACGCCGCAGGCAAGTTCGTTGTGTATCGTATGTGCTGGGCCTGGCTAATGAATATCGTCAAGAATAGTGCATGAGCGCGCTATACGAGCATGGGAAGAAGGGGGAATCGAGCCCCCAGGCCAGCATAGGAGCGGGGTGGCTGCAGCCCCAGCGCCAGGGGGGGCAGCACCCTAAACAGCCTAACATTTCCTCGTGCCAAGTGAGGCGACAGCGGCCGGCGGCCAGCGCGGAATGGCGGGGTCGTTGCCGCGTAATTTAAGCGGGGACGAGTTGTTGGGACTGACGGTGCACAGCGGGGAAGGGGAAGGATGTTAGGGCGGGGCGATAGCGGATCCCAGACGCAGCTGCGTCATTGGGGTGCCGGGGGTGCTATGCCTGTGAAGAAAGGTGTACAAAGAATTGCCGAGCCTGCAGGGGTGGCTGCCGAGGGCAGTGCCCACATGGGTGAGAACCCCCCCGCAGTGGGGGGTCCCTACGGGGATACTTTTGGCTTCCCCCTTGTATTGCCGCCTGGTTAATGAAGCACTGGTAGCGGCAGGGGACAAGGGGGGCGACGAGAAGTCTGGGCCATACGACAGCTTGCGGCCAAGTGGCCAGGTAGTGGGTGCGGGATGTTACAAAGCCCAGGTCCTCTTGACTGGCCCAGGTCCTTATGACTGGTATGATGTTTCGGCCCTTGTTGTGTGGCCTAGTTAGCTTAGAAACTGCAGATTCTTAGGTTAGCTAATGGCTTGGACGTGTGCCTAACACGTATTTGTAATAAACATGTTTCTCTGGCAGCCCCTCACTCCAATGGAACTAAAGCAGCAATTGGATTTTGTGAGCTCACGCTCGTTCTATCTATGACCTGCGGAAGTCTCAAAGGGGGAGGGGAGGCCGCAGTAGACAGGTCTGACTAGGTAGCCAGTACTAGGGGGGGGGGTACGGTGTTGTGGGGGGGGGGTACCGGGGACGGTACTGTGGACCGGGTCCAATTTGTGTTGTGGACCGGGGGCAGTCCTGTGGACCGGGGACGGCGCGGCGCCACTGGCCTGTTGGTCAGTGGGCTGGCGTCCGTCACCCCACCTACGACTAGGTAGACGGTGGATACTTAGGGTTGTGGCGGGGCAACAACCACTCCTCTTTGCAGCTCCCACCCACCCACCCTTGCTGCCAGACGGATGTTACAAAGCCCAGGTCCTCTTGACTGGCCCAGGTCCTTATGACTGGTATGATGTTTCGGCCCTTGTTGTGTGGCCTAGTTAGCTTAGAAACTGCAGATTCTTAGGTTAGCTAATGGCTTGGACGTGTGCCTAACACGTATTTGTAATAAACATGATTCTCTGGCAGCCCCTCACTCCAATGGAACTAAAGCAGCAATTGGATTGCATATGGCTGTGGGGATAATAAGCGCAATGCTGTGCTGCCATCTGCCACATTGCATATGGCTGTGGGGATACTAAGTGCAATGCTGTGCTGCCATCTGCCACATTGCATATGGCTGTGGGGATAATAAGCGCAATGCTGTGCTGCCATCTGCCACATTGCATATGGCTGTGGGGATAATAAGTGCAATGCTGTGCTGCCATCTGCCACATTGCATATGGCTGTGGGGATACTAAGTGCAATGCTGTGCTGCCATCTGCCACATTGCATATGGCTGTGGGGATAATGAGCGCAATGCTGTGCTGCCATCTGCCACATTGCATATGGCTGTGGGGATACTAAGCGCAATGCTGTGCTGCCATCTGCCACATTGCATATGGCTGTGGGGATAATAAGCGCAATGCTGTGCTGCCATCTGCCACATTGCATATGGCTGTGGGGATAATGAGCGCAATGCTGTGCTGCCATCTGCCACATTGCATATGGCTGTGGGGATACTAAGTGCAATGCTGTGCTGCCATCTGCCACATTGCATATGGCTGTGGGGATACTAAGTGCAATGCTGTGCTGCCATCTGCCACATTGCATATGGCTGTGGGGATACTAAGTGCAATGCTGTGCTGCCATCTGCCACATTGCATATGGCTGTGGGGATAATAAGTGCAATGCTGTGCTGCCATCTGCCACATTGCATATGGCTGTGGGGATAATAAGTGCAATGCTGTGCTGCCATCTGCCACATTGCATATGGCTGTGGGGATAATAAGTGCAATGCTGTGCTGCCATCTGCCACATTGCATATGGCTGTGGGGATAATAAGTGCAATGCTGTGCTGCCATCTGCCACATTGCATATGGCTGTGGGGATAATAAGTGCAATGCTGTGCTGCCATCTGCCACATTGCATATGGCTGTGGGGATAATAAGTGCAATGCTGTGCTGCCATCTGCCACATTGCATATGGCTGTGGGGATAATGAGCGCAATGCTGTGCTGCCATCTGCCACATTGCATATGGCTGTGGGGATAATAAGTGCAATGCTGTGCTGCCATCTGCCACATTGCTCGATGACGGCTGCAAGGCCCCCTGTTGGAATGCCATGCCTGTAGCGAACACCCTTCTGCTGCCTTGGCTGGTTGACTCCTGGCCGGTTACTGTCCTGCATGATACCGCGTGCTGCCACCTGCACATTTTACTGGCCGCCACCCGCACATATTAATGGCTGACACCCGCACATTTTAATGGGTGCCACCCGCACATTTTACTGGCTACCACCCGCACATTTTAATGGCCGCCCCCCCCACATTTTAATGGCTGCCACCCGCACAAAATGTAATGGGTGCCACCCACACATTTTAATGGCTGCGACCCACACATTTTAATGGCTGCCACCCACACATTTTAATGGCTGCCACCCGCACGTTTTAATGGGTGCCACCTGCACATTTTATTGGCTGCCACCCGCACATTTTGTTGGCTGCCACACGCATATTTGGTTGCCACCGGGCATCTGCACATTTTTTTGGCTGCCAACCGCACATTTGGCTGCCAGCCGCACATTTTATTGGCTGCCGCCCGCATATGTGGCTGCCGCTCGCACATTTTCTTGGCTGCCAGATCACTCCTTGTTTTGACATGCAACGGGACGCCCCTTGTTTATTGCAGGGTGGCGTCAAGACGTGCATAGCGGTGCTGCGAGAACACAGCCAGCGGCCGCCACTTGTCGCTCAGGGACTGCGGGTGAGTCGTTGGCGCATGCAACCCCCAACACGAATGGCCACCCTGCCATTCCACCCGTCGGCTCTCTGCCCCACACTTTGCGCGTGTGGCATCCCCATGGCGGGGCGCTGCTGTGAGGCCGGCACAGGGAAGCCTGACATTGCACCATCATGCACGCCTGACATTGCACCATCACGCACGCCTGCCTGCCTCCCTGCCTGCCTAGCAATGCTACCCTTCTGTTTCCAGTGCACGAGCCAACCATATGGCTGTCCCGGCCGTCGGGGTTTGTGCGGGCATGCAGTGTTGCTCTCCTCACACCCCCTACCTGCGGCACCCTCTGCTTCGCTCGCGTTCCTGCCGGCGCGCCCACCTCCGTGCTTGCTGCGCGCGATGCTTCCAACGGACATGCAGTCGGCGCTGTGGTTTTGCTCCACGCAGTGCTGGGTGGGGGGTGGGTGGGGGGTAGAGGGTGCAGGATGCGGGCGCATCGGTGGCGTGTGGTTGGCGCATGGCATGGGACGCATGTGCGGAGGGGGAAGCCAGGGTTGCATGAGGAGAAACGGAGCACGGGCCCGGCCGCCAGCTGGGCTTGCCTTGACGGCATGATGGGTAAAGCAAGGCCGGTTCTGTGCGGCCCTTGTCCGACCTGCGTGCCTCCATGTCAAGAAAGGGAACAGGATGTTGGTGTTGTCTGCTGCCAGAAGCTAGTGGCAGGTGCTGTCAATTTTCTGCGTACCTGCCTGCCATTGTGCGTGTGTGGGCGTGGTGAGTGCTGGCTGCCTCAAGCTGCCTCGCTTACCCATCTTGCCCATCCCATGCCTGCTGCTGTGTACTCTCTGCTGCCGTGCGTGTCCGCATCCCTTTATGCTGGCAGCTGCTCTCGATGGTCTCCTACTCCGCGCTCACCTGCGTCGCCATCGCCAAGGAGAAGGGGTTCCCCGACCTGCTCTTTGCCATCATGCGGGCGCACCTCGCCTGCGCTGAAGTTGTGGCGATGGCAGCAGAGCTCGTGGCGGTGGTCACCAGGTGCGGCCCAGGGTCACCAGGGTCCCATCGCAGCTAGCGTCCTCTTGGTTCCACCGCGGGAATGGGACAGGGTGCTGCTCTGGCGTGCACTTGACGTGCTTCATTGCTTCATCCCTCCTGGCAAGGGATTGTGAGGATGCCTCACACCGCTGTTTATGCCTACTGGGCGTGCCTACTGCCCTGAAGTCTCCCGCCGCCTGGTGCCAGGCAATGCTTCACCCTGTCTTCATTCCCGCTGTGGTGCGGCAGGCATGCGCTGTCGTGCCCACCTGGACTAGGCAGTCGCCATGCAGGTTTTCCTAACTGACGCCCACGTGGACCCCTCCCTCCCGACTTGCATGCATGCCCTGGGCGCGTCTTTGCCCCCCGTGCACCCCGCAGGCAGGAGAAAGCGCTGCGCCTGTTTTCGGCCGACCTGCTGGTGGCGACTGCCAAGGCCGTCACGGTACAAAACATTGTGTTCATGATTATACAGCAGGATGCGGGGCGGATGCCTGCGCAACAGTCTTAAGGCTTCCGTCATTCGCTTCCCCAATTGTCACGCCGTGCACTTTTTGCGGTATGGGCAACACCAGATCTGTGCTGAATGGCAAGTAAGTGTTTGTGATTTTATGATAGTTGCCACGAGGCTACCTGGACCACCCTATGCCTCTGGATGGCTACACTTCGTGGCTTAGTTTTCCAATCAACAACAAGTTTTGTTGCCGTGTGGCTTGCCCCTACTATCCTGCTCCTTGAAGCATCGTCATGCCACATCCCCCGTCCCTTTGGCCTCATGCAGGGCTCTACCGTGCGCGACTGGGCCGCCGTTGGCAACCTCTTGCGCGTGATGAAGAATTTCGCCAAGTACGTGCACTGGCCACCGGCACGCCCCTTGCTTTGCTCCGCTCCCCCTGAAATTGCCCACGTTCCACCCCACGGCTGTTGCCGACCAGTGGCGTCACGAAGGGATTCGAGCTCGTGCCAACCGATGGGGATCACACACACACGGACCCGTGGGCACCGAGGGCAACGCGACCCGTTTATGCGGCCGATCCGTGCTGGTGACGTAGTGGCTGCCACGGCATGCTTTCAATTGGTAGAGCACCTTTCCGCTAGCTCGATGTCGCTCCGGCTTCGGGAACTTTACGTCGCCAAGATGTCGGGAACGGTTTAGCATGCCTCATGCGTGTGTGGCTAGTGGAGACGATTTGCACTCACCATGCGCCGTCGCATGTGGGTAGCAAAGAACAGGAGTGGATTGTTTTCACACCCACTTGCATGCTCTCGGTGGCATGCATGTGGATTTGCAGCGTAGGGTTGCTTTTGTGTGCGTGTGTGCGTGTGTGCGTGTGTGCGTGCGTGTGTGCGTGCGTGCGTGCGTGCGTGCGTGCGTGCGTGCGTGCGTGCGTGCGTGCGTGCGTGCGTGCGTGCGTGCGTGCGTGCGTGCGTGCGTGCGTGCGTGCGTGCGTGCGTGCGTGCGTGCGTGCGTGCGTGCGTGCGTGCGTGCGTGCGTGCGTGCGTGCGTGCGTGCGTGAGTGAGTGAGTGAGTGCAGGTGTGCATGTGTTCGTGTGAATGGTGCTAATGGCGATGTTGCTTTCACCCGACTGCTGCGCTGCTCATGGACCTGGGCGCATGGCGGCATGCTACCTGGTCCGCTATGCTGGCAGGTTGGACGATGCCAGGAAAGAACTGTCCAAGGCGCCCGGCTGCCTCAACGTGAGTGTGCCCCCCTGGCTGCTTGTGCCAGATGGGGGGGCACTGGGTCATCGTTTTACACACTCATTGCTCCTGTTATGGTGCAGACTCAAGCAGAGGACCAAACAAGCCCAACGTTTGGCGTGGGAGCTAACAAAGTGGATTGTAAAAAGGCAGATTGTGGGGGACCGTTTCCTGCCCATGGAGCACAGATCACACCCTCAGGGTGCATGGCTCGCTCAATGGTGGAGCTGCCATCACATAGTGGGTTTGAAAGTGAATGCAGTCAGTTGTGGCAGGCTGGTGAATACAGTGACCATATACAAATACAGTGCCGCGGACGTGTACAGGCAGGCCCTCATCCCATGCCCTCGTGTCGCAGCACACCGTGTGCGCGGCATGCCTTGACGGTACGCCAACATGGTTTGGTTCGCCCGTTGGTGCACGATGGGGATCGCACGGTTTGAGGGACGGTTTGTGCGCGACAACGGTCATGAGGGGGAATGGGGAAGCATGCGTCGCGGGCTTGCGTAGGCGCAGGCTAGGCGAGGCGTTGGTAAATATAATATGGTGCTGGTAAGTGCATATATATCGGCATCCGTGGCATCACCGGGGGGGCATGTTTCCTATCTTCGGTGGGCATCTTATTATGGTCCGGAGGCATCTTGTCATATGCCAGGGCGTGGCGCTGGGATCATGTGAGGGTCATGGCCATGCAGGACTGCTGTCATGTGAGGGTGGATGGCCATGTTGCTAAGACTGGGATAGCGGCACGCGTGGCAAACTGGCTAACACGCGTTGCCTGTTGTGCACCTTTGCCTCTTGTGGTCTCTATTGCGTTGCCACACGTGCATGTGCCTGGCACCGTGTGCGTGTATTTCCATGTGTGCATGCGTGCGCGTGCGTGCGGACGGCGGCAGTTCCTGATGGGCACCGCCCGCCTGCTGGTGCGCGCCCCTGGACAAGGGTACGCATTTGCCCCTTATCACATGTCACTCTGGGGGGACTTTGATAGCGCGCGGGGGGGGGGGGGGGGGGGGGGGAAGGGGGACAAAAGGCAACACTGGGTCACTGGCCTTGATTGCCTAGTGAAGGGGGGGGTGCGGCTGCCTGAGTGGGGCCAGGAAGGCAGGAACACAGGGAAGGGCGCCCTGCGCCCTGCACACAACTCTGGTAACAGCCAGCATCCGTACTTGCAATTGGGGGGGAAATGCTTGGATTTCACATGCTTCCCAGCGACAACGTCCCACCATCATTTCACATGCTTCCCAGAGACAACGTCCTACCATCAGGCGTGCTGCAGGGCCTAGCCCACTGCCGCTTTCTCCGCGTGTCGTGTCTTAAGTACACGTGGCAGCCGGCCGCGTTCCAAGTGCAACCGCGCTGACATGGGGACATGCGCGCCTGGCGCACCTCTGCAGGTGTATGGGGCCACTTGCGTGGATCTGGCACTGTTCTGGATGCCTGGTGACGCTTGTGGCAACAACGTTGGACGCGGGGCCGCATGTTGTATGGGTTGTTTTGAAAGGATGCTTGGCCCCTCGTTGCCTGGCGGCCTCGTGTGCTGTATCAGACCAGCTGCGGATGGGTCGCTGCGTGTAAATGGGGATGTGCCATATGCATGAGTGGGTGATGTAGCCATATGCATGAGCATTTTGTGGAGTGAACGCGAGGAGGCGCATTGCGGGTGGCTGCCCAACCTGGCGCTGCTATCCCTTCAGGTCTGTCTTCTCTTTGGGTGCCCGTGATGACACCGTCGGCGTCTCCGCCGCTGCTCGTCACCCCCCCCCCCTTGCTGGCATCTGCGCTCTACCCAACACCGCCATCTGCGCTCTACCCAACACCGCAATCTGCGCTCTACCCAACACCGCAATCTGCGCTCTACCCAACACCACCATCTGCGCTCTACCCAACACCGCCATCTGCGCTCGATCCAACACTGGCATCTGCGCTCTACCCAACACCGGCATCTGCGCTCTACCCAACACCGCAATCTGCGCTCTACCCAACACTGGCATCTGCGCTCTACCCAACACTGGCATCTGCGCTCTACCCAACACCGGCATCTGCGCTCTACCCAACACCGGCATCTGCGCTCTACCCAACACTGGCATCTGCGCTCTACCCAACACTGCCATCTGCGCTCTACGCAACACCGGCATCTGCGCTCGATCCAACACTGGCATCTGCGCTCTACCCAACACCGGCATCGGCGCTCTACCCAATGCCGGCATCTGCGCTCTACGCAACACCGGCATCTGCGCTCTACCCAACACCGGCATCTGCGCTCGATCCAACACTGGCATCTGCGCTCTACCCAACACCGGCATCTGCGCTCTACCCAACACCGGCATCTGCGCTCTACCCAACACTGGCATCTGCGCTCTACCCAACACTGGCATCTGCGCTCTACCCAACACTGGCATCTGCGCTCTACCCAACACCGCCATCTGCGCTCTACGCAACACTGGCATCTCCCATCTACCCAACACCGGCATCTGCGCTCTACCCAACACCGCAATCTGCGCTGTACCCAACACTGGCATCTGCGCTCTACCCAACACCGGCATCTGTGCTCTACCCAACACCGCAATCTGCGCTCTACCCAACACTGGCATCTGCGCTCTACCCAACACTGGCATCTGCGCTCTACCCAACACCGGCATCTGCGCTCTACCCAACACTGGCATCTGCGCTCTACCCAACACCGGCATCTGCGCTCTACCCAACACCGGCATCTGCGCTCTACCCAACACCGGCATCTGAGCTCTACCCAACACTGGCATCTGCGCTCTACCCAACACCACCATCTGCGCTCTACCCAACACCGGCATCTGCGCTCTACCCAACACCGCAATCTGCGCTCTACCCAACACCGCAATCTGCGCTCTACCCAACACCGGCATCTCCCATCTACCCAACACCGGCATCTGCGCTGTACCCAACACCGCAATCTGCGCTGTACCCAACACTGGCATCTGCGTTTTACCCAACACCGCAATCTGCGCTCTACCCAACACCGCAATCTGCGCTCTACCCAACACTGGCATCTGCGCTCTACCCAACACCGGCATCTGCGCTCTACCCAACACTGGCATCTGCGCTCTACCCAACACCGCCATCTGCGCTCTACCCAACACCGCCATCTGCGCTCTACCCAACACTGGCATCTGCGCTCTACCCAACACCGGCATCTGAGCTCTACCCAACACCGGCATCTGAGCTCTACCCAACACTGGCATCTGCGCTCTACCCAACACCGGCATCTGCGCTCGATCCAACACCGGCATCTGCGCTCTACCCAACACCGCAATCTGCGCTGTACCCAACACTGGCATCTGCGCTCTACCCAACACCGGCATCTGTGCTCTACCCAACACCGCAATCTGCGCTCTACCCAACACTGGCATCTGCGCTCTACCCAACACTGGCATCTGCGCTCTACCCAACACCGGCATCTGCGCTCTACCCAACACTGGCATCTGCGCTCTACCCAACACCGGCATCTGCGCTCTACCCAACACCGGCATCTGCGCTCTACCCAACACCGGCATCTGAGCTCTACCCAACACTGGCATCTGCGCTCTACCCAACACCACCATCTGCGCTCTACCCAACACCGGCATCTGCGCTCTACCCAACACCGCAATCTGCGCTCTACCCAACACCGCAATCTGCGCTCTACCCAACACCGGCATCTCCCATCTACCCAACACCGGCATCTGCGCTGTACCCAACACCGCAATCTGCGCTGTACCCAACACTGGCATCTGCGTTTTACCCAACACCGCAATCTGCGCTCTACCCAACACCGCAATCTGCGCTCTACCCAACACTGGCATCTGCGCTCTACCCAACACCGGCATCTGCGCTCTACCCAACACTGGCATCTGCGCTCTACCCAACACCGCCATCTGCGCTCTACCCAACACCGCCATCTGCGCTCTACCCAACACTGGCATCTGCGCTCTACCCAACACCGGCATCTGAGCTCTACCCAACACCGGCATCTGAGCTCTACCCAACACTGGCATCTGCGCTCTACCCAACACCGGCATCTGCGCTCGATCCAACACCGGCATCTGAGCTCTACCCAACACCGGCATCTGCGCTCTACCCAACACCGCAATCTGCGCTCTACCCAACACTGGCATCTGCGCTCTGCCCAACACTGGCATCTGCGCTCTACCCAACACCGGCATCTGAGCTCTACCCAACACCGCAATCTGCGCTCTACCCAACACCGCAATCTGCGCTCTACCCAACACCGGCATCTCCCATCTACCCAACACCGGCATCTGCGCTGTACCCAACACCGCAATCTGCGCTGTACCCAACACTGGCATCTGCGTTTTACCCAACACCGCAATCTGCGCTCTACCCAACACCGCAATCTGCGCTCTACCCAACACTGGCATCTGCGCTCTACCCAACACCGCCATCTGCGCTCTACCCAACACTGGCATCTGCGCTCTACCCAACACCGGCATCTGAGCTCTACCCAACACCGCCATCTGCGCTCTACGCAACACTGGCATCTGCGCTCTACCCAACACCGGCATCTGCGCTCTACCCAACACCGGCATCTGCGCTCGATCCAACACTGGCATCTGCGCTCTACCCAACACCGGCATCTGCGCTCTACCCAACACCGGCATCTGAGCTCTACCCAACACCGCCATCTGCGCTGTACCCAACACTGGCATCTGCGCTCTACCCAACACTGGCATCTGCGCTCTACCCAACACCGGCATCTGTGCTCTACCCAACACCGGCATCTGCGCTCTACCCAACACTGGCATCTGCGCTCTACCCAACACTGGCATCTGCGCTCTACCCAACACCGCAATCTGCGCTCTACCCAACACCGCAATCTGCGCTCTACCCAACACTGGCATCTGCGCTCTACCCAACACCGGCATCTGCGCTCTACCCAACACCGGCATCTGAGCTCTACCCAACACCGGCATCTGCGCTCTACCCAACACCGCAATCTGCGCTCTACCCAACACTGGCATCTGCGCTCTGCCCAACACTGGCATCTGCGCTCTACCCAACACCGGCATCTGAGCTCTACCCAACACCGCCATCTGCGCTCTACCCAACACTGGCATCTGCGCTCTACCCAACACTGGCATCTGCGCTCGATCCAACACTGGCATCCGCGCTCTGCCCAACACTGGAGCTCTGTGGATGGCTGGTCTCCTTTGGGTGCCGCAATATCTGCACTCGAAACCCTACACCCACATTGCAGGCAACTGCTTAAGCGGGCATCGCGTGTCGCCTGGCTGCTGTCACCGCACGTGCTGGTGCCACTGCCCCCGTTCGACCTCAGGTGGGCAATCGAGTAGCCACGCCAGAGCACGGACTGTAGTACCTACCGCGGTTCCACCAATAAGGGGTGTACTTGGATCTGCTCACGTATGTGCTGGTATCTGCAGTTTGAAGGTTAGGGTGCACGCTTTAGCGCCTTGGCGTCTTAGCGGGTGAATGGGGGTCGGTGAGGCGCGCCCATGTTTAGCAGTCACGGACAGAATGGTATGTGTTCATGGTAGGTGTGCATGTAGGTGTACATGGTAGGTGTGCATGGTAGGTGCGCATGGTAGGTGTGCATGGTAGGTGTTCATGGTCATGGTAGGCCAT
This sequence comes from Mesostigma viride, assembly GCA_009746045.1. Taxonomy (NCBI): domain Eukaryota; kingdom Viridiplantae; phylum Streptophyta; class Mesostigmatophyceae; order Mesostigmatales; family Mesostigmataceae; genus Mesostigma; species Mesostigma viride. The sequence goes on from RPFO01000138.1 coordinate 894,769, forward strand.
GGGCCACCCTTGCCCTGAGCCACCCTGGTTGGTGAGGGGCCAACATTCCCCTGAGCCACCCTGGTTGGTCAAGGGCCACCCTTGCCCTGAGTCACCCTGGTTGGTCAGGGGTCAACATTCCCCTGAGTCACCCTTTCCCGCTGGTGGCGTGTTTCGCGGGGCGCGTGCAACAGGTGGAAACGGCCCAGCAGCCGCGCGGGGGAGGACCCGGACATGATGGTGGCGGCAGCCAGCAGCGTCGAAGAGGACTTTCGCCAGCGGCTGTACCCTGAGGACGCGGCTGCGGCGGATTATCTGGTGAGTGTGCTGCGTGCGTGCGTCATGGGAAGGCACGCCCCGTGGGAGGGATGGAGGGAGGGAGGGAGGGAGGGAGGGAGGGAGGGAGGGAGGGAGGGAGGGAGGGAGGGAGGGAGGGAGGGAGGGAGGGAGGGAGGGAGGGAGGAGGGAGGGAGGGAGGAGGGAGGGAGGGAGGGAGGGAGGGAGGGAGGGAGGGAGGGAGGGAGGGAGGGAGGAAGGGAGGGAGGGAGGGAGCGAGGGAGGGAGGCAGGCAGGCAGGCAGGGAGGGAGCGAGGGAGGGAGGCAGGCAGGCAGGCAGGCAGGCAGGGAGGGAGGGAGGGAGGGAGGGAGGGAGGGAGGAGGGAGGGAGGGAGGGAGGGAGGGAGGGAGGAGGGAGGGAGGAGGGAGGGAGGGAGGGAGGAGGGAGGGAGGGAGGGAGGGAGGAGGGAGGAGGGAGGGAGGAGGGAGGAGGGAGGGAGGGAGGGAGGGAGGGAGGGAGGGAGGGAGGGAGGGAGGGAGGGAGGGAGGGAGGGAGGAGGGAGGGAGGGAGGGAGGAGGGAGGGAGGAGGGAGGGAGGGAGGGAGGGAGGGAGGGAGGGAGGGAGGGAGGGAGGGAGGGAGGGAGGGAGGGAGGGAGGGAGGGAGGGAGGGAGGGATGCATGCCTGCTGGTTGTCCCTTTCAAGTGTCATGGTTTGCCCAGCAGGTCCCACTCCCCCTTGGACTCTTCTAATCAACGCCAAGCACCGACCCAAGGCTCCCCTAACTTATCGCCATGGGCACCATGCATCACGCGCGGCGCCTGTCCGTGCGGTGTCGGCAGGGCCGCAACCTCAGCTCGATGGAGCTGCCGCCTGCCGTAACGCGAGCCAAGATGGTACGTGAGGCTGTTAAGGTCCAGCATGGTATGCAGGCGTGGCATGGCATGGCATGGCATGCTTGCAGGCAAGGCTACCCTTATCCAGGGGGAGGGGGGTACCTGGTTGGTGGTGTGGAGGAGGGTGTAGTAGCCATCAGTGAAAACTAGTACGGTGTATAATACGATTCCTACACGTATTATATGTAATACGTGGCTTTACCGTACGGAATGTGTGGTTTTCGTACGCTGCACCGTACGACCGCGAACATTACGCGTACCTGCCTCTGTATTCCGCGGTTCCGTCGTGCCCGAGATCTTTTTTGCACGTACAAGATATTTTTGCGCGTTTGGGGGCCTGCGAGGCTGCAGCTGTAGTCTTTTTGCCTTCTTCTAGTATCTATACGTACAATTGCAAGGTTGCCAGCCGATGTGGCTGCTCGGGATGCTGCCAAGCTGGCCCGGAAAACACGTAGAGGACATGAAGGAGACGAGGGGCAATATTACAGGCCTGTGCACGCGGGCATTGTCGGTGCTTGCAATTCAATAGAACGTCTTTAGTAGCCACGGGCGACGAAATTGACGATGCTGGTGATGGGCCGTTGGTGATGATGGGGATGAGATGGCTGTGGGATGCAGGAAACCGTTTGGACCTTTTTATGAAAGGATAAACTTTTCAAGGATGGGCACCCAACAGGGAATTGCGCAATGGCATGCGTGACATGCAAGGCGGCCTTCAAGGGCACTGCTACGCGGGCGAAGGTTCACATCATGGGTGGCAAACGTGCAACCTTCAAGGGGGTGAACAAATGCACGAATTCACCTAAGGCGTTTCGTGTCAGGCTGCTGCAGGAGGAGGCTGAGAAGGAGGCCAAGACACGGCGGCGGCAGGATGCTGCTCGAGTAGAGATGGCGACGTACCAAGGTCCGGGCCCTGCGTAGGGAAGATCTGATGAATGAGGAGCCAGAGATCGAGGAGAGTGCAGCAACAAGGAAGTCTGCCCGTGCTTGCACTAGCAACGCCGGGGGTGGGCCCAGCGCATCGCAGAGCACGGCGCTCCGATGGTACTGAGCCTGCCGCGGTTGTGTCGATCAAGCAGCAGCTTGACGAGGATCTGTGCAGGGCATTTATGACTGCAGGCGTCGCCTTCAATGTCATCGACGATCCGGCATGGATGGAGTCATGTGCACTTTTTGAAATGGGATGACAATCAGACCCAGCGACCATCCTACATTTGGTCTTGATATTAGCAGCATGCACGTTGATATTTGTGTTGTTAGAGCCATCATGCCGTGTTTAGCTTTCACTTTTTTGACATTAACAATCAATGGAACATAAGGGTAAATGAAGGTAAATGAAGGTAAATGAAGGTTTATTCAGAAAGCATGATGATGACGGTGGCTTATACCCACTTAATGCCATGCCATGTTGGAAAATTACATGTGAAAACACATGCATTTTGTCACTTTTAAAGTGGTACATGTTCAGACATTCTTAAACCTCCTAAAATACAGAAAAAAAGCCATTTAGCATTTTACCGTGCTAAAGCGTATGATACAGCGTACGAGCGTATTGTACATAGTACACCCCGGGACCGTATTTTACCGTACTACGTACTGTTTAACTCTGGTAGCCATGCCCCTAGGGGACGCGACTGTTGCTTTAGCGAGGCATGGCTAGATCATGCGCCTCGTTCCATGATCATCCCCGCTGGCCGGATGGTGCTCATGCGCTCCTCCTGGCCTGCGCTTACCTCGACGGCTGTTTGGACATGTGTGTGACTGTTTGCGTGCCCGTGTGTGGCCTCGTTCACGGCACTTGCGCAAGTGAGTTGTGACCATGTCTGTGTGGGTCCGGGTAGGAAGGACGGAGGTGGGAAGTGTGCTATTTTTTAAGGTTGCTTCAAGGGTTTGTGAGGCGATTCGCCCATAGGCACATGACTCTTCATGCCCCTGTCTTTGGCCTCTTTCTTGTGGAGACCCGTGCGGCCAGCACTGGCGATCTGCTATTTAGTGTGCATAAGCGATGCAAGTCTTTTCAGTCACAATGCGGGCGTTTGCATCCGGCCCTCCAAGTCTCGCATTAAACTCCTCTTTGGTTCGCATGGCTGCGCGTGGGCCTGCTCTCCTCTCCTGCAGGCCCACTTTGGCAGCATCCCCCCCCTGCGAGAGAACGGAGAGCCCTTCATGCCCCCCTCCGCCGCCACCGCATCGTTGCTGGGCCCCGCACGCGCCCGCTTGGCCAACAGCAGCGCTCCTGCCATCGCGCCAGGGGGTGCAGGCGGCAGGGTGGGCCAGCAGTCCAGTCGCGGTGGCGGCTGCGAGGATGAGGGCGAGCCGTTCCACTGTGGGGATGATGCGGTGGTGGGGGAGGCCATCCTGCGCGACCTCAGTCGGATCGTGTCGCCATCCGCGCTGCTGAACGAGGTGGGCGGTGTTGGGGCGCATTCTTTCTGCGAATTCTATAGTGTGGCACTTATTCTTTTTCTGCTTGTGGGAACGGCCTTCGCTGCACCTCAGCAATTGTAGCAAAACAATTCAAGAGATGCAGTAGGAAAAAATTCCACCCCTTCTTTGTAATGCTTTTGTTGCTGTATGATGTTGGCTGGCTTAACGAAGCGGTGCGTCGTGTCTCCGTTGGGTTTAGGGTGCAGATGGAGCTCATTGGTTGGGACATGGCGCTCCCTCCTACGCATGTCAGTTGGAATGCGTCGCTCCCTTACTGGCACGCCCGTGCGACATGTCTGCTGAGTTTGTAAAAGCTTGTCAGGGGTGGCATTGTGCCGGAGACGTGCGTTTGCTGGCGTTTTGGCTGGCTGCTTGGCTTTCCCTCACCACCTCCTGTCTTGTGGTGTGATGCCTTACTATGGGCACATGCCATTGGTCACTGGATCGGTGACATTGCAGGTGGTCTATGACGAGACTAGCGCACCACCGGTGATGCTGCCCAGCTGGCAGCTGCCGTCTCTTGGCGGGCTGCTCTCCCCAGGTGTTGCCAGCAAGCATTCCCCGGATGGCAGCGCGCACTCATCACCAGAGGAGCACGCGCGGGGCGGTGGAGGGCGCACCAGCGGCGGCGCAAAGATCATCAACCTGGTTTCGCCGTCAGGGGGGTTTAAGCCCCCACCGAAACCAGGCAGCCACCCGAGGCAGCATTCCGTCGTGTTCAGCCTGCCCTCGCTGGAGCATGTGCCCGGTGGCAGTGGCAAGGCCGCTCAAGGGGGCACCACCTTGCCCGCCCCCTTGCCCGCCCCCGAACCGCTGCCCACACCACCCAGCAGTCACCGCATCAAGCGCTCGCAGTCGGTCTGTGTTGCCCCTGGGGACACGGCGCCTGTGACCAACTTCCACCACGCGGCGCTCGAGTGCCCCCCCCTCCTGTGGGAATCCAGGCAAGTGTTGCGTGTGTCCTGCTCGCCCTTGCCCTGCTGCATCTCTGTTTCCTGGTCGTTGGAGGGCGCTGGCATCCTTGCGCCATGCCTTGACAGTTTGCCGTGCTGTCCATGTGATACGACCCGTTGCCCCGCGCATTCCAAGTGATCCAACACAAAAAGGCACATGGGCTATGAATTGATTGTCGCTAAGTTGAGCCCATTGCCACAGGCATAAGCTACTGCTTGGATGTGCAGACATGAGTCCTCCGTTTGTCCTGCATGGATGGTGCTGCCTTCCTGCCTCGTCTCTGCCTGCCTAGCCCTTTCTTGCCTGACCTCCTCCCCATGCTTGCGTGTGGTGGATGGGACCGGTGTGCGCATGCGTGCTGCTGTGTGGGTCCATGACAGGTTTGAGAGCGGCAACCTGCGGCGTGCCGTGCGCGTGCAGGACCGCGAGTATGACCTGGTCCTGCGGGAAGACACCAACGACCCCATGCTCCACTTCCAGTGGTTCTTCTTTGCCGTCGCCAACGCGGTGCCCGGCAAGCGCTACCGCTTCAACGTGGTCAACATGGGCAAGAAGGACTCCCTCTACAACGAGGGGCTGCGGCCACTCATGTGGAAGCAGGAGAGCGCGGGCAAGACCATGGCGGATGCCAGCGGCCAAGGGGGTAGTGTGGGCCATCTGGCAGGCATCGCGGTGCCCTTGCTGCCCCACCTGCCATTGATGGAGCCTCCTGTCTTCGCCACGCCCTCACGCAGGAGTAGCGCGGACGACGCAGTGTCGCCCAGCAAGCTGCCTCAACGGTCCTCACGCTCTGACAGTGAAGGGGAGGGCGTGCCCAGGGTGGGGAGGACGGGGTCGGCGGGTACCTTACCCACGCAGCCTGCATTGGCTCAGGCCTGTGGCGGCTGGCACCGCGTGGGCACGGATGTCTGCTACTACCCGTCCCCCTACCGTTGGTCCAGCCCCTACCGTGCCGACGTGACGTCCACCAAGAAAGGGAAGGAGGGCGCACCCATGGTCAGGTGGGTGGCGCTCAGCGGTTGCAGTGCCTGGCATTAATATGATTGGGTGGGCTGGCCCTTCCAGCGCTATTGTCTTTTACATCTCTTTTGTCTTTTATGATGGACGCTGCTCATGAGTATAGCAAGCCCTTGCGTCAGTGCCGCCCAAGCCCACGAGGGATGCCCATGGACGAATCCATCGTACGCGCAGAAAGTTCACGCAACTGTTCCTTTGCCAGCTCGCGGCCCCTGCCGCATGCTACTACCAACGGCACAAACTGCACGCCTGGTGGCCACCTTCTGGCTGGGGCATTCGGTTGACTGTGTGCGCGGCAGTGTTTTTTCCTGGGGATTGGCATGGCTCCATGGCTTGCTACTGAGGTACACCGTTTGCTCGTTGGCTCCATGTGTTGGCATTCTGATTGGATCCCATCCACTCACCGGTGCAGCTGCCACTCCCATGTCCCCCCCCCCCCTTGCACACCGCTTCTCTGCCCCCAGCAGAAGCCGATCATCCTTTGGCGCCTCCGCTGGCCTCGCAGCAGGGCTCCGGCATGACAGCGGAGGGGCGGCCGCATCAGGGAGCAAGGGGGGCACCCGCGCAGCATCGGCGGCGGCGGCAGATGCCATCGGCGGTATCGGCCAGGGCCTGTACGGGCTGAGCTTCTCCGTTACCTTTGACAGCAGCACCGCCACCTACTTCTTCGCCTACTGTGTCCCGTACACGTACAGTGACCTGCAGGTACGTTTGTGCTGGACGCCATGGTGCGCAGACATGGAAAATTTCACCATCCCTGCCAGCTGCCTCATCTGCCTCGGTGGGTATGGGGGCAGGAATAGCCAGCCAGGCAGGTGGGGTGGATGGGGGATGGGGTGGAGGAGTGGAGGTTGGAGGGGTGGATTTTTTTTTTTTGTTCAGCTCAAGCTTACTGGCATAGTTCTTGGTGCACAGGCTACTGGGTGGTGATGCTCGACGAAGCGAGAAAAGGAAAAGATGCAGCAGGAGAAGTAGACGGGGGCATGCCTCTTAGGGCATGCCTCTTAGGGCATGTGGCTGAAGTTGAAATCTTGGCAGGCTTGATAATGTCAGGGAGCAATATGTTGCGGAGCAGGTAAGAAAGGAAGCTTGGGGGCCATGTAACGGGTATCAGGATCCTCACTTTGTATTCTGCCCCTTGATGCTTGTCCGTGTACTGTGATGGCCTGGGGCCAAGATACGGCCCGCGCCACACGATGGCAAAATATGGGGTGAGATTGCGGGTATGGAATGGCTGTATTACCCAAGCTATGTGATGGTCCATTCTACAGAACATCACGGCATGGTGGTGGAAGACTGGATTGTTTGCTTTTCTTGAGGAGTGCCGTACTGGTCCTTTGAGTGGTCGCGCTATCATGCACGTCGCCTGCAGGTGGACACTCTTCTCTACCTTGTGATGGGCTGGGGTTACCCACTGCGTGTGAGAGTAAGAAAGTCTTCCTTTGGAGGGGGGTCTGCTATGTTCGCCACTTGTCACGCACGTAGAATGCCTATACCCTGTACTGGCACCACAATGGGCAGGTTTGATAGGGGGCGGCAGAGGGGGGCTGATGGATGGCTTGTGAAATATTGGAAATGGCTTGTTGCATGTCTGCGTTCCATCCAGTCTGTCGGTGGGGGCGTCGTCAGCAGCACCTTCGCCACTACCATGTTGCCTTACACTACGACGGTTTACCCTGTGTTCTCGTGGTCGGGTGCAGGAGTACCTCTCCTCCCTGGTTGCCAGCGTGCCGCGGCTGCCCCACATCCTGTGCCGCAGCCTGCTGTGCACCTCGTTCGGAGGTGGGTAAAACGCGCATGACAGCACATCCGCGCGCGCAGGTTGGCACATTCTTCCTTGGCGGTTCCCCCCTCGCTCCCTGTGAGGGGCAGATGGTAGCAGCAAGGGTGGACGGCCGGGGGCATGCCCGTGCCGGTATCCAAGTCGGATGCTGCAGATGCAGTCTTGTTAGTTTTGCACGGCGTTGCATATGTTGCTGGGCTGTATCAGTACGGCAGTGCCCTTTCCCCACCGCATACATTGAGGATGCCCCCGTTTCCGCCTCTTGCTTGCTCTGAAGGAGACCATCCAACGGCCTCATGTTGCCCTGCTTCCTCGCGCGGTCCGCCTCATGGCGCCGTGCTCCTGCAGGCAACCGCGTGGATCTACTCACCATCACGGACTTTGCCACCCTGGGGGATTGGCAGGTGTCGCCAGGGGGGGCGTGCCCACCTGAGGGTGGGCGTGAGTACGTTTTGATCAGCTGCCGCGTGCACCCAGGCGAGAGCAACTCCAGCTGGGTGATGAAGGTAAGGGTGGTTGGCCCCTGTGAGATGCATGGGACCCGCCGTCCATGCTTGGGAGGCAGGTCGACGCGGGTGCCGCAACGACCAGCCACACACGCAGGCATCACCCACCACGTAGTCATCCCGCCTTGCCCTGCTTGCGGCTGCCATCGTGGTGATCTGGCACAGAGCAGGATGTGGCCTAGTGCGTGGTGTGGCCAACCATAGCTCAACCCGCTTATTCTCATGGACCCACTTATTGTGCGTAAGTTGGTTGTTTCAGAATAGTGAGGGAGCGAGATGTGTGGCCCATCCATGTGGCAAGTCTTTTCGCGCACTTGGCAGCCTTCACACTTCTCCAAGAGAGCCAATGCGCGGCTGAACGCAGCCGCTGTTGGGTGCCTGCTGACACAATTTGGCTCATCATCCGGCTCACCTGAGGTGGGTGCAGGTCTGCTATTGCCGAGAAGTCTGCGTTGTCTGCGCTGGGGACGGGGGCGCTGGTGCTACCTTATGAGGCTCTCTGTTACCGAGCGCTGCAGAGGACCCTGAGAAGGCAATCTTTTCCTTTAACCTCACACAAAGAGTCGTCACCCTATTGTGTTTCATAGATCAACATGGGGTGTTCACCATTTTATCGTGCATCTCTGGAGAGTCCTGTCGTGTGCCTGCGTGTGTCAGTGGCAGTCTCGCTCTACCAGGTGTGCCTCCTTCCAAGGTGCTGCAGTCACATACCCCCACCGGGCTCCCTGCCTGCCACATTGTTCCCCTGCACAGGGTGTGCTGGACTTCCTGCTGGGTCCCAGCCCCAGGGCGGACTGGCTGCGCCGCAAGTACGTGTTCAAGATCATTCCCATGATCAACCCTGACGGGGTCATCAACGGCTGCAACCGCTCCTCCCTGGCAGGCAATGACCTGAACCGCTGCTGGCAGAAGCCTGACCGTCGTCGACACCCATGCATCTACTACGCCAAGGTGGGCAGGCGAAGCTAGCCACTAGACCATGCCACGGCTTCCTTTTTCTAGCCTCGCCTTTCATACTGTCTGCGGTTAGAGGCTTGGAAGAGGGCTTCTGGCTGGCTGGCTAGCACTTCACCCCAAGGCCATCTAGCCCCTGTTTCTCGTGCTTCACCGGCACTCAATGTTTTGCTCCCTTTTCGTTTGCCCTCGCGGACCCGCCGCACCCTTGCTGCGCCACCCAGAAAGCCGCCGAGTGCCTGCAGGCGGAGCGGCGGCTGACCCTGTTCTGCGACTGCCATGGCCACAGGTGGGTGTGCGCCACGCCATCAATTTGGCGAGTGGGGAACCAGGGCAATGCTGTGAGAACCTTATAGTAAAAAGGCAAGTGCATTAGCACGGCTGGTGGAGCCTGCTGTGCTTACAAGCGTATACCCGCCTGGTACGAGACGTGCTGGCAGTGCCCGCACGCAGCGACTGCATCGTTTCCTGTCTGGACTTGTGTCGCGTGACTCGTGCAACGGGGTGCTTGGTTTCACATTGCGATGGCCGTGGTCATGCATGAGCCCCTGGCAGAGGGCGGGAACAGGTTTATCCCCTGGGCGATGGCGGGTGGATCGCTGTTGAGGGCATATTGATGTGGATGCCTGCCTGTGCATCAAATCGCGGGGGCGAGCCCAGGCCGTGCGGCGTGGCAGCAGTGAGGGCAAGGTCCCGGGTCCCGCAGCGATATGCACCTCTGTACCTACAATGCCTCGGACTCGGGTGACATGGCTTTGACAACGGACTCGGGTGCCATGGCTTTGACAACGGACTCTGGTTACTGTTTGACAACGGACTCTGGTGACATGGCTTTGACAACGGACTCTGGTTACTGTTTGACAACGGACTCGGGTGACATGGCTTTGACAACGGACTCTGGTTACTGTTTGACAACGGACTCGGGTGACATGGCTTTGACAACGGACTCTGGTTACTGTTTGACAAGGGACTCTGGTTACTGTTTGACAACTGACTCGGGTGACATGGCCTTGACAACGGACTCTGGTTACTGTTTGACAACGGACTCGGGTGACATGGCTTTGATAACGGACTCTGGTTACTGTTTGACAACGGACTCTGGTTACTGTTTGACAACGGACTCGGGTGACATGGCTTTGACAACGGACTCTGGTTACTGTTTGACAACGGACTCTGGTTACTGTTTGACAACGGACTCTGGTTACTGTTTGACAACGGACTCAGGTGACATGGCTTTGACAACGGACTCTGGTTACTGTTTGACAACCGACTCGGGTGACATGGCCTTGACAACGGACTCTGGTTACTGTTTGACAACGGACTCTGGTTACTGTTTGACAACGGACTCTGGTTACTGTTTGACAACGGCCTCGGGTGACATGGCTTTGATAACGGACTCTGGTTACTGTTTGACAACGGACTCAGGTGACATGGCTTTGACAACGGACTCTGGTTACTGTTTGACAACGGACTCAGGTGACATGGCTTTGACAACGGACTCTGGTTACTGTTTGACAACGGCCTCGGGTGACATGGCTTTGACAGCGGACTCTGGTTACTGTTTGACAACGGACTCGGGTGACATGGCTTTGACAACGGACTCTGGTTACTGTTTGACAACGGACTCGGGTGACATGGCCTTGACAACGGACTCTGGTTACTGTTTGACAACGGACTCGGGTGACATGGCTTTGACAACGGACTCTGGTTACTGTTTGACAAGGGACTCTGGTTACTGTTTGACAACTGACTCGGGTGACATGGCCTTGACAACGGACTCTGGTTACTGTTTGACAACGGACTCGGGTGACATGGCTTTGATAACGGACTCTGGTTACTGTTTGACAACGGACTCTGGTTACTGTTTGACAACGGACTCGGGTGACATGGCTTTGACAACGGACTCTGGTTACTGTTTGACAACGGACTCTGGTTACTGTTTGACAACGGACTCTGGTTACTGTTTGACAACGGACTCAGGTGACATGGCTTTGACAACGGACTCTGGTTACTGTTTGACAACCGACTCGGGTGACATGGCCTTGACAACGGACTCTGGTTACTGTTTGACAACGGACTCTGGTTACTGTTTGACAACGGACTCTGGTTACTGTTTGACAACGGCCTCGGGTGACATGGCTTTGATAACGGACTCTGGTTACTGTTTGACAACGGACTCAGGTGACATGGCTTTGACAACGGACTCTGGTTACTGTTTGACAACGGACTCAGGTGACATGGCTTTGACAACGGACTCTGGTTACTGTTTGACAACGGACTCGGGTGACATGGCTTTGACAGCGGACTCTGGTTACTGTTTGACAACGGACTCGGGTGACATGGCTTTGACAACGGACTCTGGTTACTGTTTGACAACGGACTCGGGTGACATGGCCTTGACAACGGACTCTGGTTACTGTTTGACAACGGACTCTGGTTACTGTTTGACAACGGCCTCGGGTGACATGGCTTTGATAACGGACTCTGGTTACTGTTTGACAACGGACTCAGGTGACATGGCTTTGACAACGGACTCTGGTTACTGTTTGACAACGGACTCAGGTGACATGGCTTTGACAACGGACTCTGGTTACTGTTTGACAACGGACTCGGGTGACATGGCTTTGACAGCGGACTCTGGTTACTGTTTGACAACGGACTCGGGTGACATGGCTTTGACAACGGACTCTGGTTACTGTTTGACAACGGACTCGGGTGACATGGCCTTGACAACGGACTCTGGTTACTGTTTGACAACGGACTCTGGTTACTGTTTGACAACGGACTCGGGTGACATGGCTTTGACAACGGACTCTGGTTACTGTTTGACAACGGACTCGGGTGACATGGCTTTGACAACGGACTCTGGTTACTGTTTGACAACGGACTCGGGTGACATGGCTTTGACAACGGACTCTGGTTACTGTTTGACAACCGACTCGGGTGACATGGCCTTGACAACGGACTCTGGTTACTGTTTTACAACGGACTCTGGTTACTGTTTGACAACGGACTCTGGTTACTGTTTGACAACGGCCTCGGGTGACATGGCTTTGATAACGGACTCTGGTTACTGTTTGACAACGGACTCAGGTGACATGGCTTTGACAACGGACTCTGGTTACTGTTTGACAACGGACTCAGGTGACATGGCTTTGACAACGGACTCTGGTTACTGTTTGACAACGGACTCGGGTGACATGGCTTTGACAGCGGACTCTGGTTACTGTTTGACAACGGACTCGGGTGACATGGCTTTGACAACGGACTCTGGTTACTGTTTGACAACGGACTCGGGTGACATGGCCTTGACAACGGACTCTGGTTACTGTTTGACAACGGACTCTGGTTACTGTTTGACAACGGCCTCGGGTGACATGGCTTTGATAACGGACTCTGGTTACTGTTTGACAACGGACTCAGGTGACATGGCTTTGACAACGGACTCTGGTTACTGTTTGACAACGGACTCAGGTGACATGGCTTTGACAACGGACTCTGGTTACTGTTTGACAACGGACTCGGGTGACATGGCCTTGACAACGGACTCTGGTTACTGTTTGACAACGGACTCTGGTTACTGTTTGACAACGGACTCGGGTGACATGGCTTTGACAACGGACTCTGGTTACTGTTTGACAACGGACTCGGGTGACATGGCTTTGACAACGGACTCTGGTTACTGTTTGACAACGGACTCGGGTGACATGGCTTTGACAACGGACTCTGGTTACTGTTTGACAACGGACTCGGGTGACATGGCTTTGATAACGGACTCTGGTTACTGTTTGACAACGGACTCGGGTGACATGGCCTTGACAACGGACTCTGGTTACTGTTTGACAACGGACTCTGGTTACTGTTTGACAACGGCCTCGGGTGACATGGCTTTGATAACGGACTCTGCTTACTGTTTGACAACGGACTCAGGTGACATGGCTTTGACAACGGACTCTGGTTACTGTTTGACAACGGACTCAGGTGACATGGCTTTGACAACGGACTCTGGTTACTGTTTGACAACGGACTCGGGTGACATGGCTTTGACAGCGGACTCTGGTTACTGTTTGACAACGACTCGGGTGACATGGCTTTTTCAACGGACTCTGGTTACTGTTTGACAACGGACTCGGGTGACATGGCCTTGACAACGGACTCTGGTTACTGTTTGACAACGGACTCTGGTTACTGTTTGACAACGGACTCGGGTGACATGGCTTTGACAACGGACTCTGGTTACTGTTTGACAACGGACTCGGGTGACATGGCTTTGACAACGGACTCTGGTTACTGTTTGACAACGGACTCGGGTGACATGGCTTTGACAACGGACTCTGGTTACTGTTTGACAACGGACTCGGGTGACATGGCCTTGACAACGGACTCTGGTTACTGTTTGACAACGGACTCTGGTTACTGTTTGACAACGGACTCTGGTTACTGTTTGACAACGGCCTCGGGTGACATGGCTTTGATAACGGACTCTGGTTACTGTTTGACAACGGACTCAGGTGACATGGCTTTGACAACGGACTCTGGTTACTGTTTGACAACGGACTCAGGTGACATGGCTTTGACAACGGACTCTGGTTACTGTTTGACAACGGACTCGGGTGACATGGCTTTGACAGCGGACTCTGGTTACTGTTTGACAACGGACTCGGGTGACATGGCTTTGACAACGGACTCTGGTTACTGTTTGACAACGGACTCGGGTGACATGGCCTTGACAACGGACTCTGGTTACTGTTTGACAACGGACTCTGGTTACTGTTTGACAACGGACTCGGGTGACATGGCTTTGACAACGGACTCTGGTTACTGTTTGACAACGGACTCGGGTGACATGGCTTTGACAACGGACTCTGGTTACTGTTTGACAACGGACTCGGGTGACATGGCTTTGACAATGGACTCTGGTTACTGTTTGACAACGGACTCGGGTGACATGGCTTTGATAACGGACTCTGGTTACTGTTTGACAACGGACTCGGGTGACATGGCTTTGACAACGGACTCTGGTTACTGTTTGACAACGGACTCTGGTTACTGTTTGACAACGGACTCTGGTTACTGTTTGACAACGGCCTCGGGTGACATGGCTCTGACAACGGACTCTGGTGACATGGCTTTGACAACGGACTCTAGTTACTGTTTGACAACGGACTTGGGTTACTGTTTGTGTTTTTGCTCCATTGTGATGCTCTCTCAGGAAACGACATCTCTGACCTGCAGAACCCGGGGCTTTGGGCTTGTCTCCCCCCTCCCCTCCCCCCCGGTGCAAACCATCGCGTCCCACCCCCCAGCCGCAAGAAGGACGTGTTCATGTACGGATGCGAGCCTAACGCGCCCGCGACGCCAGAGGACGCAGCGCGCGTGCGCTTGCTGCCCTACCTCTTCAGCCGCCGCAACAGCCACTTCAATTTTTCCAAGTGCAGCTTCAAGGTACGCCGGCATGCGCGCGGGTGCGTTAAGCTGTGCCGCAAATGCCTGTGTTCGCTTGTCCTTTCTTGTCAATCCTCTTTCTTTATAGATGTCACAAGGGACACTCGTTGTGTCCTGGTTGGGGGCGGTGAGGTTGAGCTCCTTGCCCCGCGTGCGTTGTGCTGCCTTGTGCGGTTGCGGGGGTTGCTGGCTCACCCTGTTGCCATGCCTGATCTTCACGCTCACTGCGGCTGTCTGGGCGGGCACCCCGTCTGCCTGCGTTGTGCGTCTGGTGCGCCCATGCCCCGTTGGTGCCCACCAGGTGCAAAAGTCGAAGCAGACATGCGCGCGCGTGGTGGTGTGCAAGGAGATTGGCGTACGGAACAGGTGAGCCTTTCGCATGCATGCACCTGCTGCGACCTGCCAGCTCTTCGCATTTCAAAGCAGGGCGTGGCGATCCTTTGTGGCGCGTACACCGAGCACAATATCCAAACGGTGGCGTCCTCGTAATGCTGGCGGCTGCCACAAGCCTTGGCGACCCACTCATGCATGGCCCTGCCCAAGGCGTGGCTGTGTGTACAGGTGGCAGCCCATTGGCCCTCCGATTGTCTTAGCAGCTGGCGAAACGATTGCCACTGCCCACTGTGGTGTGCGTGCGTTTTGTGTGGGTGTCACTGTGTGCTGCAATAGTGTGCACACTGTTGCATTGCGGCGGCGTCTGCACCTGCGCTTGCCCCTGCATGCAGAGCCCCACTCACTTTTGTCTGCTACCACTGTTGGACTCCATCCACCCCCTGTTGATTGCCGTGCCATGCGACAGCTACACTCTGGAGTGCAGCATGGCGGGCTGCGAGAGCAGCGAGAGCCACTTCGCCACCGCGGACCTAGGTGAGCGTGTTAGGGCTTAACAGTGTGACCTGGGTGAACCGGGCCTAGTGACCTAGGTCAGCGCAGTAGGCCATACAGTGACCTGGGTAAGTGCGGTAAGGATTGCAGCGGTGGGACGTGGCCAGTGTCGCCGCTCTCTCGTCACGGTCAGTGTCTCACAGGGCGATGTGCTCGTGCGCCGCAGGGTATCAAAGAGACAACCAGCGCAGGCCAGAAACCTGGAAGACGTCAGGGTATGCCCACGCTTGTCAAGGACTGGACGTGGCCACATGCTCCTCCATGGGTGGTCCGTGTGCAACTGGGCAGTGGCATCGCACAGCTCGTGCAGCCGTATCAGTGTGTGGGTATGGCTGGAACACACAATCCCTTGACCACACAGGCAAGCACCCTGGGTGGACCGCCCGTGTTGCATTTGTGAACTATGTCGGGTTGGCCCGCGTCCCAAAAGTGCAACCAGGCCTCACGCAAGCAAGCGGGCCCCCACGCATTTTTTTGTCAATCGTGATGCTGCAAGAGGCGCTTGCCACTTTTTCACGCCATCATTGTGGGGGCGGGGGCATTTGGCTGTGCCACGCACCGCTGATGAGGGAGAGTGGGCTGCGGTTTTCTTGCGGTTGTTGGGCAGAAGGATGCTGCAACTACATACGGTGAGCAATGGTGTGTCTGATAGGGGGGGGATACGCTAGGTTGGTTTGTAATGGAGCACAGGCGGTGTTTTTGCGCAGATTGGGTAGTTCTTAGGCTAGTGGCCTGCATATGAGATCTTTGCAGATATGGCTGTGGCAATAAGGAGCCTTATACCTTACTGGGCAGGAGTATTCAGCTTTTTTGTTAGTCCCAGTACCCACGATGCCTGCTTGCTAACATCTTCGGTAAATTGGCATATGGTGGTTGCGTGCGTGCTGTCTGGTGGGGCAGAGAACTTGGGGGAGTCCCTGTGCGAGGCGCTACGGGACGCAGGAGAAGTCGTCGGTGGCGCAGACGAGCCGCAGCTGCTAGAGCAGGTGGCTGCTGCCATGGGCAATGAGAGCCGGAGGATCAGCGTCAGCTCGCACGTGACAAGTGGCAGTGCTTCTTGCCCCGAGCTTTAGCTGCCGTGTCTTGGCTGGGGACAGCCGGTCACCAACCTCTGCTCACACATCCACATGTGAATCTGGGGTCTGAAACAAACGCAGCAGCCGATCTTTGGCACACCCTGGCATGCAAACAGAATGTGGTTAGCGAATTTGGTTCACCAATATTGTTCCAGATGTAGCTTGATAATTGAAAATATACAAATGCAGTCCTCCTGTTATGGAACCGAAATGCTCAAACAAGTACTGAGGTTTGAGGTAAGCAATTACAGCCTAAGTGCCCTCCCTCCTCGTTGTGTGTAGGGGTTGAAGGCTGGCCTTGATTGGTACCCACGCGGTGACGCGGTCACATGCAACTTCTCTCAATGTGCAACTTCTGGGGCAAATCGGAAACTTTGGCTCAGACTAACCTCCAGTTTTCCTGCAATAGCACTAGCTTGCTTGCCATTCACAATTGATCAGCAATAGCTACAGAATAGGTACCCAGACACACTAGATCCTTGCCATGTCCCACGCTAATGCATAGTGGACAGAATCGCAATATGTCTCTATGCATGGCCTAGAAAGTAGCCCAACCGATACCAGCCAGCATATAGCGATATGAACCGCCTACTAGCGGTGCCTGTTTGCTTATGTATGCGTAGTCAAGCAGTGCTCACACGGGGCTTATTGCACCCACAGTGGAATGCCGGATCGTCGTGTCCGATATAGCACCTGTGGCATGCCAGTGGCATGAGGGAAGGGGGGCCGGCTCTGCCCCCTTCCTGCTGTGCACACACTTTTGGTGCTCGATCCGTGCATGACCCCCCGACGGGGGCACGTGTTTAAGTAACTATTTGATATTGCCATTCACTAATGGTTTTGGCTTCTGTGTTATTATATACCATGAGATTGGCATAGAACTCCGTGACGTCATGCCCTACGCATGGCATGCAGCTATACTTACTTCGCACCAGTTGGGGTTAATTAATACTAAGTTAGACAAAGAGGCATATGACTTGCACAGTCGCCCCGTTATCTCTCAGTTGAGCCACGCGCGGCCCTATAAGCACCCTTTGTGCATGGCTGCATGGTGGCCGGGGCCACCATTTGCATGCAGTTAATGTTGAAAAGCGCTCTCCATGTGGGATTGTATCGGTCAACATTAATGGAATTTAGGGACCAAAAGGGCCCCTGGCATATAGTTTAGCACTAAGCAGACTGCGCACAGTAGGTATTTGTACTGGATGCTTATAAGACTCTTGCTTGGACAGTGCATGAGCGAATAAGGCAACATGATGTGATGGGCCTGTGTTTGCAGGCTCAGCCACGCGGGGAAGAAAAAGTATTAGAAGTGGTATCTCCGTGGCCAATTCAGAAACAGTTTTCCGCAGGCACTGCTGCTACCTAGGTCACACTTCCTGTGAGCACAAGCCACTATCAATTGCACTGCTGCTTCCTCCCCATCTTAGGGTTATGCTATCGGCCCAAGCAGGAAAATGCAGGAGTACCCGCTGCAAGGACGCCAGCCTCCTCATCACGGAGCGGGAAGTGGGCACATTGGTCGGAGCCTGATGGAGCAGTGGAGGTACCGCTCCTGCCACAGCCTTAGGCTTTGCTCCTTTCTTTGGGGGGTGCTTGAGCCTCCATTCGAATTGCAGAGCTGCACGCTCCGAAGGCATGCGCAAATGCAGGGACGAAAGAACGCCATATAAGCACGAAGCAGAGCTAGAATCCAGAAGAGGCCACACGCGCCTATCAGAGACTCCGATCCCATCCCCTTGTCCCTGCCCGCTATCAGAGAATCTGATCCCATACCCTTGCCCCTACCCACTACCAGAGACTCCGATCCCATCCCCTTTTCCCTACCCACTATCAGAGAATCTGATCCCATACCCTTGTCCCTACCCACTATCAGAGACTCCGATCCCATCCCCTTGTCCCTACCCACTATCAGAGAATCTGATCCCATACCCTTGCCCCTACCCACTACCAGAGACGCCGATCCCATCCCCTTGCCCCTACCCACTACCAGAGACTCCGATCCCATCCCCTTGTCCCTACCCACTACCAGAGACTCCGATCCCATCCCCTTGTCCCTACCCACTACCAGAGACTCCGATCCCATCCCCTTGTCCCAACCCACTATCAGAGACTCCGATCCCATCCCCTTGTCCCAACCCACTATCAGAGACTCCGATCCCATCCCCTTGTCCCGACCCACTATCAGAGACTCGATCCCATCCCCTTGTCCCTACCCACTATCAGAGACTCGATGCCATCCCCTTGTCCCTACCCACACTACCACTCGCAGCTCACCGCTGAAGCTTTATGCGCATCCATGCACACCGGCAAGGGAGTGCATACCAAAAGCCATCCTTCCATGGGCCTACTGCCCGTGGTCTACTACACGCCACGATGGCAGAGCAAGGCCGACATGTTTAAAATGCGTACACCTTGCCATGGCTGAGTCCTACCATGATGCCCGCTACTGTGCATGCAGCAAAGTGGCGTGCTATTGGCATCTTTGGGGTTCTTCCACCCCAACCTCATCCCCAAGCCCATCCCCGTCCCCATCCCCATCCCCATCCTCATCCCCATCCCCATCCCCATCCCCATCTCCATCCCCATCTCCATCCCCATCCCCATCTCCATCCCCATCCCCATCCCCATCCCCATCCCCATCCCCATCCCCATCCCCATCCCCATCCCCATCCCCATCCCCATCCCCATCCCCATCCCCATCCCCATCCCCATCCCCATCCCCATCCCCATCCCCATCCCCATCCCCATCCCCATCCCCATCCCCATCCCCATCCCCATCCCCATCCCCATCCCCATCCCCATCCCCATCCCCATCCCCATCCCCATCCCCAACCCGGCAACCCCCAAAGCAAGGGAGCCGTCCAAGGAGCTCGGTACATGACTTGGGGATGGACATGCAACCGCCTTGCATCGGGCATATTCCATTAACCTCACTCGCTGCACGGTACGAACTTACTGCAGACAACTGTGAATTCAGGTTGTGATGGATCTAGCTAGCCCTCCGCAAGACAGGGGCATTGTGCTGGTTCCAGAACACGCGGGAAATAGATGGGAGGCACAGTCACAAAGCGCATACGAGGAGAGCGGCGAGCATTGTTAAAGATGCGTGCCTTCCTTCTTCGATGCAAAGCCGTGGAGCGTGCACAGGTAGCGCCAAGGCCGGCCCATCCGTGTGGCTCGCGCCCCCCCAACCAGCTCTCCATTATGCTGACGGAGCCTGGGTGTGGGTCATTAGGAGACGTCCATCATACCACAGGACAACGAGATTCAGAGCTCGACCATCCCCCTTCTGGACCGGCTTCAGGTCAACACCAGCAATGCAAGTCTAGACTATAACTGAGCCCCATGGACCGTTTGCAACTTGCACAGCATGCTCGCAATGTCCACAGTGAGAAGGACGGTGCTGGACGTACCTCCGAATTTCGTTTACGGTAGCTCCCACATAAGTGCGGGACGAGTCAGCCGATACAATTACGTATACCGACCACGAGGGGGACACATCTGCCGCTTCATCATCGCTCGTGTCCGTGTCCATCATTGTTCTGTCTTGTCCCTCCATACATTGCCGCGCTTGTTTTATGCTCTTCAGATCCACGGCTTGATCCAGCTTGCGCGAGCTGATGTTCAGACTTGTGTTCCGTTCGCTAGTTAGGTGCGCTAACGAGTATCCCTGCTGCTTGTGCGTCGTAAATGCTGCATGCCGTGGAGGTTGCAGTCTCGACGCCCCCTTATATGCCCAATTATTGTATCTCGCACGACATGCAATGCTCAGAGCGCCATGACAAATTGTGATGACGGTACTGCAATGGCGCAGCGCTGGCCTAAACATCCGGTTTCTTTACGTTTAGCTTAAATATCAGGTTGGTTGCGGCATCTGTGCCACTGATGAGAGGGACGCTGCTCTGTTAATTCCCAAGTCTTCTTGGAACTTATGTTAAATATAATTAGGCTGCTCTAATGTGGGAGGGAAGAAATGCAGGAGGGCTTGTTAACAATGAGCAAGGCTCGTTAGCTTGTGACTGCAGCCATACTACGTGGTTGTCTCCTTGATACTACGTGGGCAATTTAGCCCGATTACAGTGTACAGTCAGCCATGCCAAATGCCAATTATGCCATGATATATCTCTGTAATGTTTTTCATATGTGTAGATGATAGATCATAGAGATAACTGTGTTCTTTGATCGAACGCCCACTTGATCGCTGGCCGTCACCAATAACCTCCAATAACGCAGAAGCCCTTAGTAGCGTGGGCAATGAGTGCGCCACGTGGCTTTCCCTCGTGACTTTTGCCAGCTTCTGGAACCGCTGTGGGTTTTGTGTTCGCCTTGTCACGGCAGCGTCTTTGGGCATGCCACATTACAGCGTTGGCTATGGACTTCGCGTTGTGCACGCTCGCGCGGACTGCTACGGTTCATCTCTCTCGATCGCAGCCTTGTTGATAGCTTCATGGCGGTTTCTTGAAATTCTGCGGATGCCTTGCCTTATGTGTTTGTTTGTGGAGTTTAGCATTTGACCCGAGAGTATCAGGTGTTTAAAAGAGGATACTTTATTTGGCTCCGTTCGCTTCACGTTATCGTCGAGCTGCCGAGCGTCTGGCGTCAGTGGCGTGCTGTATTTGCAGAATTTGCGTCGTCCCTGTCGTTGTGGTTGAGAGTGTCGACTGTTGCCATTTTCAAAACGCTATCAAGCTTGAGAGATGGCAACGACTTATAGTCTATGCGTCGGTGTCTTTTGCAAACCCCTGGAGAATCAACTCCTTTCTAGGAGCCGGCACAGTCTTGCACCAGCC